>JAZKJV010000223.1:0-105000 GCA_037367405.1 Ottelia alismoides
TTCGTTCGTTTTTTTTGTTAAAGAACGCCTTAAACTGAGAGCCTTCTTTTTAATGGATCCTCTGGTCTTCTTTTCATTTTCCGAGCTCTCCAGTTCAGATCTTCTTTCATGGAAGGTCTGCTTCTCCATACCTGTGTATACAAATTTCAATCCCCATTAGTTGATGATAGACCAACTCCTCTAACATTACTTTTTCTAAAAAAATAACGCGTAAAACTTCATGAAATACTGGAGACTAACGAAAATCAAGGGACTTATTCCATCACCAAGTAAGAGTAGGAAACGATTTATATTCTGTATAATATGTCATAACCAACATTCAGAGGGTGCTTTATGCCTGCAATAACAAATGCTACATATCTCATGGCAATTGAAAGATCAGATTACTGTTGAATGGGAGGATAACAATTTTTTTATTTTTAATCAGCAAAAACAGACGAGGTAGTGGCCGGGGGAAGCAGCGACCAGGACCGGGGGGATTGCGCGGGGGCCAGGTGGGAGCAGCGGGTTCACAGGGGACGAGGCGTGTGGCCGGGTGGGAGCAGCGGGTTCGCAGGGGACGAGGCATGTGGCCGGGGGGAGCAGCGGCGGGGAGGGGGGACTCCGAGCGGCAGCGGGGTGCCGAGCGAGATGGGAGGCCGACCGCCGTAGGGAGTGTTGGCCTTCGGGTGGCGGTGGGCCAGCTGTTCAGCTGGAGGTAGAGGTGGAAGGGAGGGAGTGGCACTTAAAAGTAAATTTGATAAACAAAATGGGTATCATATAAAGAAGATAACAGAATCCGGTTAGTCCTAACGGTTAAATGGACGTGGGTTAACTACAGGGTCTTTACGGTAAAGGTTAACAACTTTACGAGGGTGAGGGAGGAATTACGATGTTTCGAAGGTCGTAGCGGTAATTGCAAAAGATTACAGGGTCTGCCGGGTAAAAATCCCAAAAAAGAAAAGGGGGAACGGTTCTTTTGGGCCTTTTGGCTCGTGTGCTGTTAAAATAAAGCATCAGAGATTTAAAAAGAGAGAGATTCAAAAAAAGTGATTTTTTTAAAAGGCGCATACATAGAAAAAGCCGTACGCATATTTGAGAAAAAAGGAGATTAAAAAAATAAAAGAGAGAAAGAGATGAAAAGCTGAAAAAAAAAATGAACGGCTTAAAAAACGTACAGAGATGAGAAGCTCCTCCCTCGGCGATCTGTAGGCCTCCTCCCTCCCTTTCGACTGATCTGGTTAGTGACTGCAACTTTTTGTGGGGGAGCTGAAGCTGCCGGCGAGGATCGTCTTTTTCTTTTGGCTTTTTAGGCGGAAGAGGCTTATGACTCGTGATCGTTGCGCTCGTTTGATTGGCTCGATCTCTGACAGATGCCTGCTATGCGGTCAGGGGATTGAGACTTTGAGCATCTTTTTTTTTGCATGCCCTTCTGTGGCTCTAGTCTGGACGGTCCCGGCCTTATCTGGGTGGGTAGGGCCAGCGTGGATTATTACTTCAGGAGTTTGGTGGCGGCCAAGCTCCAACCGCGGGAGGAGCTTCTCGGCCACGTTGCTTTGGTTTGGTCTGTTTGGCTTGCTAGAAACGGGGTGTTGTTCCTCTGGTCATAGATTCTACAGGGACAATGTTTGTGTTGGTGCTTTGGGTCTGTTGCGCTCTTAGTTCTCCTAGAAGCGCTTCTTGTATTTCTTTTGCTTTGTTTACTTTTTAATTATCGCTGAGTGAACACCTTTGAGTGTCTCCCCCTTTTTTGATTTCAAAAAAAAACGTACAAAAAATATTGTGAATTGTACAAAAAAAGAATGATGAAGCACAAAAGAAAATGAATGATTTAAAAAAACATGTTTTGGTTTCTCCTAACTTGATCAATTCTCCTATTCTATCAAGTATGGGAGAAAGGGAGTCAGAGCTATATTCTTCAGAGCATCTGCACGTCCACGACTGACAGGCTGACACTCCAGATTTCTTTGATCATTTGTCTTCACCGATAATCAAATTCACCGTCAGGAAGTATACTTCTTTTACGACCTGATCAGTTTCCCATGCTAGACTTTTTCTACAGTGATTCTTCTCCAGGCACGACATGGATACGTTTCGGTGGCCTGACATCGCAGCGGCTCTACAAGTATGGCAGAGATACGTTCCGATGACCTGAAAGTCGCAGACCCGTCCTCATGTGAGGTCCTCTACTAGCAGCGGTCATGCGTTCTTCTTGTTATGTATCATGTGAAGATGTGTTGTATACTTTCTTTTTGTTGCAAGCTACAGCTTTCTCAGCTCTACCTTGAGGGGGAGTGTTGGAGAATGTAATAGGTGGGTAATTGGATCTCACCAAGATCCAATTACTCTACTCAAGTTTAGTCCCATATGGATGAGGGGTGGGACTCCAGTCTATCTGTGGGGCTATATAAGGAGCCCTACACCCCTTGTACTCATTGAGAATTTCAATAGAATATCTGCCCCTTTGAGGGCTTCTCCAGTGGTTTCATCCCGCTCCTTAGGGAGTAGGGTTCCATGTAAATCATTGTGTTATTGATGTTTATCTTTCTTTTTTATCAATTTCACTTCCGCTTCTTAGATTTCAACAGCTATTAATGTCATTAAAGCTTTAAGGGTTGAATTCACTTTTGAGATTCCAAGAAAAGACATAGAGAGGGATGCATCTTAACCAGAATAGCCGAGTCACCTCGACGACTAGTTCGAATTAATCTAAAAATCAAAGATACGAAAGCGTCTAGGTCATGAAGGGGAGTGTAACATCTTTTGATGTGGTGTCGTTTAAGGATTCATCCTATAGGAGATGGGTGTGGCCAGCAAAAGGGAGGTAGGTTCCACTCCCCTTCGGAGGAAGCAAGGTGTATGGATTCTTGCTAGAGTCCTAGAATCATCTTTGTTGATCTTGAATCCTTGATGCTCTTCTTGTCTTCAGTCAACTACAGCTTTGGAAGTAGGTTCCACTCCCTGTTATAACCCACCAAATTACAAGCCCGTACTTAAGATAAAAGAGTGAATGCACAGCTTGTTGAACAAGGAAGAGTTGAAGGGTGGAGTGTGCTCAACCCAGACCTCATGAACAAATTTCCTCCTAGACATCGAATGTGAGGGTGCTCATGTATAACTTCCAGTCCAGCTCATAATCAAATTAATAGTAACATAATGGTGGTTGATATGATATTAATCTACGAACCCACATTTGTATTAAAAATGTTTTGAAGCTTAAATGATGCAAATTGAAAATTCAACTATGGAAAATTATTTGGTGGAAGGAATTTGGAGGAAGGGAGAAAAGAAAACTCGTCGGTTAGAAGGGATCTGGGAAGAAGAACCGTAAAGATCGTGTGAAGGGAGAAGGAAAATATGGGGGAGATAATTGGATAACATCCAAATTTTGATTCCGATTCAACTACTATTACATTGCATGCCATCCCCTTTATATAAGAATGGTAGAATTACGAAATTTGAAAAAGAAATAAATTCATATCCTAGTAGATTCCTAGAATAACTCTAACCGATTAAGTGACACCACAAACTAATTAATTGGAAATCACATGCGATCTCATTATTTAAATATGGAAATTATGGTGGACTTAATTAACCATATCTCTATTCAATTTATTGACTCTGTTAGAGTTATTATACTTGTGTTTTATGTTCTGAAACCTTTATGGGCACTTATGTATTTTTCTCCTCTTGTGCTCTCTATGATTTTCTCTATATATAAGAGATCCTAGCCCTACAGAATAAACAACGATTCATTTCTTTTCTCCACATGGTATCAAAGCAGCGGTCCTAGAATGGGGTTCGAACCTAACTCCATCCTGCCGCCACCTTCAAGCCTCTCCTCGTGTCTGCACGGGCCCTTCTTCCTCGCCTAGGGCCTAAAGGTGTGCCGTCAACCCCTAAGGGGCTCCGAGTCTGTTGTTGCACTCTCTAGGGTTGCCACCAGCAGCCCCTAGGGTGTCGCAGCAGCCAGCATCCCCAAAGCCGCCACCAACAGCCATTGCAGTCCTCTACGGCCTCAAGCCACCGCCATCAGCCCCCCCAGAGCCTCCACACCACTGCTAGAGCCTCTTAGGACCACCACTGATGTCGCAAGATTTTTATTCTTCTTCTGAAATGTTGTAGAGTGTGTTTTTCATACATCTTTTGCATCCAAAAGTGAGTTTTAGGGCATCTTTTAGCCCTCGTATGCATCCTTAGTCAATAAACAAGATCTTCTCTCTTTTCCAAGATCATCATGGCAACTCCTACCGAGACGAAGCCCTTGACCACGAATATTATGGCGCAATGCACTACTATCAAACTTAAGGGCACAGAAAATTACATGCTCTGGTCTCGATCTTTTACAACGTTCAATGGTGGTCAAAGAAAACTCTACATCTTGACTCAAGATCATTTAGATGAAAAGGACAAAGAGTACGACAATTGCATACAGACAACTACTTGGTTATCAACTGGATGACCGACGGTGTTGAGGTTCGCATTGCCTCAAATCCTCTTACAAAAGCACAATAAAAGAAATGTGGGAGGATCTCGAGTCCCAGAAGAAGATGAAATCACTCCTTGTGGACATTTACAGGCAACTCGAGTCAGCATCTCGGGGTGATTCTACCCTCATTGAGTACTATAGGCATCTCTCAAACCTGTACGAGGAGCTTGAGATATTTCAACCTCATGTTATACCAAACGAATACAAGAGCGTTCTGACTGGCAGGTATATCGTTTTCTCGACAGCACGTATTCTAGGTACTAGGTAGCAAAGGAGCAATTTCTTATTTCCGACACAATGCTGACGATGAAGGCCATCTTTGGCCAACTGAAGAATTGGAGACGTTTGTTGCACGACCTCCTGCATTGCCTTCAGCAGAGAACTCTGCACATGTAGATATGGCTTTTGAGGAGGATGCATACGTGACTTAAGTTGTGGTCGTGGGCGACGACGTTTTGACCATGGTCGTAGATGAGACTCTACCGCCTCATGCACTCACTGTGGTCGGTGGAATCACCTGTCTGAACGATGTTGGCAGAAGTTTGGCATACCCTCTTATGACACCAATAATGCCTATGAGGATGCCAATGATATGGAAGATGTGCCACCTGCAGCAACTTCCAGTGGCAAGCATGTCATCAAATTTCTACGAAATTCCACTGAATTTCTCAAGAATTTCAATTTCTCTAGGTCACCAAATCCGAAATGCTATCTTATTTCTTTTTCCAGGATTTCAACGATATAATCAGCGAAATATCAACGAAATTCATCAAAATTGCATGTTGTACAATAAAAATAAGGGAATCTACCCTTCATTTTCATTGAAATTTGCATATATTAATGAATTTTCACTTATTTATTCGCCGAAGTGTTGAGTTATTAGAATGTTTTACATTGATTAAAGAAGTTTCTTAGTTAGTTTCTAAAATTTAGATCTAAATCCAAATCAAATCAGTTAGATGCAAGATTTAAGAGTTAAAATCAAGTTTTAACTGAAGTGCTTTATTTTTTTGTTCTTTCTTTATTTTGATATATATGTCTTGAAGTTATTATATGTTTCATATCTATTAAAGAGGTGATTATCATGTCTTTTGCTTCTAGTTTAGGATACAGTTCAGACTCTAGGCAGCGCGTTGCTTTACATATCAACATGTGTGATAATTATGACAAACAATACTACTTCATGTTCCCTGAACTCTCCACTCTAAAGTCCATTCAGTGCGAGGCATGTGAGTTCGGGAAACACCATCGAGCTTCATTTCATATTCGTACTAAAATCCTGCAATAGTATTGCTTTTCATCTTTTTCATTATGATGTTTGGGGACCTTGTCCGGTCCGAACACTAAGTGATCATCGCTATTTTATATCTTGTTGATGATTATAGTAGATCTTCTTGGGTGTATGATGAATCCGTGATTCATCATCGATGTTAGCAAAATCTCCGAGTAAAATCCCATAAAAATGTCCATAAAATCAATAAATTAACAAAATGACTCTTGTAAATAAAACACACTAATTAATGTATATTATATTGTACAAAATAATTTAACAATAAAAAGCCTCAAAAATAAAGGAGATTTTCACCTGTAAATAGCCCAAAACTTCATGTATTTTTAATAAATTCACTTCAACTCCTTTTTGGCTAATTCTTTCTCCAACTTGTTCATAACAATGTATATAAAAAATACAAAAATATAAAATAAATTTTACCTCAAATAAATGCTCCTAGATCTCAAAGGGAAAAAGCCGTAAAGACCAACTTCCAAGCCAAATTCCCGCTCCGTATGAACTCCAAATTCACCAAACTCACTTTTAAAGTTCAAGTTAGAAAATTATCTATCCAACGGAAGTGGTTTCATTAAAATCGGAGCTCATTTGTAAAAGTTGGGTTCTGGGACCTAGATGTACATTGTATATTTTGTATATATTCATTCTTTCCTCATTTTTTTATTGTTGTGTTGTATTTTAATTATATTATTTTATAGTATTTTTCTATTGTAAATATCTCTTATTAAAGAGACAAAAAATACAAATTAGAAAAGTAAACAAAAAAATTGTACATGTTGTATGTATTCCCTTGTAAATTCTCCACTATTTATTTTCTTCTCTTTTATTCTATTGTAATTAAAGTAGCCTACTTTATTTCATTTATTTATTTATTATACATTCTCTACAATAACCACCATTCAACCCATCCTACCACCAACCTCAATTCAACCCCACCATTTTTTAAACTTCCCATTCAACTCCATTAATAAAATAACCTCCCACCATTTTAATAACCTCTCATTTCATCATCCATATATGCATCCCATCCTCCTCAATTTGCCTTCGATCCACCTTTACGCGGGGTACAGCCCAGCCCTCCGCCACCTCCCAGTGACAGGAGGAGGTGGTTGGATCGAGCGACGACGACCGTCGTCCCCGGTGAGATCCTCCGCCAATCCCGGCGGGGTCGCGGTGCTTCCAGCCCGCTTGAGCTGCATCGACTGGCTGACGGTGTCCAGCGAAGACCCGGGCATCACCCGCGATGCCCAGCCCAAGCTTCCACTCCGCCCGATCTCTGGTAAGTCCTTTCGACTCCTTCTTGTATTTTTCTTATTTTTTTCCTTAATTATCCAGGTCATTACACCCCCTCTCTCGTTCCATCGTTCACCCTTTAACTCCGCCACGCTTCCCCCTTTCACGCGACGTTCTCCGATCACATCTTCCCTTCCTCCAGACCCTCAGCCACCTTCGACTCACCTCCTCCACCACCCACGGCGGAGGAGTGCTGAGTTCCCATCACTCTTCGTTCCTTGAGCTCCCACTTCATTCATATACACGTTCCACTTGTGTTTCGATTATGCACTAATGATGCAGGTCTTCAAACTCGCAATGGACGGAGCTACGTCGGAGCCATCTTCACCGACTATGCTTCCATCTACAGAGCTCCGACGCCCTGTTCCAGAGACTCTTGGACCTTCCCCGAGCTCCCATCTTCCTCGACATCCATCCAAGGAGCTCCGGGGAGGTCTGTTGTGACAGATATGGAGCGGCGGAGGAGGAGCTCCTTCGCCGGAGCTCCAAACTCGCCGCCAGCCGATGCTCGAGGACGAAGCACAGTTGCCGTCGGATGGTCTCCTCTCAGCGACCATCCAACGGCCCCGATGAGGCCAAGCCATCAATTTCAACAGCCGTTGGATCCTCTCGATCCGACGGCCTTCGTGCAGCCACGTCGTCCCTCCAGGAGCTCACAACATCCATCCGATCACCACAATCGGATGGTCCATCTTCAGCCACGTGTCATCGCCAAAGCAGCCCGAACCTCAGCTCCTGAGCTCCAGGCTTGCACGACCCGAGCCTTATCTGAGCCATGAGGTTTGTAGTTCCCGAACCACATCTGAGCCTGCAGCGAGCCCAAGCCAATAGCCGAAGCTATGCCGAGCCCCTGCCGACCCTGACCCGACCTCCGAGCCTAGATAGCACGTGCCTGGCACGTACGTATCTGGGCAAATTGCAGGGAGCCCCCGTCGTCTTCTCCAATTTGCAGATAGGTCCCTGGAGCACGTGCAGCACCTGTGCGTCTGGGACATTTTGCAATCATACCCTTGTGGGTTTAAATAATTGCAAATATGTCCCCGCGCGTTTGGTTTATTTACAGGGAGGTCCTCTAACTTTGTCATATTTACATTTTAGTCCCTCCCGGGGACCTGTTTGTAGTTATCATTTATTGTTTTCTTTCAGTTATGCCCTTGCTTTCTTTTATGCATATCTTGAGCTACGTATGTCCAATTGAGTTGATTTCAGTTTCGTTTTAAAGCTGGTTTGATGGTCTTTCTAATGGCATGTTTAATTGTTGTTTTGGACACAATGATTTTTATGTATTATGTATTAGCCTTGTGTCTATTCGAGCTTGAACTGATGCCTTACTTAAAATTGTTCATCACATCTGCCTCTTTAACTAAACTTGAAATTAACTCTTGTTTAATTTTGCTCACCATTTTTACCTAGGGCATATTTTCATTGCATCACATGGTATTTATTTGCATGATAAAAATTGATAAAAAAATGCATGTTTATTCTTTAATGCATTGTAATGCACTGTCTTGCATACTTTGACCTATATCAATCTCCAACTCAACACTTAGTTAAATAGGTGAAAAATACGGATAATTAGAGAAAGGCTCGTGTCCCTGAGTTCGACCTTGGTATCTTACCAAGTAAAAAATTACGACCATCGCATTTTGATCGACATATATTTAAATGAGATGGTCTTTTGATGACCCGAATTGGCCCGACTGCTACGACAACTCCAAGTGCTAATTCTGCACATTTAAAGGGCCGATTTTGCGGCTCGTCAGTGTATCTAATAAAAGAGCATTCGGAGATTAATCAAATTATCAGAAAATTCTTTCAATATGTTAAAACCTTCTTTTTTACTTGTGTCAAGATCATTCGAACAGACAATGCTCTTGAGTTAACCCAACAGGACTTGACCTCTTTCTTTGCAACTCAGGGAACTGTTCATCACAACAGAATCGTATCGTTTAGAGGAAACTCCGACACTTGCTAAATGTCGATAGATCTCTTCTTAATCAAATGAGTATTCCTAAACACCATTTGTTGGGGATGGTATCCTTATTGCATTATATCTCATCAACCATGTTCTTTCGTCAATTCTCAGAGGGGGGCTCTATTTTCCTTATTTACCCTACTGAGTCTTCCTTCCCCATATCTCTGCACATCTTTGGTTGTATCGCCTTTGTTCATAACTTCCATGCAGCTGACAAACTATCATCTCGAGCCATCAAATGCATCTTTCTTAGGTACTCTTGCACCCAGAAAGGCTATCACTGTTATGATCATGTCGGACATCGATACTATGTATCTGTTGATGTCATCTTCTTTGAGCAAACAAGTTACTTCATACAGACTATGAGTGACATCCTTCTGGACCTCCCTCCGCCATCAATCATTTATACTCACCAACATACCTCTATATCTTCTACACCAGAGTATGTACCTTTGCATGTCCTTTTTATGCAGGATGATATGACCACTTCGAGTGCTCCCACCACGGTTGTCCCAGTGGTGCCTGATGAACTTCCTATAGCTCCACACAAGCAAAAGAGGCAGTATACGTATCACCTCATGTCATATTTTACTTCTATTGATGGTTTGTCTAGCTGTGACAAGAGATTTGCAGATAGTTTGAATGTTATTTCTATCCCCAGAGATCATTTCAGTGCAATGCAAGATCATGGGTGACGACAGGTCGTGGATGGGGAGATGGATGCACTTACCTCCCAGGGCATATGGGATCTTGTGTCGTTCCCCCCAGGAGTTCATCTTGTGGCTTGCAGACGGTCTTTACGATCAAACAGTCGTCTAGGTCTATTGATGGGTTGAAAGCCATATTAGTTGTCAGAGGTTTCACACAGACCTTTGGGGTTGATTATTTTGAGACATTCTCACCAGTTGCCAGAATGGGGTCGATGCGTACCATTCTCTTTGTTGCTGCTAACAAGGCTTGGCCTATTTACCAACTTGATGTGAAGAACACCTTTCTTTATAGCAACCTTGAGGAGGGGGTCTACAAAAATGCAGTCGTTGGGTTATGTGGTGAAGGGGGAGACTATATGTCAACTACACAAGGCCATCTTGGCCTGAATCAGAGCCCCGGGGCATGGTTTGATAGGCTCACAATGGAAATCCGCACTCTTGGATTTTAGAGAACAACATTTGACTACTCAGTCTTTGATAGACAACGATCTATTGGTACCGTCATTCTTGTTGCCTGTGTTGATGATATGGTTGTCACAGAAGATGATGAAGTCGGTATTCTAGAAACCAAGACCTTCCTCCAAAAGGTCTTTGTTACGAAAAACATCAGCCAACTTCATCATTTCTTGGCATTGAGGTAATAAGCACTTAGAGGGGCTCTACTACCTCGATATCCTGATTGAGGTAGGACTACTTGGATGCAAGCCATATGGCATCCTTGCATAAGGGAGAAAACATTTAGCTTTTATTAATCTAGGTTTTGAGGATGTAACATGATATAGAAGCCTAGTGGAAAAATTACCCTATCTCACTATCACTAACTAGGCTAGATATATCATATGTTGTGAGCAGAGCCAGCCAGCATATGGAGAAGCCTTTTTACAATCATTGGTAGGATGTCCTTTTGATCCTTCGATATTTAAAGGAATCTCCCAGACATAGACTCTTCCATGGGATGAATGGACACACTAATATATCTTCCTATATAGATTATGACTATGCTAGCTCTCTTAAGGACAACCGATCCACCACAAGATACATCATGTTTGTAGGGGACAACCTTGTCACTTGACCAAACAAAAATGATGCAGCGTGGATCGACAAATTGGGCTCAATTAGAAATTTTCGACCTTGACACTTGACGAAGCAAGAATGATGCAGCGTGGATCGATGAATTGGGCTCAATTAAGAATTTTCGTCCGTTGAATGTTATCAATTAAGGGTTTAATTTTCCATTTGTTCAATTAGATTCATTAATATAGTTAGAGCTGGCCTAATTTTATTTACGGTTAATTGAGTCAATTTAATTTCTTTTAAATAATGAGATCGTTTGTGATCTCAAGTTAGTTAGTTAATTGGTTAGAGTCCATTTAGGATTTAGTTATTTAGTTTGTTAGGCAGGTTACAAGATAATTAAGATTTGTTAGGATTTTAATTTTATTTATTTTCTTTTAGGTTTGATTGTAATCTCCTCCTCCCTCTCATATAAAAGGAGCAAAGGGTTATGTAATGGGACATATCAAGCGCTCATGATATTTTGAGATTTATCTCTCTCTTTTCCCTCCTCGAGATATTCGCGGTTCTTCTTCTCTAAATCCCTCACAATCGGCGAGCATTCTCTTCTTCTACCCTCCAATTTTCTTCCACAATATTTTTCCATCGTTAAAAATTCCTATTTGCATCCATTGGTATCAGAGCATAATTCAGATAATCCTCACGATCTGACGATCCATACATGGGTTCACGCCAATGTACAACCAACAAATTTCGTTCGACGGAACGCAAATGGCGAGCCAAAGAAATCTACAACAAAGAGTTGATGTCCATATTGCTCCAATTTCAATAGAAACTACGAATTTTGGTTGTTGATTTTCGGACTTTGAGCGCTGCTGGATTGATACCTCCCATCTTTGAAGCTATTGTCCATATTTCCGAGGAAGAAAAACAAGAAAAAATTGTCATCAACGACTTCATGCTTTCTATCAGACCGCTTCAGATCAACCGTCGTCGAAGGAACCGACTACAACAATGCCTTCTGCCTTCCTACAGTTCCCCGATGCCTCCCCTGTACCTTTGGCAACCCCTCCACCTTCCCTACAGCCCCTCTCCACTACCCCAACACACTCATCAATCTCTTCAGCCCCTCCTCCCACCATCGTGCTACCCCAAACAACCTCACGGTCCAAAAAAACCTTGCTCTAGCACCCTTACCTCCAACCACAAGCAACATGTGCGCCCCCCAACACCTCCAGCACACTCCACCGCCATTGCCGCCACCCATGCTTCGCGCCGACTCCGCTGCAACACCGCCACCATCTTGCTTGTCACCACCGGACCATCCCCATGCCCTTGCAAAGCTCTATCCTCGCACGTACGGAAGCCATCACTGCACACAAGGTCGTCACCTCTTGTTCAGTAGTCGCCGCCATTGGAGCCGAAATCTCCGACATTACCGATGCAAAGGAGAATAACGAGGAACCCTAATGTGGGGTTTCTTTTCAAGGGCGTTCGAACCCCACAAAACTAGGGATTGGAAAATCGTTTGGATTAATTGCAGTGAAGCCCATCCTTCCAGAAGTTTTTATCAAAAGACCCAATTGGAGGATAAGTTATGTTATCGAATTGTTTTAAGTAAAAGGGTAGAAAAATTGCAGATGCGCCTCCAATGGAAAGAAATTACAAACATAATGCAGAATTACGAAAAAAGATACGGAATTTGGGATGGATTGTCAATAAATTCAGCATGAATTCTATGATACCATGCCCGATAACAAGCCACTCATCAGGAGATAAGTTTTTCGAAGCGATAAAGAGCTAATGCAGCGTGGATCGATGAATTGAGATCAATTAGGAATTTTCATTCGTTGAATTTTTATCAATTGAGGGTTTAATTTTCTGTTTCTTTAATTAAAGTCGTTAATATAGTCAAAGTTAGGCCTAATTTTATTTATGATTAATTGAGTCATTATCATTTTTTAAATAATAAGATCGTTTGTGATCTCAAATTAATTAGTTAATTGGTTAGAGTCCATTTAGGATTTAATTAATTGGTTTATTAGGTAGGTTATAGGATAATTAAGATTTGTTAGGATTTTAATTTTATCTGTTTCTTTTTAAGTTTGATTGTAATCTCCTCCTCCCACTTATATATAGGGTGCAAAGGGTTATGTAATGGGACAATTCAAGAGTTAATGATATTTTGAGATTCGTCTCCCTCTTCTCTCTTCTCCCTCCTCGAGATCTATGTGGTTATTCTTCTCCAAATCCCTCACAATCGACGAGCATTCTCTTCTTCCACCCTCCAATTTTCTTCAACCAATAGTTTTCCACGGTTAAAAATTTCTATTTGCATCAAAGAAGCAGACAGTGGTCTCCAGATCCAATGCAGAAGCATAATACATGGCAATGGCTCAAGACACGTCTCTTTCCTAACAGAACTTGGCATGTCAGTCACTACTCATGTACCATTATACAGCAACAACAAGTCTGCTATGTACATTGCCATCAGTTCAGTTTTCCATGAACAGACAAAACACATTGAAGTTGATTTTCATCCGTGATGCAATACGAGGAGGACGAATCAGCACTGCACACATCTCCACTGAACTTCAACTTGCAGACATCATCATAACGGCCCTTCCAAAGAAGCACCTCATTTACTTAGTGTCCTAATTGGCATGATTGACAGATATGCTCCAACTTGAGGAGGAGTGTTAGAGTTATTATACTTATGTTTTATATTCCGAAACCCTTAGGAGTACTTATGTATTTTTCCCCGTGTGCTCTCTAGGATTTTCTCTCTATATAAAAGGCCATATCCCCTAATCAAATAAACAACGATTCATTTCTTTCCTCCACGGGCTATAATCAAATAAACGAAAGCCCTAATTAATAAAATTACGTGGATGGAAAACCATAATTTTGCCCTAGTTGTGGGTTCCACATTGCATCACGAAAGAAACGTTCCACCACCATCATAAGATTTTGAGCTAACACAATGATGTTGTAGACTTCAGAGGGGATAACCAATCTGACCTTAAAAAAGGCGTTCCAAGCACAGATGGGTATAATTGGCAAAACAAACTCCTCCGGAAGAAAAGGTAGTCATCACATCATCAAAAACATGTCACTTTGAGAAACTTCATCAAGGTTCATCTGCTTGAGCCCTGAAATCCAATATTTCATCCACACACACTTTATGCAGATCATAATACAACTTCTTATATTCATGAGCCATTGCTGTTGCTTGCTTGCATTCCAACTTAAGCCTCCCCAATTCCATTTCAGCGGCACCTGAAGATCCCTGCTGCCGAACTTCTTCAAGCAGAGTCTTCATAACAAGACAACTACAGCATTTGGGAAATAAATCTTCATCCGAGGAAGACAGGACTGCTGTCACAGGTTTACTGTCAACAATTCCATCCGTCAGATTGGAATATTTTTCGAGAGGTGGAGGCACTGGAAGGCGTGTGCGCTTCCTTAACGAGGGTGTTTGCGGAATATGGTCACCTTTGCCATTGGAGCTGAGAGGATGTCTCACAACAACAACATTATTAATGGGCCCATTTGCATGTTTCAGCACACGAATGAGATGTTGACTGGCTGTATCCCAGACTCGAATGGTACCATCCTCGGAACCAGAAACTAATGTGACTCCATCCACGCTAAACGTCAGGCAAGTAATGCACTTGCTGTGTTCAGACAAGGAACCGATGATATACATCCCATAAGTACTGCTCGAGGAGAATTGAGCATTTAGTGCGGCGATATATATCTTGCCATCTTTACCACCAGCATAGAATGCGTGCTCTCCGGGATCCATTGCAACAGCATTGATAACAGAAGGAAAAGAAACTGATCTGAGCAGCTTGCCCTTTGATAAGCTCCAAATCTTGCAAGTGCGGTCCTCCGACGAGGAGATAACAATCGAGTTGCACATCCCGTAGCCGCATACCACATCTGTCACACACAAGGCATGCTCCGTGAAGCTATGCAACATCGCACGCTTCGTGTCCGATGTTGCCGCCGTGTCGAACAACATGGGAAGCACCCAGACCCTAACGCACCCGTCCTCGGACCCTGAGATGAGCAGCGACTCGTCATCAGGGAACGCGAGGCATGTGACCGAGCGGTAATGCGCCTGCCACTTCTTCAGGAGGCGCCCGCTGGAGACCTCCCAGAGGTAGATGTTCCCGGACCTGGCGCCGCCGAGGAGGAAGGTGCCTTGGGAGTCGGAGATGAGGGGACCGATGGGCTCGGCAGGGAAGGAGCGGACCTCCGGGTGGGGTTTGTCCCACGTCCAGTAGAGGATGGTGGAGGACAGCTGAGAGGAGGCGAGGACACGGGAGGAGACGGGAGCGAGGCCGTGCGGGGCGGAGGAGCAGGACCGGTAGCGGAGTTGCTCGGCGCCTGTGCGGAGGTCGAAGCAGGAGATGCCGGCATCTACCGGGGACGAGGCGAGGATCGCTTCCATCGGGCTTTGGGGAGAGCTACCAATTTCTACACTGTACTTGTAAGAGGTTTGTTGGGCTGGAGGAACATTATATATCATTGTCCCTTTTAAAATTGGATATTGATACACTGTAGATATTAAAATTTACAAATCATATTCTTAAATACAGATATTTAATAAATGAAAACGGATTATCACGAGGATAGTAAATGTCTTCTAAAAGTTTACGTCCAATAAAATTTTTCTGTAAAGTCAAATTAATAATTAATTAAATCAAAATTAATAAGTTAGAAAGATAACAAGACTAAAAAATTATGGCATTATAATAAATTTATTGATGTGTATAATAAAAGATTAGATAAAATAGATAACTATACTTTTCTTCTACATTTGAAAATGATTCCAAATGTAATATATTGTAAGTAATCCTATAAATATTTGATGATACACAAACAAGTTGATGTATGCATATATAATATACATACATAGATTCAACAATACAGATCTCTGTATATGTATCCATCAAAAAAATATTCAGCCATATCTATATATGTATCCTCAATAAAATTAAAAACAATATATGTATCGGTAAAAAAACTCGTATCCATATATGTATATGTATTCGACAAAATAAAAAATTCATATACAGACTCGCATAAAAATGAATATGATGACGGACAGATTTTGTATCTGGTTGCGTGCAAAGATGTCATATCAATTATGTGTTATATTAACTTTTTATTATTATAATATATTTTTAATGTTATAACAAAAAATTATGGGGTTCCATATAATTAATTCCAACTCTGAAATGCAGCGAAAAGCTGGGGGTAGCCAGGTTACCCCTGTGTAACCACGTGACCAACCGAGCCTGTGGGGTGAGCATAGGGTCGGGTCGGGTTCGACGTAGCCCGTCTAAGCTCATTTTAGTATAGGTGGCAATAGCTCAGGATTAGATCCTTTTTATTTTCAAAATTCAGACCGAAACTCAAGTCCGACTCAAACAAAATGGGTCGGATCGACCTAATAGCACCAGTACCTAGATTTCCACCTCTCACGTCCGCTAAATTCCCACAATTGCATGGTAAATCATAACTTGAGGTATTTGAAACTGTATAAAATAGTTGGGAGATCAAAGATTTTATAGAAAAAAATGTTTCTTTAGATAAGAATATAAATGGAATCCTTTCTGTTGAAAAAAATTGACCAAACCCAAGGAGAGGATGCGATCGTTGACCGATCCTCAAGCTCGTCAACGTGATGTTCGCTTCCATTTTTTATGAATTCCCCATTTTTGGATATTTTCTATTTATTTGCATCTATCTCACAATCATTTTGATGTTATTAGATGGAAAAATGGCGAGTGCTGGTACGAGTTTTTGTGCTCTGCCTGGGCTAGAACTATTAATATGTTTCCTTAAGCTAGATAGGAATAATGGGTGATTAATTATGGTCGATTATAATTTCAAAATAAGAAAAGCATGGAAAAGATGCACCGCTAAAGCTATTCTATAAAATTGGTGGAAAATTTTCAGAACTTTTATGCATATATCATATAGCTAGCTCAGATAGTTTCTATGTAATGGTTTTGATAATTTTGATGCGTTCAGCTAGAAAGATTGCAATATGTTTCCGATGAAATGGATTCTATATAATCTTTATGAACACCCTAGCAATCAAACTTAAGTAAGGCATGAAATGTGAACTATCTACATCAAACAAGATATGAAACTACTGCATGATCAAGCACATGTGGTTGGAATCATGATCAAGTAGTTGGTGATGGGATATAAATTTTGTTGTTTTTAGGAATGAAAAAGCAATCACATGGAACACGCGAATGTAGAAGGTTCATCCTTTCTGAGATATTTCTTGACAGCAATACCAATTGTGTTTGTGTCTATTTTTCACTAACAAATGATGGTATATCCAATCTAAAATTTAAACATAAAATAATAATTCCAATAAATAAGTTGGGCCTGAGAACATCTAACATATCATAATTCCTACAACAACGTGTAATCGATCTCAACTAAATTTGAGTAGCATAAATCTACAATTTCAGTTAAAAATATATATACATTCGAGAATAGAGCTTACTCTTGTACTCTTAAAGATAAGAAGAAAAGCACATCCCATTTTCAAACTTTGACGAGCTCCACAACAATCTCTCCGAGCACTGTCCAGGGCTCACTCTTGGGATCCATCTGTTGATGTATTGTTAGTAAGTAACTAAATGAAGCAGTTGTCCATTGACTTTTTCAATCTCATCGTTGTAAAATTAACAACAATTATTACAAAGTATTAATGAAAAAGTCAACAAACGATTGTCTTTACATACATCTTTGCCAACAAATATAAAGTTTCTTGTGAATCCTAAGATGGAATGGTGATTTCTTATTGTTATTGTTATATATTTAACATCAAAAGATATGTTAGTTAATATTCAGTTATTATGTGTCATAAGTCGACTTTGTTGTAGTGTAAAAATATTAGAAGTAACATCAATATACAGTTATAAATCAATTTCGTAAGCATTCGATCTTTACAATTTAACACTACAATAAGATACATGATTTGTTTTCAAATGTTACGATGTTGAAAAAAAAGTTTCACTAGATAATCATCATTATATGGATGACTAGCAATTATATTGGCATTCATGGAGATGTATTAATGACAATTACTCAACAATTATATCGAATATCGTATCATTCACTTATGTGTCTATCATTTAATTTTATAATAATGTTTACTCCTTGACTTATTCATCTAATCATCGACAAATTATCAAAATAGTCATCACTATATGGAAATGTAGAAAGAACTATGTCATTTATTGTAAATGATAAAATTTGGATGATAATTTTGTAATTTATAATATATTCCTTCTTATATTCTAATATCAAATATTTCAAGTATTCTCCATCGTAGGTCATTTTTGTTCTATTATAAATTTGCAAATATAATATAATTATTTACATTTTAATCTTATAAACATAAAATCTTTACAATTTAACATTACAATAAAAAAGAGCTATAACAATGACTAATTATAAGTTTTGTAGATATGTCCTTTCATAAAATTATCCATTCGTTGGATAATCATCACTACACGATTTTTAAATAACGATAATGATAACCATTGCAATTAATAAGTACGATGATAACTTTTAGCATTACTGATATCCATTATTCTATATGTAATCACCATATGATTTTTTGACTCGTGCAATGTACGGGTATGCACTAGTATTACATATTAAGCATGGGGTCTTGACCAAGATTTATTAGTTTTTAGCACATGAATTCCATTGTTGCCCTTGACACAAGACCTCTTGCTTATTAATTTGGGATTTTTACACGGCAGACCCAATAACTTTATCAAGTACCTCCATGACCTTTGAAACAACAGAATTTCTCCCCCGACCTCGTAAACTTGCTCCATCTTACCCCACGATAAATTAACACATATTATGTTAACTTGCTTGGGTAAAAAATGAGTTAATCAAACCATGTGAAATCCGATGCTGGACTCTTTCTCACTCTGATAATGAACAAGAAAGGGCCTGTGGAACCTCTCCTCTACCCTCTTTGCCCCAACTTCTTCTCTAGACTAATAGAAAGCGGCTTTTTTCGTTCAGAATTAGCATGGCGTACTCCTCCTGTTCGAAACGGAGTTTGAAACCAAACTTCTCCTCAGGAGGATTGGATTGGATTTTAATCCTCTTTTCCTCAATCCTTCTTCTGTCACCATTCTTCCAGCATCGTGCGTGGAGGAAGAAAGGGCCTTCAGCATTAGGGCGACACGCATGGAAAAGGGTACCTCTACGACCATGTACATGACGACGACATGGCAGGCGTTGATGGTTATCGACGTGGATAATCTGGCCGACGTAAAGCTCTACCACTCGATAATGTACATCTCAGTGCTCCCCTGCATGCTCCCTGAGAAATCCAAAACATTAAGTCATCGACGAAGCACGAGAGGTCGACGGGGAAGGACAGCACGGGGTCGTCGGGGTACACGGTGGAGTACGACACATAGTCCCAGAACAGTTGTTGAGCACCGTCATAATCCACCCATGCGTTCACCAGATCCCTGCTCTTGAGGTCGACCCCCTTCACGTCGAGGTCCACAACATGTGTGGACACCAAGCTGTTCAAATCCATACCCATGTGGTTTCTGTTCATGTCATTGAACTCCACATCCTCCGGATTGCTCACGTTAAGTAGACCCAGGAACCCACCCGTGTCGCCAACAGAGTGGCCGTCGGAGGTGAGAACGAAGGCGAGGTCGTCGTCGATGGAGGAGGGGTAGAGGTGGGCTATGGAGAAGGAGAAGAAAGTAGAGAAAGAGAAGGGGTTTGGTGAACGTCATTTTCACCACTTTAATTGTCATCTTTTATCGTAGTATAGGTGGTGAAAATGGTTCGGCAAAGATCACATTTTTGAATATGTGGAAATTATTTTACTAAGCAAGTATACCAAAGTCGAACCAAGGGACATGAGCCTCTTTGTCTATTTATAAAATTTTGTCTAGGTCTTCATGCAGATGCAAAATAAAATGAAGACCAAATATCTATTAATGGAAATGATTTATCGAGCAAGAGACACTATATAACATTAAAATTCATCATAATTCATTCAGTGTCAAATCAGAAAATTAAATATGCAATTACAAAGATAATAAAGAGAGCATCAAAAATGAAACTGAAAACACTTAAATTGGATTTAATATGCTCAAGTTATGCTATAAAAAGTGAAAGGGCATAGATGTAATAAAAAATGAGAAAAATAAAGATAACTATTAGAAATAGGTCCTTGGAGAGACCCATTTGCAAATACCAAAACCCAGTGAGGTCCTTCTATAATTTCTCCATTTACGCAAAGGGACCATTTTGTAATTTCATAAAGCCGCAAGAGCCTCCCTATATTTTAAATACCCCAGACGCGTACGTGAGGCACGTGCCTAGAGGACCTAGTTGTAATATTTGCGAAATCCAGGGGCCATTATTGCAAAGTGCCCAGCCCCTCATGTGTGAGGCACGTAAGGGGGTCAGGCTTGGGAGGCAGCCCAGCTTTGGTCCACGTGGCTTCTTCAGGTGCTTCGGTCCTTGGTTCGGTGCACCAAGCCCGTAGGTTTGGCATGGAGGCTTGGGATGATGCTCATAGCCACCTGGGTCGTCCGATCATGGGGGATCGGACAGTAACTGGAACTTCATGCTCTGTCGTCGATCACCAAAGAAGGCTACACTCCAGTAACCCTACACTTCCTCTACCAAGCCTCCACTAGTTGTCAGAAGGTCGGGGGAGGGTTTGGATCTACAAGCAAAGATTATGGAGAGGTGGAGAAGCTTCGAAGTATCAGATGTTGTTGAATCGAGGCCTTCATATCGAAGGTGAACTTCTTGAACGGAGGAGCTCCAGAATCTCCGGCTAATGGAGGATGTACATGCAAAATGAGTTATGTATAGCCAAAGTAGTGTGTGGGTGAGGGTGTGAGGTGAATGGGAGTCCCGTGGAGATGGAGGAGTAGGGCACTTGGATCTCTTCCCCGGTGAGCCGCAGAGGAGGTGGGGCGGAGGTGATTTTGATTGTGGAGAAGGGGATCCGATGAGTGGATGAGTTGGCGAGGGTGCTCGATGATTGGCGATGATGGTACGGTAGTCAGGTGATAGTGAGAATAGGTGTAGGTGGCGGGATAAATGGAAGAAACAAAAGAAGAGTAAGGAGACAGAGTAGCTAATCGAAGGGTATGATAAGCGGAGGAAATGGCCTATGCTGAGCATCAAAAGATACTCGGTGTTGTTGCCCAGCATGCGCGACCGTGCACGGAGTTCAACGATGGCGGAGTCGTCGTATTATGACCAAGTAGGCCATCAGTCGACACCGTAGGTCTATGATTTGACCAAAATTCACGGGGTCTAGTTATCTCACACAAGGCGGAGACAACCGTGTCGCTGTGGCGACCCTCAATGAATCCTGATTAAGATCAACAATGAACCCACGATCAAATATCAAACAATGACAAACAATGTGGAGTCAAATTTATTTTTAACTCTACATAAAAGATGTATAGAAGCAAGTATGTAGAGAGTTCAAACACAGGGAGCAAGGCAGGATAGATCAACAATTGCGCAAAAAGTGATGTGATTAGTTGCCTATCAAATGTTTTTGTGGGTTTTTAAATTTTTAAATATATTTTTTTATTTAATTTTTAATTTTTAATTTTTAATTTTGTATTTTGGTTTTTTATTTTCTGATTTTATATTCTCTTTTTATATTTTATATATATTTTTTATTTTCTTTTTTTAATATTGGAATAGATATACTATATAAGAAAAGAGGGGTTAGGGGATTTATAAAAATAGGTAAAAATAGTCAAAAATCAGGGAATGAAATGTTTTTGGTCTTTTTATATTTTTCTACTGTTTTTGTGATTTTTGGAGATTTTTCAGAATGTTTTTGGTATTTTTAAAGTCAAAATACAAGAAAACAGTGAACTAAGGTTCTGGTCGAGATTAAAATGGGAATGAAAAATATCCAACATTAACAAAATTTTCCCAAATTAATTTTAAATAAAAGACAATACGATAAGGAAACTACAGAACCTGAGTTTATATTTTTAGATTTTTCTTTGATTTTTTAGATTTTTATGAAGTTTTTAGGGGTTTTCCAATTTTTAAAATTTTTCTTTTGAAATTTTTAGTGATTTTTGGACTGACACTAAAATATGATAAGACAAGGAAAATATAATTCTTTTGGAATTTTTCAAAACGTTTTTATAATTTTTATGGATTTTCTAATGCAAACAGTGCTTAAAATGCATGTTTTTGATTTTTAATACATATGAAAATGCAATAAAGATGCAATGCAAAAATATGGCATTAAACTACAATGCAACAGGAACCTATGATATTTTTTTGGTAATTTTTCGAGTTAAAGTAATGCATGAAATAAATGCAAACATCCAAGCAAAAATACAATACTAGCAATGGCACAAATGTAAATACACATAAATCCAAGGGCCTACTTGCAATTTTTCCAAAGATATATAACGTTAAGTACAAGTTTCTGGACTAAAAATAAATACCCAAACCCGGAGGGTGTTCGTTGCAAAATGTCCAACTCACACGCACATGACCTAACAGGGGTATTTTTGCAATATTACAAAGTTCCAGGGGCTTCGATGCAATTGTACCAAAATATTACAACGTAATCAGAAAGTTCATGGACTGAGACAAAGTAAAAAAACCCCAGGAGGTCCTTGCAAAATACCCAACCCCCTCACGCGCACGAGCACATGAGGTGACGTGGATAGGACCTAAATGCAAATATGAAAACTACGGGGGTCTAGATGCAAATATTACAGAAATATTTAAACTACGACTGAAAGTTTTTGGACTGAAATGAAATACAAAATTTGGCGAGGGTGAAAGTGCAAAATACCCACGCCTATATTCCTCATCCGCGATCGGACGACGGAGGGGCTGTCACTTATCCACGTGGCGCGCGCACAACGCGCGATGACGGTTCGGAGATGATCGGCGGAGATCAGATCTGGCGAAGGAATCGACGGTGGTCGCGAGCCTCGATCGGACGGTAGCTGATCAATCTGGAGAGACCCTCTGATCGGACGGTGGAGAGGCAGCGAGAAAGAACGGGGAAGAACGTCGGCGAGGCGGACTTCCCCGACCTAGATATCGGGCCTCCGGCGATGGCACAGGCTCAAAATCGGTCAGAAGGCTCCTGGGAGGTCGCTCTAGGCTCTGGAGCACTCAACATCGTCGGAGATTCTCTGTGGCGCTGACGCGAAGGCGGCGGAGCTTCGAGCTCCAGGTATCTCCGGCGAGCGCTCCAAAATGTGCTCCAGGTGATTGGGGTGTATTTCGACCTGCAAAAAGTGGTGAAGGGGACCAGGGCAAACTGCCTGGACCCCGCGGAGGCGTAGTGGAGGTGGGAGGCGGTCTGTGGAATGCGGAGGAGCTCAGCCGGAGGTGCGCTCCGGCGAGGCGATCGTAGGGTGCGAGATAGTGATCGGCGAATGGATCTGAGGGTGTTGAACTACTCCTACGATGATAGGCAATAAAAAGCACGAAGAAAAAGGGGAAGAGGGCAAACCTCGAAGGTGGAGGACCTGAGGTGGTGGACCTCGACGTCGGAGATGGCGGCGGTGGTGGAGACCGCCTTGACGCTTGAAAGACCAATCTGAAGCGCGGAGATGGAAGCTGTCACGTTCCTCTCACTCAAGGGCACGAAAATGGGAGCGAAGCGGGTGCTAAAGGGGTTCCAACTGGAGCTAGAAGGTGGAGGGTCCGTTAAGTAGAAGGTGATGACGTCTCCTTCAAGCGAGGTCCATGCACGCGTTAAGGAGATTTTGCGTGATCTGAAGGCACGACGTGGGAGCGTGATGATCAGGGATGAATTCCCAAGAAGGAGGCGAGGCCAAAAGATGGAATAATCGGGTGCCAAAATTTCTTGAAAACGGGGCAAAATCACGGGCGTCAGAAGCTTGCAGGTCTCGGTCAGGAAGTTGACCGAGGTCAACAAGCGACCGCACCTGATTGGTCCACGTTAGGGTGGAGCATTAGGCCTGACCCGACCCTGATCCGACCCGCAATAGCCCGGACCCGACCCGGACCCGTTGTACATATGGGTCGGGCCCGGGCCCCCATGTTGTCAAAATATCAAGCTCGGGTCGGGCCCAGCCCGAACCCGTAAGAACCCGGGTTCGCCTGACCCGACCCAGCTTCCCTATGTTTAAAAATCCAACGTTAGCTCATAGAGATCCAAACCAGTTTGGCAGGTTCTTGCTATGGATCATATGCATACAGAACGAAGCAGCTGTAGTAAATGGACCCGCTGTTTATTCCAAATTTCTAGCTTATTGCAAGTCTCGTTTAAAATTGAAGTATAAAGGATAAAAAAATCTAAGATTAACCCATAAAAGCCTGCAATAGTAATATCATCCATAAAGAGACCAACAACAACCCAATATCCGATGAAAACTTAGAATGGAAAAAAACACATTAGCAGTTCAACATCTCCTAATTTTGGTCATCAAAAGCAGCACATGTGGCTTATACATCTCCACTAGGAAGACTTCCACATTTAGTAGCAGAGGTTGCAATCACTTCAGACGAAGCCCTGAATAGGAATTCTACAACATAATAAATCTTGATCCCACGAGTGAAGGCTGGACGTTGGATACTGTTGGAATTTTACAATTTTAAATATAATTATTTTGAATAAAGATTTAACTTGAGATGCTATTTTAATATGTGAATCACGGGCCCCTCCAATTCCTCAACGTCCAGACCTCTACAATCGTTAATTGGGGGCGGGCCGAGCCTGGCCCGAACCCGAACCCGAACCCAGTCCTACGAGCCTTGGGCCGGGCTCGGGTCCTAGGATTCCTGAAAAATCCGGGCCTCGACCCAGCCCAAAGCCCAATGAAAATTGATGGGTCCGGGCTGGGTTATTCTGGGTTGGGCGGGTTGAGGCCCATGCTCCACCCTAGTCCACGTAGACCAATCAGAAAAAGCCAAGTCAAAAATTGTTTGGAAATTCAAAATAAAATAGTAAATGAATTTATTAATTTTAGATTATAAAATAAAAAATGTTTCTTATTTTATAAAGACTTTTATGGTGATTTTTATTTATTTTTATGAGGTATTTAATTACAAGTTCCCTTTTTATGCCTTATATAGGTATATATACATATATATATTTTATTATTTTATTTTTATTTTGTGTATTTAATGTATTTATTTATTTTTATTATTTTATGAATTTATAAAATATTTTTATACACTTAAATATGTTTTTATTTTATTTTTATGAGGTATTTTGTATACTTAAAAAAAGTAATTATATAGGTATGTATATAGGTAATATACCTAGGTGTAGTATATACAGGTATTTTATTTTATATTTTATTTAGGTTTTTATTTCTGTTTTAATGTACATATATATTGTAAATAATATTTACAAAATTATAAAATTATAAAATTATGTAAATAATGAATAAATAATAAAATGAATATTTTAATCTGCACAAGTATACAATAGGGGTCCAAAACTCAACTTTCAAACCGTAACTCCGAAAAATACAAAACCACCTTCATTAAATATATTATTTTAAGTTATATACAATTAAAGGTGAGTTTGGTACATTTCAAATTTTTATTTGCAAGATACAGGTCTGGGAAGTTGGAGTTCTGGAATCTTATTCAGACCATAACTTTTTATCTGTCCATTATTTTTCAGTGAAATCAATTTTGTATTTTTCTTCATTTAATTATCTACAACTTTCACGTACAAAGTTTCTTTATTTGAGGTATAAAAAGTGGAACCAAAAATAGGTCCCAAAATGAATAAAGAATGAATTAAATCAAAGGGGTTTTATTGTATTTTGACTCTTATCTCCCCCTACTTTATTCCTTGTCGACCTATTCATCTAGATGTCTAGGTCTCAGGGTTTCGGATCATAAAATATTTACAATATTTTATTCTTTTTCTTTTCTTTCATTTATTCTATAATTTTGGCTTAATTACAGTATTTTATACACTATTCACATGCACATGCATGAATGCTAAGATATGGAAATTAAGGGTATTTACACGCATTTGCTAGGGTTTTTGATGCCAAAATGATAGAATAAAGATGATGAAATGTGGCATCATCATCCCCCTATACTTTACCTTTGCTAGTCCCTAGCAAACACTTATGCAATAAGTGCAGAAAGAAAAAGGAAAGAAAAGAAAAAGAAGAAAGTGGATTAAATTTGATTATCAAACTTGTCTTCACAAAATCAAAGTTTGGAGCTTAAATTAGACCTTTGGAGTTTTAATGCGGGCGGAACCTTAATGAGAACCGGATTTGAATCCAACAGTCCCCGAGGATCCCAAGACTCTGCTCAAGTCTCCTCAATATCCAGGTCAGAAATACTTCAACTCATACGCAAACCCTTACGACTATGAATCTGACTCGTACAGTGTAAGTGATAGTGGCTCTCCCCAACTGAAATGACCAAGAGACTGACTTCTCCAACATGACAACCCAATGATTCCCCAATCCAACAACTCATCCCTCAAGGAGCAGGGTATTCCCTTCTAAGTTCAAGTGACAACCGACCCAAGAGGGGGGTGAAGAGAAGAATGAATGGTAGCCAGTGTAGCTACCTATCCTAGGGTGCGAGACCAGTGTAGTCAAGTCATCCAGCTGCAGGCTCACATAATTTGACTTTGAAGCTCAGGCTTGCTTATTTGACTTTACACATATGTACACACCGGCAGGCATTTTTATTTTTGTACAGGCCTGCCCACTTTTTTGGAGTTTTTGCTTTTGCATTTTTTTTGAATACTATGTACAGCAACATTTACATAAGGAGTTTTCTTCTTGAGCCAGTAGACTATCCCTCTTTTGAAGCTTTATTGCAACCCACGATCTCCTATCCTCGAAACTCATCATTACTGGACGGGTTGGGGGTGCACTTCCCTCCCTAAAGGAGGACAAATGTTTCCACTTGTGTGCGTCTCATACCGGCAAATCCAACCTCCTCACCACTCCAACTGAGTTGAGCCAAGTGAAAGGTGCAGGTGTCCAAGTTAGGTCATTATCAACAAGAGTCGTGCGTGTGCTCCGAAATACTCTACTTAGGTAGTCAAGAATCCATTGAACCAAGTCTCGTGATCCTCAAAGAATTAAGTCAACTAGACCTAAAGTACCTCAATCCCAGTTCATATAAGGTTCCTGTTAATTAGGAAGATTTAAGGTCCAACCAAGCTCCAATCTTCGGATTTTACTTAGACTTGTTCAACTATCAAACTCAATCCGAAAAATGCGAATGCCATGCAAATGCTATGCAGGAATTATTTTTGTGATGCAATTTTCAAAGATTTTGAAATTTTTATGGATTTTTGAAAAGATGATGCATATGCATTTTTTTATATTTTTGAAAAAGTTTTTCAGATGTTTTTTTGGATTTTTAATTTTGCAAATGTTTTTGGAATTTTTGAAAACAAAAGATTTTTGGCTAAAAACAAGGTTAAAATATTTACACGGGAGTGCTTCTTATATATACAAGAAGTGGATTTTAATAATTTACAGGGTAAGTGGTCAATTTTATAAATATATATATAGTGGATTTAAGATGAGATGTATGTATTCCTCAAACTTATTTGACACAGGATTTTCAAACACTTTGAAAACTCTAGTCCAAAATAATTTTTACAAACAGTTTTTACACACATGTACACACATTTGAAAATCATTTTACAAAGGTTTTCCAAACAGTATATATAGATTTTTCAAATATTTTTGCAACCATTTTTCAAACCATTTGCAAATCATTTTTCAGACATTTTATTTCACTCAAAGAAAATAAATTTTTCAATCAAAATGTTTTTACAAAGGTTGAAAACATGTAACAAAACATTTTCAAATAGTTTTCAAAAGATTTTTCAAAAAGATTTTCAAACTATTTTTCAAACATTTTGCAGAGAATATTTTCACTTGATTTATTAATTAGTACATACAAAAAGAATCTAAGGAATATAAACATCTTTTTAATGAATTTTAATATGTATAATACAAAAAGTACGAGTTATGGCTAATGTATATACGCAGTACATACGACCCCCCTATACTTAGCTTGAGCTATATCCTCATAGATCAGAGAGAAAAGAGAAGACATAACTCGTACTAAGTATAGAAAAGTCTAAAGAATGAATAAAGGAATGAATGAGAAGTTGGCCGTCCCCCCTATACTTAGGATCAAATAATCCTAAATATAGTAGTCTGTACACAAAGCAGGGAGGGTCAAGGGTAGGAATGAACAGATCATACTCAGACTGTCTCCCCCTATGCTTAGGGTAAGATATCCCTAACTATAGAGAGGAAGAGGAGACAATGGAGAGGATCAAAGGATAGAAGAAACTCGTGGTGCACACCCCCCTATACTTAGGACAAAGTACGTCCTAAGTATAGCAAAATCATAAGATGACAATGGAGTGTGAACCATAAAGAATGAGTGATCGATGTACAGATAAATATATATACAATGTCGGATCTCAGTGATAATCATGTATGAGATGCAGAAGGTGTGAGTCAAAGAAACATCTCATACCAGAAGGATGGGGGCAATGTCAACGGTCGGTGGATCATGATCTGGATATGGTTTCAAGCGCTGACCATTGACTCTAAAGGTGGAAGATGATGATGGTTCGGATATATCAATGCTGCCATTATCATGCACCTTCCGGACCACATATGGTCCTTTCCATTTGCTTTGTAATTTCCCTGGGAATAATTTCATCCTAGCATTAAATAATCATACTTGTTGTTCTGGCTCAAATTGTTTATGGCTGATTCGGGAATCGTGCCATACTTTTATTTTCTCCTTATACTGTAGGCCACTTGAGAAGGCTGTATCTCTTAGTTCTTCCAGGGCTGCCAACTCTGCTTTCCTCTGTTCTCCTACACTCTTGGGCTCCAATAATAGCTCTGTAACTGCCCAAAGTGAGTTATGCTTTATCTCCACTAGTAGATGGCATGGCTTCCCATAGATGAGATGAAAGGGAGATGTCCCTAATGGTGTCTTGAAAGAAGTCCGATAGGCCCACAAGACCGAGTCCAAAAGTTGTGGCCAATCCTTTCGATCTGGGCGGACTACCTTCTGCAAAATTGTCTTAATCTCCCTATTCGATACTTCAGCAAGACCATTAGTCTGAGGGTGATACGGTGTGGCAACACGATGGTCAATACTGAACTCGTCTGTAAGGGTCGTGACCTTGTCGTTAATAAAGTGAGACCCCCCATCTGAAATCAAGACTCTAGGCACCCCGAACCGTGAAATAATGTTTTTCCTCAAGAAACGACATACGGTTTTAGCATCTGCGGCTCGGGCGAGGATGGCTTCGACCCAACGACTCACATAATCTACAGCGAGCAGAATGTACTCAAATCCCTGACTCTTAGGAAATGGGCCCATGAAATCAATTCCCCATGCATAAAAAACCTCACAAAAGTGAATGGGCTGCATGGGCATCATGTCTCTCTGTCCGCAAGTACCCATCTTCTGACAGTCAGTACACCTTCTCACGAACTCATCGGAATCCTTGAAAAGAGTAGGCCACCAAAGGCCGGATTGAAGCATCTTCTGTGCTGTCCGTCTCCCAGAATGATGTCCTCCTGCCTCAAGCTTGTGGCAGTAAGTGAGGACGCTATGTTGCTCATCTTGAGGAATGCACCATCTCTAGATACTGTCCCCTCCTTCATGATAAAGGACGGGGTCCTTCCAATGGTACGACTTTGCCTTCGCAAGGAAGGTCTCAAGCCGCTATTTGGGCCAACCTTGTGGAATAGATTTGGCAACAAGGTAATTCACAAATGTCGGCATACCATGGAAGAAAGGTGATAGCAAGGATCACCTCATCTGGAAAAGTCTTAGTGATAGGTGCTATGGGCTCATATTCCTCAAGGTTCTCTAGGCGAGAGAGGAGATCTGCCACAACATTCTTAACTCTAGGTTTATCCTTAATCTCAATATCAAATTCCTGGAGGAGAAGGATCCATCTGGTTAATCTGGCTTTGACATCCTTCTTAGACATTAAATACCGAATGGCAGTGTGATCTGTAAAAATTGTCACTCTCGATCCAAGAATGTAAGATCTGTACTTATCCAAAGCAAAGACTACCGCTAGCATCTCTTTCTCAGTCACTGTATAGTTCCTCTGAGCTGCATCCAAAGTTCGGCTAGCGTAGTGTATGGCATATGGTAATACATCCCTCCTCTGTCCAAGCACAGCCCCAATGGCATAATCTGAAGCATCCGTCATGATCTCAAATGGAAGAGACCAATCGGGTGGCTGAAGGACAGGAGCCTCGACAACTAAATTCTTGAGAGTCTCGAAGGACTTAAGACACTTATCATCAACAAGGAACTCGGTGTCTTTAGTCAATAAATATGTAAGCGGTTGGGCAATTCGACTGAAGTCTTGAATGAACCGTCGATAGAAACCGACATGCCCCAGAAAAGACCGCAACTGTTTCAAATTGGACGGTGGAGTTTTCTAATGATATTCACATTGGTCGGATCAACCTCCATGCCCCTGTTGGAGATGATGTGACCAAGGATCGTCCCCTGAGTCACCATAAAGTGTCTCTTCTCCCAAGATAGTACAAGGTTTACCTCTATGCAGCGCTGAAGCACTCGGTCTAGGCAGTCAAGACAAGCATCAAACCCATCGCCATAGACCGAGAAGTCATCCATGAAGACCTCCAAACAGTCACCTATCATGTCTGAAAAGATGGACAACATGCACCTTTGGAATGTCGCAGGGGCGTTACATAGACCAAAGGGCATCCGTCTGAAAGCATACGTCCCAAATGGACAGGTGAACGTCGTTTTATCCTGGTCTTCGGGCGCAATAGCCACTTGGTTGTATCCAGAGTACCCGTCAAGAAAACAGTAATGACTCTTCCCGGATAGCCTCTCGATAATCTGATCAATAAATGGTAGCGGGAAGTGATCCTTCTTGGTGGCCTCATTCATTCGTCTGTAGTCCACACAGACCCTCCAAGAAGTGGGTACCCGGGTGGCGATCTCTCCTCCAGACTCATTCACAACTGTAGTGATACCCGTCTTCTTGGGTACCACATGTAAAGGACTAACCCACTTGGAGTCAGAGATGGGGTAGATAAAATCGGCACTCCACCATTTAGATATCTCCTTCATTACTACATCTTGAAGATTCGGGTTCAGCCGTCGTTGGAACTCACGTGAAGGCTTAGCGTCCTCCTTGAGGTAGATATGGTGGGAGCACAGGGCCGAACTTATCCCCTTGAGATCGGCCACACTCCATCCTATTGCCTTGCGATTTCTTTCAAGAACCTCCATCAGATGAGATTCTTGTTCTCCAGTCAAACCTCCTGAGATAATGAGTGGGTGCATTTCTGGCTCACCTGCAAGGAATCTGTATTTGAGCGGCGCGGCAAAGTCTTCAGTTCTGGCTTGGTGGGAGCTGGCAATTCTGGCTTCTGATACGCCTGCATGAAAGCAACCAGGTCTGCATGCGAGAACTCTCGCTGCATGTGATCATCTGACGAAGGGAACCCTGCAGGTGTGTCTATCATCTGTGATGGCTCGCTCTCCATCCTATCTGTCGGCTCATCTGGAAAACAGACATGGCAAATATGTATCAAAATACTTCCAATCAAAGTCTGCCTCCGAGGGATCTGAATCAGAACAAACATCAATGTTACCACTCAGTATGCAACTGTCAACCTGTATGGTGTCCTCTGCCAAGGGGATGCTCTCCGAACTCTCGTCTGCCGCAAAAGGTGTGTACTCTGAATCTACAGACAAGGCGAGTGCTCTTGCTTCTGGATCTTCCCAAACTGCTTCATCATCGATCATCACAAAATCACACTCCTGGTGGACGTCTAACTCGACATCTATCATCTGCCCTACATCACTGTTCTGCTCCGAGCAGGCTGAATCTCTCGCTTTGATCTCGTCGATCGTTTCTATTTGTATACTCTCACCCTCTACGTGAAAGTACACCTTCCCACTATCATGGTCGGATACTACCTTGGCTGTGGCCAAGAATGGGCGTCCTAGTATGATGGGGGCATCAGTCACCAATTCAGGGATCTCCATGTCCAGTACAACAAAGTCCACGGGGAATTTCAGGCCCTGAATGGTGACGACCACATCTCTCAACAACCCCTTCGGCCTCTTAATCGATCGATTAGCAAACTGAAGGACTGTCCTGCTCCGAAAAAGAGGGTCAAACTCGAATTGGTAGAGTAAGGCTGCCGGAAGGAGGTTGATAGAAGAGCCGTTGTCTAATAGAGTACGGTCGAACTGCTGCTCACTAATTTGGCATCTGACATAAGGAGCTCCTACATCTGGGCGTTTGGCTGGCAGCTGGTTCTGAATGGCACAACATGTGGCACGGGTGAGCACATGGATCTCTCCTCTATTGTTTCGCCTCTTCCTGCGCATAATGGTCTTCTCTCTCAGATTCTTTTAGAAGAGGGGGATGTGCTCAAGTGCCTCCTGTAGAGTTAGCTGGATCTGAAATCTGTCTATCATCTGTTGGCTGAACTCTGACTGTTGGGTCTTTTTGGGATTTTCTTTTTTATTCCCCTTAGTCAAACCGAGTGCTTGAGGGAAGGGGATAGAAGGGCCCTCCTCAGACAGAGGGTTAGGAGAGGGATTCTGGGCATGTGAAGGACTGACATCCATGCAATCATCATCATTCATCACACATGGACTTGGAATAGATGGAGAAGCCCTTCCTTTATTCAATTTTCTGTTCTTTTTCATGGAGTCCAGTGATACAGAAAATGGTAGTACAGAAGGTTGGAATATAAATGGATTCAAAATGGGGGCATCAGCACTACCCAAAATATTCTTCTTTGCGGCCTCAGTACCACACTCTGGTTCATCGTAAAAAATGGTGGCTTCAGCACCACCGTCTGCATCTGGTATTATGACGACCTCAGTACCATCGTCTGAAAGGTCATCCTTGGTGGCATCAGCACCACCGCCATCATCATTGTTGTTAGCGGCATCAGAACCGCTTCTCTCCTCATCTGGGGCTCTAGAATCTCCATGGTGTTGTCCCTCAGATGAGCCACCGCCGACTGATTCCCTACCGCTCTTAAGTGACACAAAGTGAGTATCAAACATAGAATGCATGTCATTCAAATAAGCACTAGGAGTGGTATCCTCTGCAAATTGTACCTACTCAGACCTTCTCTTCAAGTTATTCAGATTCAGCTCGCTCTGTGCAGGTATGGCGGCTTTGCCTTTCATAATATCCCTCATTTCCTGTCGGAACTCTCGTCCATTTCTCGCCGGAAGGATGCCTGCTGTTCGGAGAGCAAGCGGGCGAGATCGTCAAGTGCTGGGTTCTCCATGGCTGCGCGAGAACTGGGAGTGTTCCCTTGCTGGAACTGAGGTTGCTGGTGGGACTGAGGGTACTGCTGCTGGTGAGGCTGTTGTCACTGCCTCCACTGTTGTCCTTGATAGGTGGGACGAGGACTATGGTGATACTGTGAGTGTTGGGAGTACTGGGGCTGCTGCTGTTGTTGTTGGTTGTACTGGTTGCCCTGAGCTGGAGACTGTTGTTGGGATGAAGTGCCTCCGGTGGACCAACGAAATCCGGGGTGATCGCAGTGAATCCCGGGCTGCTGGGGGTACCGGTCGTACCATATCCCGTTGACTTCCATCAACGGCTCATGCTCGAAGGGTGGAGGTGGTAGTGCTGCCAATGGCTGGTCCAGCTGATAGACCACCATCTGAGTGTCCTGAGATGGTGGCTGATATGAATAATGCGACGACTGTTGTACCGGCACTTCCTATACATGGTGAACTTGGTGTATGCGGGAGGTGGTGGGGTAGAACGGCTACCTTTGGACTCACTCAGTGACCTGGGAGGATGATGTGAAAATGTTTGTGCCTCTTGAATACTCAATATGTGAGTCTTCAGGTCACTCATGGACTTAGCCAACTAGTCTATTTGTGCCATACCCTGGCCCTGCTTCTTCTCCAAAATCTCAAGGCGGTCCAACTTTTCACTGATTATGCCCATATCAGCTGCTGATGATTCATCTTGTGCTGCTGCTGCTGACAAAGTTTGGGGACCAGCATCGATGCGGGCGATCCTCTGGTATGATCAAGCTCCTTGGGGAGGTTTCTGTTGTGTGTAGACTCTGGCCTGGGCCATGACTGTAGAGTTCTCTGCCATTCCCTCATAAATGGCCCAAACATCATCTTCACCCTTTGAAAAGTATGACCCTCCATAAGAGGCGTTAACAATCCCCTGCAGCTCCGGTGTCAGCCCGTAAAAGAAACTCTGAACCAAGTTGGGCTTTGATATGTCATGATGCAGACACCGGTCAATGAGCTCTCGAAATCCATCCCATGCTTCATGGAATTGTTCATCTGGGATCATAGTGAAGTTGCTGATCATAGCTCTCGCTGCGTTCGTTTGACCGAGTGGGTAATACTTGTTTAAGTATGCGGTCCGGAGTTGCTCCCAGGTATCGATGTATCTTCCCAAGTGTTTGAGCCAATAGGCGGCTCTATCAACCAAGGAGAATGGGAAGGCAAACATTTTGATTGTGTCCTCAGTCACAAATCTATCATGGATAGTACTACATATCATTTTGAATTCTTGCAGATGGAGGTGTGGTTCTTCGGTAGCCAGCCCGTGAAACTTAGGCAGTAACTGAATAGTAGGTGGGCAAAGCTCGAAGTCTCCGTATATGGGAGGGAGCCTGATCCATTGGTGCGTGAGTGTTGCAGCAGGGTTATGCAACTTCCTCATGGTTGCTTATGGCGGACGCTCCTGATCAGGCCCTCCTCCTTCTGCATTTGGTATTTCTCCCGCCCTCATTTCTTTCATCTCGTCCCTCGAGCATTTCTCTCATGATTTCACCCATGACCACTCCCTGGTCTCTGATCTGCCTCTGCATGGTTTCTAGGGAGGCTAACAGTGAGTTGTTGATGGCAGCTTGATCAAATAGGTATGGAGGTGGTCTCTGCTCATCTGGGTGTTCATCTCTGCCTTCCATTTCTTGGTAATCTGCAAAGTCAAAAGAATCCATCTCAGGTGTCGTCAAATGTTCTGTACTCTGTTCTACACTAAAATCTGACACCACTGGACTGATAGAAGAAGAAGGGTGGTCGAGGGGGAACATGGTGGATATAAACTCAGGATCGGAGAGTGGGTCTGGGCTCCCTGGAGCCGACCTAGATGAAAAAGGAGGAGTGCTTGATAGAGGTGCCACTAGGTGTGGCCTAAGGGACCTCCTTCCCATCATCTTGATCTAGAGAAAGGCGGATGAGATCTGGAATGCAAACAAGATGATCAATCAAACCCCCAATTCACCTACACAACTCTGGAGCTGATGACCATGAGAGTTCGGTCTGTTATCTTGTCAAAATTTATTAGGTGGTCAGTCAATCTATCAGATCGTCAGAGCGAGCTGTTAGGTATCCTACTTTCCTAGCCGACTGTCCCAATCCACGTTAAATCTTTCCCAGCCAATATGAATTGCGGACCATAACCCGGTTGTTCCCGCTAATTCAATCTGTTAAGGACATCGCGGTCCGCTTTACCGGTTACCTGAGAGATCCTCACTGGAGAACGACTAACCACGACCAGTAGTCAACCAAAATTTTAGATATGGCTCTATCCTAGTGTCGAGTCACTCTCTCGCATCAGATAAATCAAACAAGGAGGGGGTTACTCTCCCCAAGACAAATTTTTGGTGGGATGAGTTTTAAGGTCAAGTTTGCATTAGCAGTCCCAATTTTTACCGTTTTCACTTTTTATGTATTTTTCTGAGCAATCATCGTCTAACGAATTTTCAATTTCCTTGTTATTAAAAAGTCCAATAAAACTGGGGGAGGAAAACGGAAAAGCCGATGCACGGTCAAAATCTATGATGCATGCAGTGATAAAAATGCGTACCTTTCCGCCAGCACTCTACATGCAAAGTGATTCGCGTATAATTTAAAGATAGTAAATAAAACTACCTAGATGCATGCACGAGGAAATCGTCCTAAGATGAGCAACTTCTATTAACGTGAAGAACAAGTAGCTATGACAAAGAAGAGAGTCCGGAGTTCGGTCTAGGCTCACCCCTCCTCTTCTCGACACATTGAGTTCAGGAGTAGCGCTTGACAGGGTGGGCTCGCGGCACATGGTCTCTAGTCCAAGTCAAATAGCTTTTTCAATTGATTTTAAGCCAAGTCCAATTACGTTCTATAGGTGCAGGCAAGATATTAGGGATTGGGCCTTAGCTTCTTAGTTCGTCACAGTCAACAAAAATTCCTATGTCTAGGGGCTAAATCCTCGTGAAACAAATAGAAATTAAGGCGAGAAAAGCCGCGAAAAACACAAAACCGCGGTGAGCCCCTAAGTGAACAAACACTTGGAAATTAGGCCCGAGAGTCCTGGAGAGTCCAAGTTATTACAAATAAAGTCTCTCTCTCACTTTAAATTACAAAAATTTTTAAACTACAAAGATTCTACAAAAATGATGATCTTCTTAAGCCTCCAAGTCTCTTTGATGCTAAGCAAGCCTTCACGTGGGTGCCCCTCGCTCGACGGTACCTCGCACAAAATTCAACAAAAAGGGTGATTAGACCTATCAATAATAGAGTTCAATAAATGTAAAAAGAGATAGGCAAATATCCACAATTAATCACAAAAGAATGCCTTCAGGTGCTTCGGTCCTTGGTTCGGTGCACCAAGCCCGTAGGTTTGGCGTGGAGGCTTGGGATGATGCTTGTAGCCACCTGGGTCGTCCGATCATGGGGATCGGACGGTAACTGTAACTTCATGCTCTGTCGTCGATCACCAAAGAAGGCTACACTCCAGTAACCCTACACTTCCTCTACCAAGCCTCCACTAGTTGTCAGAAGGTCGGGGGAGGGTTTGGATCTACAAGCAAAGATTATGGAGAGGTGGAGAAGCTTCGAAGTATCAGATGTTATTGAATCGAGGCCTTCATATCGAAGGTGAACTTCTTGAACAGAGGAGCTCCAGAATCTTCGGCTAATGGAGGATGTACATGCAAAATGAGTTATGTATAGCCAAAGTAGTGTGTGGGTGAGGGTGTGAGGTGAACGGGAGTCCCGTGGAGATGGAGGAGTAGGGCACTTGGATCTCTTCTCCGCTGAGCCGCAGAGGAGGTGGGGCGGAGGTGATTTTGATTGTGGAGAAGGGGATCCGATGAGTGGATGAGTTGGCGAGGGTGCTCGATGATTGGCGATGATGGTACGGTAGTCAGGTGATGGTGAGAGTAGGTGTAGGCGACGGGATAAATGGAAGAAACAAAAGAAGAGTAAGGAGACAGAGTGGCTAGTCGAAGGGTATGATAAGCGGAGGAAATGGCCTATGCTGAGCATCAAAAGATACTCGGTGTTGTCGCCCAGCATGCGCGACTGTGCACAGAGTTCAACGACGGCGGAGTCGTCGTAGTATGACCAAGTAGGCCGTCAGTCGACACCGTAGGTCTATGATTTGACTAAAATTCACGGGGTCTAGTTATCTCACACAAGGCGGAGACAACCGTGTCGCTGTGGCGACCCTCAATGAATCCTGATTAAGATCAACAATGAACCCACAATCAAATATCAAACAATGACAAACAATGTGGAGTCAAATTTATTTTTAACTCTACATAAAAGATGTATAGAAGCAAGTATGTAGAGAGTTCGAACACAAGGAGCAAGGCAGGATAGATCAACAATTGCGCAAAAAGTGATGTGATTAGTTTCCTAGCAAATGTTTTTGTGGGTTTTTAAATTTTTAAATATATTTTTTATTTAATTTTTAATTTTTAATTTTTAATTTTGTATTTTGGTTTTTGATTTTCTGATTTTATATTTTCTTTTTATATTTTATATATATTTTTTTATTTTCTTTTTTTAATATTGGAATAGATTACTATATAAGAAAAGAGGGTTAGGGGATTTATAAAAATAGGTAAAAATAGTCAAAAATCAGAGAATGAAATGTTTTTGGTCTTTTTATATTTTTCTACTATTTTTGTGATTTTTGGAGATTTTTCAGAATGTTTTTGGTATTTTTAAAGTCAAAATACAAGAAAACAGTGAACTAAGGTTCTGGCCGAGATTAAAATGGGAATGAAAAATATCCAAAAGTAACAAAATTTTCCCAAATTAATTTTAAATAAAAGAAAATATGATAAGGAAACTATAGAACTTGAGTTTATATTTTTAGGATTTTTCTTTGATTTTTTAGATTTTTATGAAGTTTTTAGGGGTTTTCCAATTTTTAAGGTTTTTCTTTTGAAATTTTTAGTGATTTTTGGATTGACACTAAAATATGATAAGACAAGCAAAATATAATTCTTTTGGATTTTTTCAAAACGTTTTTATAATTTTTATGGATTTTCTAATGCAAACAGTGCTTAAAATGCATGTTTTTGATTTTTAATACATATGAAAATGCAATAAAGATGCAATGCAAAAATATGGCATTAAACTACAATGCAACAGGAACCTATCATATTTTTTGGTAATTTTTTGAGTTAAAGTGATGCATGAAATAAATGCAAACATCCAAGCAAAAATACAATACTAGCAATGGCACAAATGTAAATACACAGAAATCCAAGGGCCTACTTGAAATTTTTTCCAAAGATATATAACGTTAAATACAAGTTTCTAGACTAAAAATAAATACCCAAACCCGGAGGGGGTTCGTTGCAAAATGTCCAACTCACACACACGTGACCTAACAGGGGTATTTTTGCAATATTACAAAGTTCCAGGCGCTCCGATGCAATTGTACCAAAATATTACAACGTAATTAGAAAGTTCATGGACTGAGACAAAATAAATAAACCCCAGGGGGTCCTTGCAAAATACCCAGCCCCCTCACGCGCACGGGCACGTGAGGTGACGTGGATAGGACCTAAATGCAAATATGAAAACTACGGGGTCTGGATGCAAATATTACAGAAATATTTAAACTACGATGTAAAGTTTTTGGACTGAAATGAAATACAAAATTTGGCGAGGGTGAAAGTGCAAAATACCCACGCCTATATTCCTCGTGCGCGATCGGACGACGGAGTGGCTATCACTTATCCACGTGGCGCACGCACAACGCGCGATGACAGTTCGGCAATGATCGACGGAGATCAGATCTGGCGAAGGAATCGACGGTGGTCGCGAGCCTCGATCAGACGATGGCTGATCAATCTGGAGAGACCCTCTGATCGGACGGTGGAGAGGCAGCGAGAAAGAACAGGGAAGAACGCCGGCGAGGCGGACTTCCCCGACCTAGATGTCGGGCCTCCGGTGATGGCACGGGCTCAAAATCGGTCAGAAGGCTCCTGGGAGGTCTCTCTAGGCTCTGGAGCACTCAACGTCGTCAGAGATTCTCTGTGGCACTGACGCGAAGGCGGCGGAGCTTCGAGCTCCAGGCATCTCCGACGAGCGCTCCAAAATGTGCTCCAGGTGATTAGGGTGCGTTTCGACCTGCAAAAAGTGGTGAAGGGGACCAGAGCAAACTGCCTGGACCCCACGGATGTGTAGTGGAGGTGGGAGGCGGTCTGTGGAATGTGGAGGAGCTCAGCCGGAGGTGCGCTCCGGCGAGGCGATCGTAGGGTGTGAGATAGTGATCGACGAATGGATCTGAGGGTATTGAACTACTCCTACGATGATAGGCAATAAAAAGTGCGAAGAAAAAGGGGAAGAGGGGCAAACCTCGAAGGTGGAGGACCTGAGGTGGTGGACCTCGACGCCAGAGATGGCAGAGGTGGTGGAGACCACCTTGACGCTTGAAAGACCAATCTGAAGCACAGAGATGGAAGCTGTCACCTTCCTCTCACTCAAGAGCACGAAAATGGGAGCGAAGCGGGTGCTAAAGAGGTTCCAACTGGAGCTCGAAGGTGGCGGGTCTGTTAAGTTGAAGGTGATGACGTCTCCTTCAAGCGAGGTCCACGCGCACATTAAGGAGATTTTATGTGATCTGAAGGCACGACGTGGGAGCGTGATGATCAGGGATGAATTCCCAAGAAGGAGGCGAGGCCAAAAGATGGAATAATCGGGTGCCAAAATTTCTTGAAAACGGGGCAAAATCACGGGCGTCAGAAGCTTGCAGGTCTCGGTCAGGAAGTTGACCGAGGTCAACAAGCGACCGCACCTGATTGGTCCACGTTAGGGTGGAGCATTAGGCCTGACCCGACCCTGACCCGACCCGCAATAGCCCGGACCCGACCCGGACCCGTTGTACATATGGGTCGGGCCCGGGCCCCTATATTGTCAAAATATCAAGCTCGGGTCGGGCCCAGCCCGAACCCGTAAGAACCCGGGTTCGCCTGACCCGACCCAGCTTCCCTATGTTTAAAAATCCAACGTTAGCTCATAGAGATCCAAACCAGTTTGGCAGGTTCTTGCTATGGATCATATGCATACAGAACGAAGCAGCTGTAGTAAATGGACCCGCTGTTTATTCCAAATTTCTAGCTTATTGCAAGTCTCGTTCAAAATTGAAGTATAAAGGATAAAAAAAATCTAAGATTAACCCATAAAAGCCCGCAATAGTAATATCATCCATAAAGAGACCAACAACAACCCAATATCCGATGAAAACTTAGAATGGAAAAAAACACATTAGCAGTTCAACATCTCCTAATTTTGGTCATCAAAAGCAGCACATGTGGCTTATACATCTCCACTAGGAAGACTTCCACATTTAGTAGCAGAGGTTGCAATCACTTCAGACAAAGCCCTGAATAGGAATTCTACAACATAATAAATCTTGATCCCACGAGTGAAGGCTGGACGTTGGATACTGTTGGAATTTTACAATTTTAAATATAATTATTTTGAATAAAGATTTAAGTTGAGATGCTATTTTAATATGTGAATCACGGGCCCCTCCAATTCCTCAACGTCCAGACCTCTACAATCGTTAATTGGGGGCGGGCCGAGCCCGGCCCGAACCCGAACCCGAACCCAGTCCTACGGGCTTTGGGCCGGGCTCGGGTCCTAGGATTCCTGAAAAATCCGGGCCTCGACACGGCCCAAAGCCCAATGAAAATTGATGGGTCCGGGCTGGGTTATTCTGGGTTGGGCCGGGTTGAGGCCCATGCTCCACCCTAGTCCACGTGGACCAATCAGAAAAAGGCAGGTCAAAAATTGTTTGGAAATTCAAAATAAAATAGTAAATGAATTTATTAATTTTAGATTATAAAATAAAAAATGTTTCTTATTTTATAAAGAATTTAATGGTGATTTTTATTTATTTTTATGAGCTATTTACTTACAAGTTCCCTTTTTATGCCTTATATAGGTATATATATATTTTATTATTTTATTTTTATTTTGTGTATTTAATGTATTTATTTTTGTTTATTATTTTATGAATTTATAAAGTATTTTTATACACTTAAATATATTTTTATTTTATTTTTATGAGGTATTTTGTATACTTAAAAAAAGTAATTATATAGGTATGTATATAGGTAATATACCTAGGTGTAGTATATACATGTATTTTATTTTGTATTTTATTTCGGTTTTTATTTCTATTTTACTGTACATATATATTATAAATAATATTTATGAAATTATAAAAATATAAAATTATGTAAATAATGAATAAATAATAAAATGAATATTTTAATCGGCAAAAGTATACAATAGGGGTCCAAAACTCGTCTTTCAAACCGTAACTCCGAAAAATACGAAACCACCTTCATTAAATAGATTTATTTTAAGCTATATACAATTAAAGGTGAGTTTGGTACATTTCGAGTTTTTATTTGCAAGATACAGGTCTGGGAATTGGAGTTCTGGAATCTTATTCAGACCATAACTTTTTATCTGTATATTATTTTTCAGTGAAATCAATTTTGTATTTTCTTCATTTAATTATCTACAACTTTCATGTACAAAGTTTTTTTATTTGAGGTATAAACGTGGAACCAAAAATAGGTCCCAAAATGAATAAAGAATGAATTAAATCAAAGGGGTTTTTATTGTATTTTGACCATTATCTCCCCCTACTTTATTCCTTGTCGACCTATTCATCTAGATGCCTAGGTCTCGGGGTTTCGGGTCATAAAATATTTACAATATTTTATTCTTTTTCTTTTCTTTCATTTATTCTATAATTTTGTCTTAATTACAGTAATTTATACACTATTCACATGCACATGCATGAATGCTAAGATATGGAAATTAAGGGTATTTACACGCATTTGCTAGGGTTTTCGATGCCAAAATGATAGAATAAAGATGATGAAATGTGGCTTCATCAGTCTACCACCCATCGTGGCCAATCCTCCCACCTTCGTCTAACACAGGGAGGCGGAGGATGGATAGGCCGGACCTTAAGAATGGTGTATGGTGGTGAATGGAGGCGGGGGGCGAGGTTTTATTATCGGAGGTGGTGGCCATTGCAAGTGGTCATGGCAGGGGTTTGCAACAGTGGTTTGATGGCGGGGCGTAATGGAGGCAAGTGTTGGTAGTCGCATGAGGATGGTGGAGCTACAAGCTACGTGGAGGTGGCATTAGGGAGAGGGAGGTCTAGTAATGGAGACACTAAAATGGAAAGGGGGTGGGGGTGCGATGAGTTGTAATGTCTGAGGGAAGGGGGTGCTTGAGGTAGACGATGGTTCGTGGACCGTTGGATCTAGTAATCAAACGATCACGAAGATGGCACGGGCGAAAGGCTAAGATGTGATCGATCAGATCATATATGACGGTGAGGGAAGAAGAGGTGACGAACGATTGTGATGGAGCGTGGGTTTCATCCAAGGGTTGTGCGGAAAAAAGTGATGTGGAGCACGAGGAGCCGTTGGTTGGGGGTTGATCCAACGGCTGGTGTTAGGGCGCTAGGGAATGGTTAAGATGAGATCAGGGGGGATTGATCAACGGTTGAGAGGGGAGCAAGTATGGATGACAATGATTGAGGTGAGAAGAGAGGATCCAACGACTAGGAAGGAGGCTAGGTGGAGAGAGAGGAAGCGGCCACGTGGGAGGCCAATAGGGCGCCACGTGGCCGCTCCAGAAAATTTGACAATACAAAAATAAAGAAAAATAAAAAAGAAATAAAAGGAGTCTAAATTAGAAAAAGTCTCAAAACATGAAAGTTGTAGATCTCGATGAGATCTACAAGTTTCATGTTGGACAAAAAGTCAAAAGTGGTCATTTGTACAAAAGTGTGTTTTGGGGATATTTTTAATGGGTTAAAACACTAATTTTAAGGCTTTGAGATTTTTTGTATTTTTAATTTATTTTAAAGGTTAAAACAATTATAGACAATAATTAACCTAATTTTAAGGGCTTTAATAAAATAGTAAAACAAATAAAGAGTTAGTAATTAAACACAATAAAAATAGGTTAGCCAATATAGGTAAATTATACCAGTTTATATACAAGAAATAATAATGAATTAATTGTGATTTTTATTGAAATGTTTAAGCAAGGAGATTAATATGTGGATTTTAACATGATGAATCCAAGAATCATCATACCCTTATATTTAAATCTATGCTCGTCCTTGAGCATATAAAGAATGAAAGGAGTCAGATTAATTCCTCATAGTGCATGTGAAAATTTCAAGGTTCAATTCTTCGAAGACCCTAAATTTAAGTGATCCTAAAATTCTGGGCTCAACCATGCTCTAATCAAAAGGAATCCAACTTCTCTAATTACCAAACTCTCTGTTGTACGTAGAATATAAGGATATGAAATTTAGTGTACTGCAATCGTGAGAGTGGAGTAGAGACATCACTCAAAGTTTCAGTCCAGGAGACTCTCCTCTAAACCTAATCCTCAACATTAGGGAATAAGTCTATTCTTGCTTCAGTCAACCGTCTCATTAGTTTGTCAAACTTGAAAGTGTAGATGGACGGTCAGATGATGGGGAGTATAGACTTATGTCTATTTTTCTCTCCCTCACATTGGAACAAGGGGCCTCTCGAGTGCCTTATTACTCAATGCATGTATATTTTTATTTTGTTGATCAATGTGTCCGTCAAGAGAATTCAAAGTCATCTGTACTTGTTTTTCTGGGAATACACAGGGGTGTGTCTTTTTTGAATATCTAAGATACCTTCGACACCCAGACTTGTATCACTATACGATGCAGAGCTCTTTTATGGTGCTAGCCCAACTCCTAGGTCCTAATAGCATTGGTCCAAGTGGACACTTTGAAAATGGTTGGGAGCACTCACCATTGGTGGAAGATCTTTTGAATTTGACTTGTAAGGATAGAGCTTTTTATTGATATATTTCTATCTTTTCTTTTCTTTCTAGCTAGCTCCACTACTTTTATTGAAAAGTTGGCGCACAATGATCAATAATTAAATTAGTTTCATCACCCCTTGGCACATTGGTAAATATCAAACAATAACATGCAAACTTGTTCACATACTGTCTAGGGTTTGCTTACACTCAAGTTTCTTGAAGACTTCATTAACTTTAACTCGTCCTTGAGCATCATTAAATCGGGTCTAGACTCAAATCTCTGATCCTAGTTCCTTAAGTGATAACTCAACTCATCTCATCAATCATGCAGTTGTGAATGCATTGTACTGATTATATTCGTTAGAAGGTAGAGATGAAGAGTGCAATATAGCGCTCAAATCTTTCAAACTAAGGAAGTGTGGATTATTAAGTTCAAAACCCTACTGACAAAAGGATGTCTAACTCATACTTTCAAGATCTCAGAAATCCAGTGTCTTCAAATCCTTAATCCTTGAGTGAATGTAAAGAGTCATGAATACACCAACACCTAGGTTAGTGAATTTTTGTGCTTTTTATCTTTTGTAACATTTTATTGATTTTAATTTTAAATTTTTTATAGAGATAATGACTGACCCAAGCTCATATGAATAGTTGCATCTACTTCCAGCCAGTATGGGTGTAAGTATGAACTGTTAGATGGACCCGTGTTACTTGAAAACAGAGCCATATACAATGTCCTCTAAACCACCCACTCTATTAAGGAAGACTGAAGTTCCCTCACTGAAGAGTAGCTACTCATTTTTAAGCCAAGTAGTCAGAGCCTCTACTAAAGAAATTTTAATTTTTCAAAATTTTAATGAGTTTTTAAAAAAGGTTAATTTTATTTACAAAAATGTTAATCCCTCAAATTTAAAAATATTTTTACAAGAATTTTTACACAAAGCAGTTCCCAAGTCAACTTAAACCATACCAAAAAAGATTTTCAAAAATTTTAAAATACGAGCTATGGCTAAAGTATATATACAGTAATATATGTTATACCCCCTAAACTTAACTTTTGTTATGTCCTCATAGCACAAGTGATATGAAGCCATAGCTCTGGTTAAATATAAGGCGATATAGCGGAACTGAGGATGAGGGCCCCCCTATACTTAGGTTAAAAATGACCAAGACGAAGCGAGGGAGAAATGATTTAATCGCCCCCTTCTATACTTAGGCTGAGAGTAGCCTAGGTAAAGGATCTAGAATTTGGGCTGGGGGATTCGAGGCTGGTTAGGGTTAGGGGGTGTTTATACACATATGCATGGAGGTGAGGGGGAGGAGGCGAGAAGGGTGTAATTTCAGAGTTCCCAACTCCACACCTCCATGGATCTCAAGCATCCTCGATCTCCATGGGCCCTACCACAAAAGAACAACGTTAGAAAAATATCAAGGAAAATAAGCATGAATTGATGCAAAACAACATCATGAGAAGATCTAAATTTTGAAAATATTCACATCAAAAAAATCTCAACAAAATTCGACAAATAATTAAAGGTGAGTCGTGTCCCCGACAACGTCCCTATTTGGTGAACGCCATTTTCACCACTTTAATTGCCGTCTTTTATCGTAGTATGGGTGGTGAAAATGGTTCAGCAAAGATCACACTTTCGAATATGTGAAAATTATTTTATTTGGCAAGTATACCAAGGTTGAATTCAGGGCCACGAGCCTCTTCGTCTATTTATCAAATTTTGTCTATTAATTAATGAGTGATTATTTCCAAAGGCTTAGGTCTTCATGCCGACGTAAAATAAAATGAAGGTCAAATAATGCAAGGAATGATGCATGTAATTTTTATTTGATTTTCTGATGCAATTATAAAATGATGCATGATATAATGCATGAATGAACGCAAAGGACAATTATGTAAAAGAATATTTACAAATATAACTTTATATAATATTGAAGCCATGAGCATAAATCATGATTTAATTTCAGATTCAAATTGAGCATAAAAATCGAGACCAAGTATCTATTAGTGGCAAAGATTCATCGAGAAAGAGATGCTATATAACATTAAAATTCATCACAATTCATTTAGTGTCAAATTAGGAAATAAAATATGCCATTAGAAAGATAATAAAGAGAGCATAAAAATGAAACTGAAATCACTTAAATTGGACTTAATATGCTCAAGTTATGCTACGAAAAGTGAAAAGGCATAGATGTAATAAAAATGTGAGAAAAATAAAGATAACTACTGTAAATTGGTCCCTGGAGGGACCCATTTGCAAATACCGAAACTCGATAGGGTCCTTATGTAATTTCTCCATTTGCGCATAGGGGCCATTTTGTAACTTCATAAAGCCGCAAGGGCCTCCCTATAAAATACCCCAGACACTTACATGAGGCACATGCTTGGAGGACCTAGTTATAATATCTGTGAAATCCAAGGCCTTATTGCAAAATACTCAACCCCTCACGTACGAGGCACATGAGGGGATTAGGCTTGGGAGGCGGTCCAACTTCGGGCCACATGGCTTCTTCAGGTACTCCAGTCCTTGGTTCGGTGCATCCAAGCCTGTAGGTTTGGCTTGGAGGCTTGGGATGACACGTGTCACCACTGGGGCCGTCCGATCATAGGGATTGTACGGTAACTGTAACGTCGTGCTCCGACGTCGATCGTTGGAGAAGGTTGTGCTCCAGTGACCCTACACTTCCTCCGCCAAGCCTCCACTGGCTGTCAACAGGTCGAGGGAGGATCTGGAGCTACAGGGAAGATCTTGGAGAGGTGGAGAGGCTTCAAGGTGTCGGATGTTGTTGAATCGAGGTCTTCATATCGGAGGTGAACTTCTTGAACGGAGAAACTCCAAAATCTCTAGCTAATGGAAAACGTACCTGTAAAATGAGTAATGTATAGTAGAAGCAGTGCGTGCCTGAGGGCGTGAGGTGAATGGGAGTCCCGTGGAGATGAAGGAGCGGGAGACTCGGATCTCTTCTCCAATGAGCTGCAGAGGAGGTGAGGTGGAGGTGATTTTGATTGTGGAGAAGGGGAGCGGATGAGTGAACGAGTTGGCAAGGGTGCTCGATGATTGGCGAAGATAGTACAGTAGCCAGGTGATGGTGAGAGTACATGTAGGTGGCATGATAAATGGAAGAAATAAAAGAAGAGTAAGGAGACAGAGTACATGGTCTAAGGGGATGATAGGCGGAGGAATCAGCCTATGCTGAACATCATAATATGCTCGAGGTCATCGCCCAGCGTGCGCGGTCATGCACGGAGCTCAGCGGTAGTGGAGCCATCGCAACACAACCATGGTGGTCGTGGGTCGACACAGAGGTGTACCAGCTATCGTGGCCAATCCTCCCACCTCCGTCTATCACAGGGAGGTAGAGGATGGCTAGGTCGAACCCTATGAATGGTGGAGGGGGTTAACAGAGGAAGAGGGCGAGGTTTTATAGGCGGAGGCGGTGGGCGTTACATGTGGTCATAGCGGGGGGCTACAATGGTGGTTTGATGGCGGGGAGTAATGGAGGTGAGCATTGGTAGTCGTGCAAGGATGGCGGAGCTACAGGAACATATATTTTGAATAGGACATGCACTCCAAAAGAGAAATTCTTTATCCATAGGACGACAGGATGAGAAAACAACATTGAAAGCGTCGATTGCAACAGCTTGAGGTCCCAGGTTCCGGAGAAGGACTTCCCATTTTGAACTCTTTCGTCCCGAGGGGGAGGGGGGAGGGGGTGTGGTGGTGGTGTTAAGGAGTGGGAGGTGCAGTGACAGAGACGCTAAAATGGAAAGGGGGTGGGGGTGCAATGAGTTGTAATGTCTAAGGTAAGGGGGTGCTTGAGATAGACGACAGTTCATGGACCGTTGGATCTAGTGATCCAACAGTCATGGAGATGATGCGGGCGGAAGGTAGGATGGGATCGTTTAGATCATATCTGATGGAGAGGGATGAAGCGGTGACAAACAGTTGTTATGGAGCACGGGTTTCATCGAAGGGTTGTGCGAGAAAAGGTGACATGGAGCATGAGGAGCTGTTGGATGGAGGTTGATCCAGCGACTGGGGATAGAGCGCTAGGGAGTGGTTAAGATAAGACCAGGGGGATTGATCAACGATGGAGAGGGGAGCAAGTGGGTACGACGATGATTGAGGCGGGGAAGACAGGATCCAATGGCCAGGTGGAGAGAGAGGAGGCAGCCACGTGGGCGGCTTAGAGGATGCCACATGGCCGCTCCTGAAAATTTGAAAAGACAAAAATAAAGAAAAAAATAAAAAGACATGAAAGGAGGCCGAATTAGAAAAAATCAAAACATAAAAGTTATCACTTTAACTTGATCAATCGGTCTGAAACGTTTCGATACAAATTTCATTTTGACATTATGGGTTCGTTCCTCTCATTGTACTCATCACAACATATAACCTACATTAAAAATTGATGTGTGAACTCTCATAATCAACAAAAAAAAACAAATCAACGACTTATCTTAAGAACCCTAACATACCATAAGAAACACTTATGAGGCTATAGAGATTTGTATACATATAGGACATTGAAACAAAAAAAACTAATACTAACAAGTGGGTTTAATCCATTACTTCTTAGAATGTTCCTTCATGATCTCTTCTGACACAGAAACGACACTTCCAACTTTCCACATGTAATGAGTATGTGTGCACATTGATTAACCCATGATGCTCTCTGCAACGATGCTTGGATCACTGATAGGACCAACTTTTACAATGGTGACAATGGCTCTTTGGAGAGGATTTTGGCGATGGTGATGGAGATTTGATGAAGGGTGGAGAGGGGTTTAGGGATGTAGACCTCTATCCTCCTATTTATAGTAAAACACTGAGTCCCCAGGAACCCTTCTTGTAGTTGACGGCAGTGGCACCGTGCTTGGCCACCAACGGCAGAGCACGACAAGCGGGAGCTGGAGAAGGATGAGGACAGAGATGAGGCAGATCACGACGATTGATGAATCTGTTATTCATCACTCCAAAAGTCAAAAATAGAGCCTTGTTCCCGAGAAAATAGAGGCATATTTCCTTTTATCTTGCATAAATAACACTCATGCATGCATCCATAATTCATGCATTTTAGCAGCTCATCTGCATTTAAATAAGAAGCCAAAAATCCCCTGTAAAATACCTCTTCATCAAAATAACTTCTTCTCTATAATATATGTATATATTCCTTAATAATATAGGGAAGATTGCTAAAAATCACCCTTGTAAAATAGCCCAAATAGCCTAAGAATCCTTGTACATTAAAACACAAATAAAGCCCTCATACAAACCCCGAATTAGGTCTACTCACTTTTAGAATACTACACATTAAAAGACCTTCAAAATGAGACTGATTTCATTGAAATTGGAGCTTGTATGAGAAACTTGGGTTTTTGGATCATTTTGTATACTACATATGTACATTTATGTATCCTTGTATTTATGTATCATATTTGACCTTATCTCCATCTTTGGTCAACATGAAACTTGTAGATCTCATTAAGATCTACAACTTTCATGTTTTGAGTTTTTCCAAATTCGGCTTCCTCTTCTCTCTACACGTGTTTCTTTCTCCAGCCATTCACAGCAGGCCACGTGGCGCCCTCTGGTTGCGCCACGCGGCCCGCTGCCCATCGCCTCATCCGCCCGCGCCCTCCGCCGTTGGATCTCGCTTTTGATCCAACGGTCCAGGCCTTGACCACGTGCGCTCATTCTCTCAGCCGTCAGATCTCACCCGCGTTCCATCTAAGCCATCCGTTAGCGCCGCGACCACAGGACGCCACGTGGCAGCACCCGATCCCATCGATCGCATCGCCCAGATCTGATCCTGCCCGTCATCTCGCTTTTAGCCCTCCACCGTTGGATCTCCAGATCCAACGGTTGAGCTGCATCGTCAACCTCCGATCGCTCTCTCTCCCACGATCTCGACCTTGCGGAACACGCACCCCCTTCCTATTCTTGGCAGCGCATCTACCACCTCAGACGTCCGCCACCACCACCACGATGATCCCCACTCATCCCTGATCTTCGACAACCACTCCATCACCCACGACGACTTCCCGCTCTCTCCCACGAACTCCATAAACTTCGCGCCACCTCCACTCCAGCTGAGACCTTCCTCCTTTAAATATCCCCTCTCCGGCCTTCGTTACAGCCATCCGCCACTCCAGAGAGATTCCTTGAGCTCCAAGCTACCTATTGGTGACAGCAATTTGTTGAGTTGTCGAGCGAAGACAGGTTTCCAACTCCGGCGAGATCCACGGCCGCCACCGCCGTGCTGCAGCCTCCCTCGAGCCGCTGCCTGAGCTCGGGACCCTACCGATCCCTCGAGCGACGACCCTGGAACTCCCAGCTGAGCTCCAATTCCCAGGTAACTCCCTCCATCGTTCTCCGATCTTCTTCTTCTTTTTCTTGTTTTTTTTTCTCAGCTTTTATTCACCGTCATTGACCATCCTCACACCTTCTAAGTACCTCGACGAGCTTCGCGTCGAAGCTCCGATCATCGCAGCACCCTCCGCACACTCCGACGACGCATACCGCGTTCCTCCGACGAGCAGCTCCGCCATTTGGCCGGAGCTCGTTCGCCGGACCACCTCACGCCATTTCAGGCCTCGCCGATCACTCCACTCCCCTCCACGAGCACCTGCACGCCTCGGCTATACGTCTAACCCTTTGCAGGTCCTAAATTCTTCATTGGCCGGAGCCTCGCCGGAGCTCCCTTCGAGATTCACCGACGCCGAGCTCCAGCACATCTCCAAGGATCTTGAGGCCACCGGAGGCTTCGCCGTGCACTCCCGCTTCTTCCGAGCTACTTGGGAGCTCGAGACGTCCTTCATCGACACCTGGCGACCGAGGCGGAGCAAGCCCAGTCCCACCGGAGCACAGCCTTCTCCTCCGCAGGCGGTGGAGGACCATTCGAGACGACGCAACAGCAGCCGTACGATCATCCGATCGAACGGCCCTCGTTCTGCCACGTATTCCATCACCGCGACCTTCCTCGACCGATAATCGCGCCTCAGATCGAACGGCCCTCGTCCCGCCACGCGCCTTCATCGACATCCCTTGGATCATCTTGATCCGAGGGCCTCCAGGCCGCCACGTCAACGCATCCGAGCCTCGGCCTCCTAAGCCTAGGCTCGGGTGACCCGAAGCTGCACCGAGGCTAGACCGAACCTCCAGAAGACCCGAGCCTCGCTCCGAGCCTCCGACGCCCTCCGAACCTAGGTCGGCCACGTGAGGAGCACGTGCGACCTGGGTTATTTGCACAGACGCCCCTGAAGCTTATGGAAATTACAAAAAGGTCCCTGTGAAGCAGACCCCACGTGAGGAGCACGTGTTCCGTGGAGGAATTGCATACGTGTCCTGCATGTTATCGGTAATTGCATTTTAGTCCCTGTCAGCATGTTTAATTTTTGAAGTTTCAATTTCCAGTATTGCATTTTCACCCTTGTGTTTGCACGTGTCCATAGAGTACATTGTTCATCATTTTGAGATTCTAAAAATTGCATGTTGTTGGAAATTTTGTCCTCTGCCTATCAGTACCCGTGTATGATTTTTGTAGGCTTATTTGAATTATTAATGAATTAATTGGTTCATTGTTGACATATTTTGCCCAGTGATGCCTTTTGATTTTTAATTAATTATCTGTGCCTTCAAAAATTATCAAATATTCACAGTAACTTAAGGACACCATTTTTAACACACCATAAAAATTTCATAGCATTTTCACGCATATCGAGGCCTAAATAAATTGTTTAGTGATTTTCTTAAATTAATTTTAGTAAATTCATTTCACAGTAAAATTAAGTTCTGTCAATTTCCCTAGGTCCCTTCTCATTAGAGCCACCTAGGGTAATTTTAGTTCTTGAAAAATTTGTGATTTGATATTTATTAAAAATTAAATTCTGAAAATCACTCTTTCTGTTTCTTTAATTCACAGTAAATTCATTTTGAGTCGAAAAATTCCAAAAAAATTAGTGTAGGTCATTTTCATCATAAATAACTGTCTGGCCAATTTTCATTATTTTTGGACTTCATTTGATACATCAATTAAATTTAACGTTAAATTGGCTAAGATTTGTCTGCATATGTCTGCATAGAAATTAAAAAGACCAAAAAAATATATTCCCCGAAAATCTCACACTTGGATTTTGCTGAAATTTGACCTAAGGAGACAGTTGCCTCCCTGAGATCGACCTTGGACTTCACCAAGTAAAAAAAAATTGCCGCTTGAAATTAACTCGAATCTAATTAAAGTGGTTTTTGATTAACCTCTCGTATCCGACTGCAACGAACGACATCTAATTAATTTGGACATTAATTTGCTCGAATTAACTAAGGGTGCGGGAGCGTTCATCAAAATGGCGCCGTTGCCGGGGAGGCACGGCTTAGGATAAATTTTAGCAAAATTTTGAGTGTTTGATTTTCCTTCCCCGGGTAGTCTGACCCCCGGTTTTTCTTGTGAATATTTCTCTGTCTTGTAAATTTCTGCATTTTTGTGTCGTTCTTGATCTGACCTCAACTTGTTTTTGTGCGAGGGACACCAGAGTCGAAGACGCTTCGAGGAACACGCATTTGAATTTGTTTGAGTGATTTGAGAGAACCTGTAATCTCATTGTATTTCCACATTTTTTTTCTCGCATCATTTCCAGCGGTTCCCGTTTGGGATCTCGCGTGTGTAAAGATAGTGGAACTGTGTCCCGTGTGCTGTGTGGGTGAATTGTAATTTAGCTTGCACTAGCGGCTCCTCGAGCCACTCTAGGACTTGTTTGTGCTCGTAATCAATAGGACCACACATTACACATAAAAGACGCACCTAGACCGCAGGACTTAGTTCAAATTAAACTGTTCTTCACGCTAATAGAACTGCCTGTCTAGGAGCGGCTTTTCATCGCTTGCATTTGCATGTAGAGTAAAGTTTTCAATTCTGTATTGCATCCTGCATAAAAAAAGCGAAGGGATCACTGTAAGTATTCTCTACTCAGCATAAGCATCATCGATTTCAATTTGCATTGGCTTTTCTCGATTTCCCCCTCTGATTTTGTCACTTAAATTAAAAAGGAAATTGGGACTGTCCGATAGGCATGCTTTGTGGTGGACTAATTGCAGTGATAACTTAACTTTAATCGGGACTGCTAACAGTATTGACCAAAAAAAGGAATAAAATCTGAAAATTGTTTGCGGGAGATTAATCCCCGACCTTGTATTCAGGCTGAGTGAGGGTACTTGAGTGTGTGTGAACACCTTAAGGCAGAGCCCAAATCCCCGCCTTCCATATCACGAGCCAACTGATCTTAGCAATTATCACGAGTGGGATATTTTTAAACTCTTTGACAAGTACCAAGTAGCCTCCGCCCTCACAGGTAGATAGGGGCAAACCAGCGGTACTCTGCGACAAGGCCTAAAAGCTTTGTCAGCCTCCGCCTCAGTGCAGGTAGATAGGGGCACGTCATTGAGTCCCCACTCCGGATAGGAGCAAAGAAAGGGAGGATCGACGGTATCTTAGGCGACAGGATAGACAGGGAAGACGCATCCGGCTCTAAGCCGACTTTCCTCTAGGCTGCGTAATCCTTGCTATTTTGGCTTGAATATCACACTTAAAAACTACAAGATAAATTGGACTCAACTTTGAGTCCTTCACTGTGTTGAGTGTGAACCCAGGGTCTTGGATTGTTCTTGTTGCTTGCTTCAGGTAGGAGTAAAATCCTATCTTCTTCCCTCATCAAGATGAGTGATTGGGGAGATCTCGACGCACTATTCACTGACCTCTCTATGAGTCCCCCAAGTAACTCGTCTTCCTCGGTCCGAGCGCACCTTGGACCACCCAGGACTCATGACCCTCTTGAATCCTGGTTCCCACATGCTCAGGGTGGTTACTCTCAAACCAACCCTTTTATCTCCTCCGAGATTACCGAGGAAGATCATTGCCTCGGTAATCCCTTCCTTGATTTGCCCTCTAACACCGGTCTTATTTTCCAATCCCCAGAACTAGAGGACGAGATGCCGCCTAAAGTTCCACCAGATGAGGAACAAATTAAACAGATTCTTGCCCGCCTCGCTGATGCCGAACAGAGGAATGCAGATCTCACTGCACGGATGGGACAAATCATAGCAGCAGAAGGAATCGACCGACCAATGGTCGATACCTATAACCCGGCGGAGAACGAGATTTAGAACTGGTTGGCACCCGCAGTTCCCGCCCAGGCATTTGAGTTGAAGCCCCACTTTCTTAGTCTGCTTCCGAAGTTCAACGGAAATCTTAATGAAGAACCATACACTTTCCTCCGTGACTTCGAGTTGGTGTGCAACAATCTTAGCCATCCCAATGTTGGCCAAGATTATATTCGGCTGAAGGCCACCCCTTTTGCCTTAGGTGATAAGGCTGCTCATTGGCTGAAAAATTTAGGGGTGGTATGTACCACTTGGATGCAGTTCAAGGACCTTTTCTTGAAGAAGTTCTACCCTCTCAGTAGAACTAATCAGATGAGAACAAAGATCGCCAGCTTCGCTCAAGGAGCCTGCGAACCGTTCCATGAGGCTTGGGACAGGTTCAATGACTTAGTCCAGAAATGCCCCTGCCACGGCATTTCAAAGGCGATCTTAGTCCAGACCTTGATCTGTGGTTTAACCCCAGAAATGCAGGGGTTAGTCAGTGCCGCCTGTGGAGGAAGCTATCTGAACAAAAATGAGCATGCTGCATGGAAGATCCTAGAGCAGATGGCAGAAACCGGCAGGTCACAGGCCACACGGGCCTATCAGTTGTCTCCCTCAATCCTATCCAATGAGACAACTAGAAGGACTGTTGCAGATCTGACTGAGGACCTTATCCCCAGCATGGGGATGATCGCCGACAAGCTTACCATGGTCGAGCAGATCCACAAGAGAGTCGCGGAGATGGAGTCTCTTTCAAGCCTTCCCAAGAAAGTGGAGGAACTCTCTGAAAAGGTAGCTAAGATTAAGCTACCCACCCCTTCTGCACCACCTGTACCTGTACACCGAGTCCATCTTGTACAGGATCAGGCACCGGGGTCTCAGAGTAGCTGGGATCAGACTTATACCCAGCCGAACCATCATGCACCCCCACCAGTGGAAACGGAATATGAGGAGCCTCCGCCTGTATACGAGATTAACGGGCTTTGGTATAGCCGGGACCCGCTAGTCCGGCAAATCGAGATGGGGAAGGATCAGGCACACCGCCCCGCACCAGTCTACCAAGAGACCAGGCCCGTCACAGTCCCGCGATACCAGTCCAGGCCAGATCATGGGTACCAGCCGCAGCAACGCACCTACCAGCAGGGGCCAGCACCGTCCCACCAGCAGCAGTATCGGCATGGCCAGCAGGGCCAATTTAGGACGGCATCAACACCGCAGCAAGCCCAGCCCACCGAATTGGAGTCACTCACCTTGGCGATCCAGACCCTGTCTGATAGGGTCCAACAGATACAAAATGATTACTTGGATATGAGAACCGACATCAATCGGGTTTCTCGTGCCCAGGACCAACAAATGGCGCCAAGGACCCCAATTCCCGCACAGGTTCAGGCCAATCCGAACAGCATGCACCAGGGCCAGAATCGACCTCGGGATCAGGTATATTATTCAGATAATTATCTATCTGAACATGAGATCCTTTCGTACGATAATGTTAATCATATGTCCCTCAGGAGCGGAAGGACCGTGACCATACCTGATCGGGCACGGGCACAAAAGGAAGGAACCTCCGAGAATCTACCTGAGGAGAATTCGGAGGAAGAAGAGGAGGAGCATCCCCACCACCATCCCCAACAGAAGAAGAGGACATCTGAGTCCTCGAAGCAGCATTCCCGCATCCACTTTGAGTCAGACGATACCGATGAGCCCGCACCTCCATCTGAGGAGGACCATCCAGAAGAAGCGGAAGAAGCACCACCGGTTTCGCCCAAGCATTTTCCTGTTTGTCAGAGTCCGAGTCAGAGTCTGTGTAAAAGTCCGAGTCAGAGTCTTGTTCAGAACTCAGTTCCAGCAGCTAATGAAAATCTTTCAGTTCCAGAACCTGAGTTAATAATCCCTTTCCCCCAAGCTCTTAAGGGTGGAAAGAAGAAAATCCAAAAAATCCAAAAAGATGACCCTGAGATGGCTGAATTCTGTAATAAACACATCAAGGTCACAATCCCTTTTGACAAGTTCGTGGAAATAACCCCTGCATTCCTAAAATACCTTAAGGTGAGATGCACACCTACTAGGGTTAGCAGGAAGACTAAAAGCCGTGTTGAGAAACACGTTCTATCAATAGCCACGACTTGTGCAATAAAGAACTCGTTTCCTCGGAAACGAAGAGACATGGGTGCACACTATGTAGAGAGTCATGTTGATGACATTGCGTTTGCACGCACTCTCCTGGACAATGGTTCCTCAATTAACTTAATGCCCACGGCCCTCTATGAGCGGCTTAATCTCGGACCTCTTAGGAAATCTAGAGCTATTCTGCAGTTTGCTGACAAATCCACTAAGAGGTCCCAAGGAGAGTTAAGGAACATTGTGATCAGAGTCGAGGGGCAAGAATACATGGTGGACTTTACTGTCCTGGATATGGAAACCCCTCGTAATTGGAGAGATTCCCAGATCATTTTAGGTAGGCCCTTCCTCAGAACTACGGGGGCCTTATTTGATTATAAAACTGGGAAGATTCAGTTCCAAACTCCCGGCGGAGATGAGGAATTGGAGATGAAGCAGACGAGATGGCAGAGACCGGACTCTGAATCCAGCACCGAGTACTCTTCTACCGAGACAGACTGTGAATATGTAGACGTAGTTGGGCCATGGAGACAGAACCCAGCCAGCATTAATGTGTCCATCTCCTTTGAAGATGATCCAGTGCATGAGTCAGTCTGCGAGATTCTGAGGAACGAGTACAGCTCTGAACCTGCATCGCCCTACATCTTCGATGACATAGAGGCCCAGTGGGGCCTGTCAGTCCTCACATCCTTAGGACAATCGGAAGATGAGGATGACGAGTCGGACGAGGCGTTTGCCGATTGTATGGAAAATTTTGACGATCCGACTCCAGAGCCGCGCTTGGTGGCAGCTATTACAGAAAATGATCCAGCCACTTCCAACACCGAACCAGATCAGATTGAGCTAGACTTCTTAGATGACCACACTATACCTGATCTCAAACCTCTTCCCACAACACTGAAATATGCCTTCCTTGCGGGCCAAGACAAGAAATTTCCGGTCATTATCAGTTCGCAATTGACCGAGGAGCAGGAATCTCGCTTGCTAGAGATCCTGGAGAAAAACCGCAAGGCAATAGGCTGGAGCATTTCCGATCTCCATGGGATAAATCCCGCTCTGTGTTCGCACCATATTTACTTGGAGAATGAAGCCAAACCCTCTCGTGAATTCCAACGCCGGTTGAATCCAAATTTACGAGAAGTGGTGAAAAAAGAGATAGAAAAATGGTGCGACGCGGGTTTCATTTACCCAATCTCCGACTCTAAGTGGGTGGCCCCAATCCATGTTGTCCCGAAAAAGTCGGGAATTCAGACGACCACCAATGAGGACGGAGAGGAGATCGTGACGAGAATACCCACGTCATGGCGCGTCTGTGTGGATTACAGACGCTTAAATGCCGCGACGAAGAAGGATCATTTCCCTCTACCATTCATTGATCAGATCTTAGAAAGATTAGCGGGAAAAGAATTCTTCTGCTTCCTTGATGGGTTCTCGGGCTACAATCAAGTAGCCATAGCTCCAGAGGACCAGGAAAAGACCACGTTTACATGCCCCTTTGGTACCTATGCTTTCAGGCGCATGCCCTTTGGGCTATGCAATGCTCCAGGTACTTTTCAAAGGTGCATGATTGCTGTATTCGCCGAAATGGTCGGCGAATTCCTGGAAGTCTTCATGGATGACTTCTCGGTCCACAGCGACTCTTTTGATTCCTGCCTTAGGAATCTGGACCGAGTCCTCAAAAGATGTTGTGAGGTCAATCTGGTGCTCTCCTGGGAGAAAAGTCACTTCATGGTGACGGAGGGCATAGTGTTGGGGCATGTCATCTCCAAGAGAGGAATGGAGGTTGACCCTGCCAAGGTGGACGTGATCAGACGACTCCAGCCACCAACCAACGTAAAACAGTTGCGGTCGTTCCTCGGGCATGTCGGGTTTTATCGAAGATTTATCAAGGATTTTTCTAAGATTGCCCGACCGCTAACTGAGCTTTTAGGCAAAGACACGGAGTTTATTGTAGATCACAACTGTCTTGAGGCCTTTAAGCTTCTACAAGGAATGATCATGAATGCACCCATTTTACAAGCCCCAGATTGGTCTCTACCTTTTGAGATCATGACGGATGCCTCAGATTATGCTGTTGGGGCTGTATTGGGACAAAGAAGAGATGGCGTCCCGTTTGCAATTCACTACGCAAGCAAAGTGCTTGATTCTGCTCAGCGTAACTATACAGTTACCGAAAAGGAAATGCTTGCGGTAGTGTTTGCCTTGGACAAATTCAGATCCCACTTAATCGGATCCAAGGTAACCGTGTTCACAGACCATACGGCGCTACGATACCTGATGGAGAAGAAGGACGCGAAGGCGCGCCTTCTTCGATGGATTTTACTTATCCAGGAGTTTGATTTGGATATCCGTGATAAACCTGGTAAGAAGAACGTAGTGGCCGATCATCTTTCTCGTCTCGAAGATCTCAATACTTCCGAGGTTTCACCAATTCGAGACTCCTTCCCTGACGAGTCGATTTTTGTTATCGACTCACTCCCGTGGTACGCCAATATCGTGAACTATCTTGTCTCCAAGAAAGTTCCCGAGGATTGGCCCAAGAGCCAAATCGACCGATTAAAGTCGGACGCTAGACACTACCATTGGGAGGATCCGATCCTTTTCTTTGAAGGACCGGATTGTGTCTGGAGACGTTGTATTCCTCAGGAGGAATACCAGAGTGTCCTTTCTTTATGCCATAGCTTAGAGGCAGGAGGACACCACTCCGGGAAGAGGACCGCATGGAAGGTACTTCAGTGTGGCTTCTACTGGTCGACTCTGTTTCGCGATGCCACCGCCTTCGCGAAGTCGTGCCTAGTTTGTCAGAGGATGGGAGGAACCGTTGGTTCCAAGGATGAGATGCCAATGCAGCCGGTCATCATTTGTGATGTCTTTGACGCCTGGGGCATCGATTTCATGGGCCCATTCCCTGTCAGCCACGGGTTTGAATACATCCTTCTTGCGGTAGACTACCTATCCAGATGGGTGGAGGCTATCCCGACCCGAGCCGCAGACAGCAGGACTGTCTGTAAATTCATCAGAGAGAACATAATCTCTAGGTTCGGGATCCCCAAGATGATGATATCAGACGGGGGTAGCCACTTTGTGAATCAGGAGGTGAAGAAACTCCTGAAGGACTACAGCATCGAACACCGTGTCGCGAGTCCTTACCACCCACAAACCAATGGTATGGCTGAGGTGTCGAATAGGGAGGTGAAAACCATATTGCAAAAGCTTGTCCGCCCGGACAGAAAGGACTGGTCTCAGATCTTGGATCAAGTCCTCTGGGCGTATAGGACGGCTTACAAGACACCGTTAGGCACCTCCCCATTCCGAATGGTATTCGGAAAGCCGTGCCATTTGCCCGCAGAGTTAGTGCACAAATCAGAATGGGCAATAAAGAAGGTCAACTGGAACACACACCTGGGTCAGAAACAGAGAGACATGGATCTGAATGAGCTTGTGGAAGTCAGAAACCGAGCATACGACAACAGTTTGGTGTATAAGGACAAGGTGAAGCGTTGGCATGATAGATATATCAGACGAAAGACCTTTGTTCCTGGACAGAAGGTATGGTTGTTCAATGCTAGGCTGAAGATTTTCCAAGGCAAGTTGAAGTCTAAGTGGACGGGACCATTTGTCGTCCGTACGGTGCATGATAGTGGATGTGTCGAGATCTCAGATCTCGCAGATGACGCACCGACATTTCTAGTGAATGGACAGCTGTTGAAACACTTCGTCGAATCTAATGAGCAGTTAGTCCATGTCGAGGAGATTGTATTCATGCGCGAGACAGATACAGCAGAGTCACATCAAGCCACGTATGAGACCTTGCAGCAGTGAACTCCAGCCATCCGCAGCATCTCGAAAGATTCAGACCGATTCATCTGTATATATCATCATTCTTGTACAACCTACCCTTTCTCCCGCGACTTTAGTAACCCATCCCCGCCTCATCAGATCACTATCTTGGACTATACTTAGGATAACCAGAGCCTAAGTATAGGGGGGAGGGTCACCCAAGTCGATTCACTGTACATCCTCCATCACATTGGTCCTCACACTCATTTCCTTCCGATACTTAGGTTGACCTGAGCCTAAGTATAGGGGGGGCCGATGCCCGCATTGTATATACTCATCCATTTCCCATCTTTTCCGCATCCACCCCAGTTTTGATCTTCTTCTATACTTAGGCTGCCATAGCCTAAGTGTAGGGGGTGAGATGATTTCTGTACCTTTTTGGCTCTCCTACGCTTAGCACGAGCTATGTCTTTTTCCTCGCTCTTAGTGCTCTGAGGACATAGCACACGCTAAGTATAGGGGGGCGTGTATATATTACATATATACTTTACCCATAGCTCGTACTTTCACGTATTTTTGTATATATATTACAATAATTACGGGTGGGTAAACATCAAAAAAAAAATCTTTAATAAATAGGCTTCTTATTTACTCTTGCATATCATCTCTGCATAGAAAAATAAAAAGAGTCTTGCATTTTCATAGCATGACATCTCATCTCATTTGCATAAGTTGCTTATGCAAAGTGAAAAGCTAGTGGGTTCTGGACCAAGTTGTGAGCAGATATTAAGGATGAAAATGACTTGACCTTAATCCACCTAATTTCAGAGGAACCTTATAGGAACTGGAGTTAAGATTTTTCAGGTCAGGTGACTTAATTCTTTAAGTCTCCAAGTCTATGTTCATATGTCATCTTGACAAGCCTGAATAGAGCACTTAACAACACACACATGACTCTTAGAGACAATGGCTTAACATGCACCAGCACTTTACACATGGCTCTCTACGGATGAGGTGATAAGGAGACAGTTTCCTTTAGCTTGGGGTAGCATATGAGGGTAGTACTTCTAGGCGGAACCTCTCTTCTTCTTCTAGTGAAGGAAGTGCGTCTCAACTTGGACTAGTGGTGATGAAGGCTAAAGACAGAAGCAGTGGGTTGCAATAAAGCTTCAAAAGAGGGATAGTCTACTGGCTCAAGAGGAAATTTCTTGTATTTATGCTGCACCATGCATATATGTTGTACAAAGGCATGAAAAAAAAAGCCAAAAAGAACTCCAAAAAAGTGGTGGGTCGGATTGAAAATTTAATAACCCCACCGGAGTATATGTAGTCAAGAAAAGCAAAAGCTTATGGTCACCATGTTACTTGCAGCGGGAGACTTAGCTACACTGGCTGAGCTTCCAAAAGTCTATACTTCTTCCTCCTCTTCTTGAGTCGATTGAACTTGAACTTAGAAGGGAATACCCCGCTTCTCGAGGAAAGAGTTGCTAGACCGAGGCATTAGAGTTACCAGGTTGGGGGAGATTGTTTCTTTGTTACTTCTAAGGTGGGGAGTCATTTATCACTTACACTGCATGAAAGGATTCATGGTCATTAGGGTCTGTGTATGTAGACTTGTTCTGATTAAGCGAGTTGAGGAGTCTTGAATAGAAGACTTGTGGAACTTGAAGTCTGTTAAGTCTTAAACTCAGATCCCGATAAGGTTCCGACACATGATTAATCCAAAGGTCAAGTCTAGCTCTATTTTTAACTTTTGTTCATGACCTTGGTATGGAACCCAATTTCATTTCACTCTTGCATTTCATTTAGTTGCTCGGGGACGAGCAAGGTTTAAGTATAGGGGGTTGATGAATCTGTTATTCATCACTCCAAAAGTCAAAAATAGAGCCTTGTTCCCGAGAAAATAGAGGCATATTTCCTTTTATCTTGCATAAATAACACTCATGCATGCATCCATAATTCATGCATTTTAGCAGCTCATCTGCATTTAAATAAGAAGCCAAAAATCCCCTGTAAAATACCTCTTCATCAAAATAACTTCTTCTCTATAATATATGTATATATTCCTTAATAATATAGGGAAGATTGCTAAAAATCACCCTTGTAAAATAGCCCAAATAGCCTAAGAATCCTTGTACATTAAAACACAAATAAAGCCCTCATACAAACCCCGAATTAGGTCTACTCACTTTTAGAATACTACACATTAAAAGACCTTCAAAATGAGACTGATTTCATTGAAATTGGAGCTTGTATGAGAAACTTGGGTTTTTGGATCATTTTGTATACTACATATGTACATTTATGTATCCTTGTATTTATGTATCATATTTGACCTTATCTCCGTCTTTGGTCAACATGAAACTTGTAGATCTCATTAAGATCTACAACTTTCATGTTTTGAGTTTTTCCAAATTCGGCTTCCTCTTCTCTCTACACGTGTTTCTTTCTCCAGCCATTCACAGCAGGCCACGTGGCGCCCTCTGGTTGCGCCACGCGGCCCGCTGCCCATCGCCTCATCCGCCCGCGCCCTCCGCCGTTGGATCTCGCTTTTGATCCAACGGTCCAGGCCTTGACCACGTGCGCTCATTCTCTCAGCCGTCAGATCTCACCCGCGTTCCATCTAAGCCATCCGTTAGCGCCGCGACCACAGGACGCCACGTGGCAGCACCCGATCCCATCGATCGCATCGCCCAGATCTGATCCTGCCCGTCATCTCGCTTTTAGCCCTCCACCGTTGGATCTCCAGATCCAACGGTTGAGCTGCATCGTCAACCTCCGATCGCTCTCTCTCCCACGATCTCGACCTTGCGGAACACGCACCCCCTTCCTATTCTTGGCAGCGCATCTACCACCTCAGACGTCCGCCACCACCACCACGATGATCCCCACTCATCCCTGATCTTCGACAACCACTCCATCACCCACGACGACTTCCCGCTCTCTCCCACGAACTCCATAAACTTCGCGCCACCTCCACTCCAGCTGAGACCTTCCTCCTTTAAATATCCCCTCTCCGGCCTTCGTTACAGCCATCCGCCACTCCAGAGAGATTCCTTGAGCTCCAAGCTACCTATTGGTGACAGCAATTTGTTGAGTTGTCGAGCGAAGACAGGTTTCCAACTCCGGCGAGATCCACGGCCGCCACCGCCGTGCTGCAGCCTCCCTCGAGCCGCTGCCTGAGCTCGAGACCCTACCGATCCCTCGAGCGACGACCCTGGAACTCCCAGCTGAGCTCCAATTCCCAGGTAACTCCCTCCATCGTTCTCCGATCTTCTTCTTCTTTTTCTTGTTTTTTTTTCTCAGCTTTTATTCGCCGTCATTGACCATCCTCACACCTTCTAAGTACCTCGACGAGCTTCGCGTCGAAGCTCCGATCATCGCAGCACCCTCCGCACACTCCGACGACGCATACCGCGTTCCTCCGACGAGCAGCTCCGCCATTTGGCCGGAGCTCGTTCGCCGGACCACCTCACGCCATTTCAGGCCTCGCCCGATCACTCCACTCCCCTCCACGAGCACCTGCACGCCTCGGCTATACGTCTAACCCTTTGCAGGTCCTAAATTCTTCATTGGCCGGAGCCTCGCCGGAGCTCCCTTCGAGCTTCACCGACGCCGAGCTCCAGCACATCTCCAAGGATCTTGAGGCTACCGGAGGCTTCGCCGTGCACTCCCGCTTCTTCCGAGCTACTTGGGAGCTCGAGACGTCCTTCATCGACGCCTGGCGACCGAGGCGGAGCAAGCCCAGTCCCACCGGAGCACAGCCTTCTCCTCCGCAGGCGGCGGAGGACCATTCGAGACGACGCAGCAGCAGCCGTACGATCATCCGATCGAACGGCCCTCGTTCTGCCACGTATTCCATCACCGCGACCTTCCTCGACCGATAATCGCGCCTCAGATCGAACGGCCCTCGTCCCGCCACGCGCCTTCATCGACATCCCTTGGATCATCTTGATCCGAGGGCCTCCAGGCCGCCACGTCAACGCATCCGAGCCTCGGCCTCCTAAGCCTAGGCTCGGGTGACCCGAAGCTGCACCGAGGCTAGACCGAACCTCCAGAAGACCCGAGCCTCGCTCCGAGCCTCCAACGCCCTCCGAACCTAGGTCGGCCACGTGAGGAGCACGTGCGACCTGGGTTATTTGCACAGACGCCCCTGAAGCTTATGGAAATTACAAAAAGGTCCCTGTGAAGCAGACCCCACGTAAGGAGCACGTGTTCCGTGGAGGAATTGCATACGTGTCCTGCATGTTATTGGTAATTGCATTTTAGTCCCTGTCAGCATGTTTAATTTTTGAAGTTTCAATTTCCAGTATTGCATTTTCACCCTTGTGTTTGCACGTGTCCATAGAGTACATTGTTCATCATTTTGAGATTCTAAAAATTGCATGTTGTTGGAAATTTTGTCCTCTGCCTATCAGTACCCGTGTATGATTTTTGTAGGCTTATTTGAATTATTAATGAATTAATTGGTTCATTGTTGACATATTTTGCCCAGTGATGCCTTTTGATTTTTAATTAATTATCTGTGCCTTCAAAAATTATCAAAAATTCACAGTAACTTAAGGACACCATTTTTAACACACCATAAAAATTTCATAGCATTTTCACGCATATCGAGGCCTAAATAAATTGTTTAGTGATTTTCTTAAATTAATTTTAGTAAATTCATTTCACAGTAAAATTAAGTTCTGTCAATTTCCCTAGGTCCCTTCTCATTAGAGCCACCTAGGGTAATTTTAGTTCTTGAAAAATTTGTGATTTGATATTTATTAAAAATTAAATTCTGAAAATCACTCTTTCTGTTTCTTTAATTCACAGTAAATTCATTTTGAGTCGAAAAATTCCAAAAAAATTAGTGTAGTTCATTTTCATCATAAATAACTGTCTGGCCAATTTTCATTATTTTTGGACTTCATTTGATACATCAATTAAATTTAACGTTAAATTGGCTAAGATTTGTCTGCATATGTCTGCATAGAAATTAAAAAGACCAAAAAAAATATATTCCCCGAAAATCTCACACTTGGATTTTGCTGAAATTTGACCTAAGGAGACAGTTGCCTCCCTGAGATCGACCTTGGACTTCACCAAGTAAAAAAAAATTGCCGCTTGAAATTAACTCGAATCTAATTAAAGTGGTTTTTGATTAACCTCTCGTATCCGACTGCAACGAACGACATCTAATTAATTTGGACATTAATTTGCTCGAATTAACTAAGGGTGTGGGAGCGTTCATCAACGATGCACAGAGAAATGATGCAGAGTGGAGGAAGTCGAAGGTGGGATAGCGATGGGTTTAGGGCTCAAGGCCCTGGATGGGTCCCTTCTGTGGTTAGAGCCGAAGAACCCAAAATGGGTTCTCTTTGTATCCTACCTCATCCTCCCCTTTATATAGTCGAGATTGAGGAGTAAAATTCCTCCCAGGGGTAGTTTTAAAATAAAATTTGCTGTATCCGATCGAGATTTTTTTTGTTATGTACCGTAGATAAGCCGCCTCTTGAAGAGGCAGCTTTGGTTAAGAGGAAGCCGCCTCTTCAAGAGGCAGCTTTGGAGGAACCCACCTCTTCAAGAGGTGGTTTTGATCGGGCATAGACCCAACGCGCAGGCGGACAGAACCCATACGCCATCATTCCTCTCCTCTCCAGTGTTGTGCTCCCTCTCCTCTCCTCCTGTGACCAACGCCGTCTGAACCTCTCCATTGCCCTCGTCCGTGGGACGAGCCCGCCACCGCCGACCGACATTCACTTCCTTACCTTCCTCAACCTCAAGGAAGGTCTATCTATCGTGGGTTTAGGGGTTTTGGCATTTTTGGGTGTTAAATGATTTGTGATAAATTAATTTGTTTATCCCATTATTGTCGACGTAATGGTATTTAGAATGTCTTACGAAATTCAATGTTTTTGTCACTGTGGGGGAACAATTTCGAAGTCAAGTAAGGATGTGACCTATGTAGGAGGTCGTATGAAAACCATCAAGATTGGTCACGAAATGTCATTCTTAAGGTTGATTGAGCACATTAAGTCCGTCTTCAGGTTGGAGTTATCGCAAGGACTTGAGTTACATGTGTTTCATAGAGTGTCCCAAGATGGTGCAAATATTAACATTGGGTGCGTCGAGTTTGATGATGATGTCCGAGAGATTGTGGAATATGCTTAGGAGTGGGTGCTGCATATCGGCCTATGATATTTACTGTCACTATCTCTATGCCCAGATCAGGACCTCATGGATCTGTACCTCATGGTGGAAATACCTATGCTTCTCTCATGGTGAATATGGATCCTAATGTTAATGATCCTGAACTTGACAGGTTAATGGAACCATCGCCACAGAATATAGATGACGAGATGGAAAATGATGACAGCGAGGAGCAGGATCAGCTTGGAACTCGTATTTTGAACATGAGAGGAGGTGATGGATATATTCTGAATGGCGAAGATTGCATGAACTGTGATGATGGGATTAGTTTGAGCAACGAGTTGAAAAATGGGATGCTTTTCGATGCACAACCGATTTGGTGTACTTTGTGAACATTTTCCACATTAAATGTCATTACAACTTCACGGTAGTGGAATCAGACAAGAATGTTTGGGATATACACTACAGTGAACGGGTCAGAGGTTGTTTGTCGAGATTGCGTGGTCATCGTCGACCAAAAAATGGAAAGTTTGTTGTTTCAATGGTTGACAAGCTGCATAATTGCTTGAATCGTGTTGTTAATCAAGACCATTCTTAGTAGGATTGCAACTTCATGGCACTCAGATTCCTAATCAAATAAAAATATCTCCCTCAGTCAAGGTCTCATTTCTGCAAACATCAATTCAGGATGACTTTGGCTTCCACGTGAGCAGAAGGAGGGTTTGGGACGCAAGAAGGAAGAGAATAGAGATGGTATATGGCGATTGGAAAAATCTTACAATGAACTTCCGTATCTTTTTAGGGATTTTGAAGAGGCTATTGCAGGTTCGGTTACAGATATTGACACAACAACAATGAACGAAGGAGAGCTATTTGAGAGGGCCTTCTGGGCATTTGGACCTTGAATTGAGGCATTCAGACAGTACAGACCCGTTATTCGTGTACCACACATGTACGGAAGGTAAAGTACAAGATTCTTATTGCTTGCTCAAGCGATGCAGCTAATTACATCTTACCGTTGGCATTTGTGTTTATCAACGAGGAGGATGGCCCTAGTTGGCTTTGTTTTTGGAGAGGCTTCGTTTGCATGTTTTTTATGACCGTGCTGGACCGATTTGTATGTTATACGACCATGCTCCTGGGGTACGTGCTGCGCTTAGATACGTCTTTGTGATGACGATGCTCCACGGATTAGAGAGCTTGTTGCTAAAGCAAATTCTTCTCTACGTGAGTCTATACAACGACAATTCAGAGATAGCTCAGATGAGGAGATTTTAGAGGAAGATGGAGAGGCAGAAGCTACATCTCATCATCGTCCACGTGTTTGAGGATGTGGACGGAGACGAGCTCACTGATAAAGGGGAGAGAGGACTTCTGGCAATTTTAGAGTTGACCCAGTTGAGAGCAATAACCACCTCAATCTGACATAGAATTTGAGATCCCAATTCCTGAGTGTAGCCCATCTAGAGATCCTACAATATCGCCTGCACCACAGAGGGATCGAACAGTTATGGATGCAGGATCTTCACGTCGTTCACCCCTCCCATTGTATTTCTTCGGAGTTGAAGGAACGGATACGAGCAACATTGATGATATCGATCGAACAACTAACTTCATAGATTTGATCCAATAGCACCGGAGACCTCCATGACCGATGACAGGTTAGGCAAATTACAATACAAATGGAGAAGGGAGCGTAAAGGCTAGAACGATATCTTCTCTATTTTTGTAATATAAGTCATGCGTGCTAATTTTGAGTGTACTTAGTATGTAAATGTTGTCTTGACTTTTGTGATATGCACTTTGTATATGAACAATTAATCTTCTTAATTTATGAATCATGTCTTTTTAACTTGTTTTAATACCATATTTTATGACATCATTTGTATTTATAACTAAAAAAAGAGAAGCAGCAGCTCTGCGGGCAGCAGAGCTGCTGCTTCTCTTTTTTTCTGTTCTGGATAAAAGCTGCCTCTTGAAGAGGCGACTTCCTCCAAGCCGCCTCTTCAAGAGGCATCTTCCTCTTAACCAAATCCGCCTCTTCAAGAGGCAGCTTATCTACGGTACATAACAAAAAAATTTCCTCGACCAGATAAAACAATTTTCATTTTAAATCTACCCCCGGGAGGAATTTTCCTCCGAGATTGAGGCCTTGGTAGGATGCGGAGATTATTAAAGCAAAAGAACGTCAGGTTACATCAAAGACATGATTACCACCTTCCTTGGGATTCACATAAACTTTGACGGCGAGGTCTATGTTGGCTCCATTCGGAAGGAAGGATAACAATGATATCCTTCCATAGAATTCAAGCTGAATTTGTTGTGTGGATGGGACAACAATGCTCATTACAAATAGCCTGGCTGCAATCTCGAGTAGCATCATGAATGTCTCCTTACTCTAAAAATATCATGTTCTGCTATCGACAGATTGGCTAGGGACTTAAGGTGAGATTTTCTTGGCAATAGAAGACAGTGTTATGTTGAAGCCTTGGACAATATGACAATTCCGAAACATATAGGTGGACCAGGCATCAGGAAGGCACAAGATCTAAATGATCATTACTTCCAAAGCAAGCATGGAAGTTGCTGGACATGAAGCATACACTATGGAAAGACATACTATCACCCAAATATTGCAGCAATCATGACGACTATTGAGGATGCAAAATTATATCCTCTTACTCTATGGAAATTAAGCACTCTTAAAGGACAAACATCTTCTCTTCAATAATACTTTCTCCCCGATTGGTGAAGGTGCATCCACCAACATCTAGAGGGATTGGTGGCTCGAACCATTCTACTCCAATTTTTTCCAAGTCATTCATTGCACAAACATTAACAATGATACAAGAGTCAATGGACAGAAATGGTGATTGGAACATAAATGCCTCCATAAATATTTAGGCAAAACCAACCCTCATGCAGAAGATCTTCTCATCTGGAAGCCTCACCGAAAAGGACTGCCCCTGTGAAATATGCCTACAGACAATTAGCTACTACTTGAGGAGAACATTTACTCGCTCAATGCCCTTTTGGTGCTCTGTGGTTCAGGTTCGATTTACGATTCAAGCTCGATGAGGATGCCAGTTATTGCATTCCATCTGGATAAATCGATGTTATTGAAGGATACAGAAGGATCCTTAAGCGCATCACGGAAGCGTGGTGATCGTATCATATACGATCAAGAGCGAGTAGTCATACTAGTTGCTCGGTGCAGCGGAATTTAAATTTTTTTAAACGACGAAACCACATGATCCATAAACCATTTATGTGTTTCGTCTAACCACATAGTAGATATAGGAATACATGTTTTAGTGTGGTTGCGATCGAGCTTCTAAGAGAAGAAGCCTCCTGTCTCAAGTCCGACCTTTGGAAGAGATGCTTGCGAGCGCGTGGATGAGTCGCAAGGATCTCACAATCCAAGTAGTTGTCCAAGAAGGGAACTCCTGATCTCGTCACATGAGATCGTATGTCTTCTTCGTGAGCGAGATGTGCCAAAGAAGATGGAGTATCGAGAGTCGTCGAAGCGACAACACAAGGGCAAGGCGACGACGAGGGCCTTCTTCTTTCTAAGGTTAGGGTGGACGGCCACCCAAAGAGAGAGGAGGAAGAGGGAACGTAAGAATGAGAGAGAGAAAGAGGAGAGAGTTGTTGCACAACTTGTTGTAACTTTGAAGAGCATGGGGTGCCTCTTCTTATATAGTATTTTGGGGATCCATGAACTACATAAAATCAACGAATGAGATTGATTTGTATTTCTTTCAATGACCAAGATATTTTTGTAAAAACACAACAACAATTAATTTAATTTACATTAAATCTATATTGATAAATCAATATAATTTAATTTCGTAAATTAAATCAATTAATCATGTAGATAATGGAAAGGTGACTTCCTCTCTAAGAAATAGAGTGGACGACAATCCTTTCCTTGTTGGAATTGGTGGCCGTTACCCCTATAATCAAGGGGAGTGGATATTACATGTAATCTCCATTATCCCTTAATTATCTCCATGTTTTGCAACAACAATTGTTGCAAATTATTCATAGAAAATAATTCATAATTGTTTTGTGAATATTGCAATCTTGCCAGTGGAAATTTGTGAATCAAATTCTCAACCCAAAATAAAAGGTTATTTATATCTTCAATTAATTATCCAATGTGAATCCAATTCACATCAATAATTAACCAACAAATATAAATAATAGCAAACTCTCTGTAATATAATATAAATCATATTTATAACATGTTATAAATAATATGGATATTCTTATCCATATTACACTTATCCACAGTAATTAAATCACATTTAATTATATTGGATTACCATTGTCATTCTCTAATATAATGTGAATCAAATTCACATTATTCATGATAATTAAATCACATTTAATTATCTATTTCTCTATGCTTTCAACAATGGAATTATTCATGAACTCTTTTAAGAATAATGTGTATTCTCCATAGGTACTTCAAGATAAGGACATGACGATTGTATTGTTCCACGTATAGTGACTTGGATATTGAGATCATATCTCAAATATAGATATTGGGCCTCCCATAGATGGTTGATTAAATCAAGACCGCCTAATCTTCTCATTGCATCTGAATCACATTCAGATCAATGTCCAATATTTGGATCAAGATCGGATTACTTCTCTATTGAGAGGAGTCACTAAAATCCAGACCCGTTTCATCACTCCCCAGGAATGGAAGCGTCATAGTTATACAATTGTTTATGATCACATCACCCTCAGGTATTCCCAATACCTGTACATCCTGCATACTAAAAGACCTAGATTAAACCCAAAGTTTTATATATCTTTTAGACAGTCTCTTTTAGGGTTTTGTCATTAAGTTTTCTCATTCGAACATTGAGAGTTGGTATCGATCATATACTTTCCAAAAACATATATCATACCCAGGTGTTGATCATATACTTTCCAAAAGTTTATATCAAACCTACAAATTCAGTCAAGCTTCCAAAGGGAGATGGCCGTGCACGAAATTTGATTCTTCCCAATATCTCGCGAATGAGCTCATGTCTTTTGGTTCAGTAATGAACCTGTATGATCCCTTTGAGAGATCATATTACTCATATGCCCTTATATGAACACCATCACGTCGGTGTGTAGACCTTGATTAAGTCATCAACCTATTGGTCTACCAAAAGTACATACTCAGACATATAGTAACACATCTATCTTCGGTCAGAGTATACGTGCCTATATCGTGATAGTATACGACATAGGACTTCTCGATCTCGTTAAGTCAACTTTTTGACCTAAGTAATCTGACACCTCTGAATCTCTATTCCCATGCATAGGACTTGCATCAAGAGGTCGGTCAGATATCAACCAAGTGGGAAAGGATTTCCATCTCCTGCTCAGGCTGGAGATCCTCTCTTAACAACCATTTGACGGTACTTGATGAGTCCTCAATCTAACTCTTTAGATATTTATCTAAGCACCAGTCTCTATGATTCAATAATTGAATCAACAACTGTATGATCATTAAGATGTCCATGGTTCATAAACCCTAATTGTACTAAGAAACCTATTATGCAAATTAGTTATTCTTCATTTCTGATCAGGGAATGATATTTACAATAACATTTATTGTGTAATGGCTCGTCGTGGGCTCGCATGTCCAACGATCTCCCACTAGCCCAAAAAGCCATTAATGGGCTAATCATTTAAACCTGTACTCATGTGACAATCATAAGCTATTTAGAAAAATAGCTAGGTAAGCTGATCAGTCACTTTGTTCCCGAGAGGTTATGCCAAGCCCTTTTACAACACTTGCATATCCCCTAGTACCAGTGCTCGCATCCAATGCGAATGTTGCATCTTATGCAACCAATACTCAATCTTGTCAGTTATAGTGTCCTTGACACTATAACTTAATAATTGTTATAACCAGTGTGTAATTTCAATTATCCTTATCAGAATACCCTTATTCCCAGAGATCTCTATATCTTAAGGTATATGCAGTTAAGACCTTTTAGATCACTATCTATAAAGTCTTAGGTTGTTGATGATGAGACTTTGAGATCATTATCTCTAAGTCTTGTCATCTTTGAAGATATTATTTTATTACTGCAACAAAGTGTTTTATCTCCATAGTAGGATTAGCAACAGTTTACTACTCCCATTGCATGGCAGACATTTGGCTTTTCGTACATATCTAGCACATACCAGGCTTCCAGCAACCGATGCATAAGGGCAAGCAGTTTTAGCATCATCAACACTTGATATGCTATCTCTTCAGATTGGTCAGTACCAAATCTTAAGGGAAAGGAGCCTTCCTTGGATAGAATATATCCTGGATGTACCAATAATGTGACAATCACAATTCTCTCTCTTCTCTTTGCTTCTGAACAACTTCAGAACTAAGATCTAAGAGGTATCCTTGAGATCATCTCAAGGTACGAAATAGCCATATCATGAAATACTTATTATCACCCTTATATCATTCTAAATGATTAGGATATTATCTACATTTAGCACCATGAACACATTAGTACTCCCACTAAGCTTCACATGGTTCATCAAGATTCTATTTGAAATCATAACATTTATAATTTCATCAAATCTTATGTTCCAACTACAAAAAGCTTATTTGAGTCCATAGATGGAGTTATTCAACTTGCACACCTTGCTTTCCTCAACCATGAAGTCATGGGGCTGCTATTTATGAATATCCTTGGAGAGGTATTCATAGAGGAATGCAATCTTGACTTCCATCTCGAAGATGTCAAAGTCAAGTTGTGCAACTATAGTTAGCAATATTCTGATGGGTTTAAGCATGGTCACTGAAGAAGTCTCATCGCAAGCGATGTCTTCTCTTTGTGTGTATCTTGTGGATACGAGCCGTGCTTTGAAGGTCTTTACCTTCTCATCAGGTTCCCTCTTTCTCTTGAAGATCCATTTACATCTTAACGAGTCTTACCCTTATAGGTGGATCCTCGAGGGTCCATATACATTACTTATATATGAAGTCTTCGTTTAGACTTTATTGCTAAAATCCATCTTTCCATGTCTTGATCCTCAGGAGTTTCATCACATGAAATCCGATCATTGTCGGACTTAACTGGCACATGGAATACATCCTCAAACTCATTTGAAGAGGTATCAGTGTTTCGTCTTTAATTGTCCTTTTAGTTTTTGATTTCAGGAGCCTCATTATCATCTTAGGATTAAATGAGTTCCTTTACTTCATTTTCGTCTTGATTCTCAAGAGAGTCATCCTCTAAGAATCACATTCTCAGAGATGAGATCTTTTAAGAATCTCAAGATCATAAAGTAGGTATCCAATACCATCCTTTATTTTCCTAATGAAGTAGCACTCTTTGGTGCTAGACTCCAGCTTACTAGCATGGAACCATATTAAGAATATACATTGTAGTCTCTACTACATATATGCCTGGAAACTAAGAGGTAATTATGCTAAAATTCATCATTGATCAAATCATGTCACACATGATCAATTGTATCTCCCTACAACTCTCTTGAGTTTAGGTTTATCAGGAGGAATGAGATAGGAATGATATTCCTTTCTCCATAAGGTATTCCATGAATTCATCTAATAGGTACTGACTACCTATGTTAGATCAAATTTATTTCATCTTCCTTCAAAATTTGGTTCTAAACCAAAATTATGAAATCTTTGAACATTTCAAAGGTTTCTTAGGTGAAGAGAAGAAATCTCATATCATACATAATCATCAATAGATATCAGATATCCACAATGTTTACTATGATATAGATGATCCACATACATCAATATGTATGAGATCCTGAATACCTTGACATCTTACACCTTTTCCAAGGAAGGGTGTATTGGACATTTTTACTTTTGAATACAATATTCACAAGTATGTAAGATTTGAACTTATAGACAATCTAAATAGTCTTCTCTTACTAGTCTATTAATCTCATCAACAGACATATTGTAACGTCCCGGGCTTAGGTGCCCGGTCCGTTAACGGAGCATTACTGGCCCTAACAACCTCTTGGGATCGGATCCATACGGACTCGATTAACCACCCCCAAAATGCTTAAGCCGGGTTACTCGGTAGTAAGCTCCTCGTTATTTATCCCACCCGGAACTTTTCGTATTCCACGGTATGGGACTATCTTTTTGGAGGTGTTACAACCTCCTCCACTTATATTCGCAACATCCTCGTTGCGACATGGCCCATCACTTATTCCCGGTGATAGTGGCGGTTGCACGCTCCGGGTAGCCATTTCCTCCAACCTCTTTGTAGGGGCGGCTCCACCTCTCGGGTAGCCCTTTCCACTATCAGAGAGAATTTGGCTCTGATACCAAATGTAACGTCCCGCCTAGGCGGGAGCGCGTCTCAATGCCCATTCACAAAATTTACCCAACAACAATTATAAACAACCTGCATGATAAAACAATCATACAAAAAAGGCAAAAGAAGAAAATTCCCATTCATATAGAAAGAGTCCACGACTTAAGATGACTATAATAATTCAAGATCTTATTATTACATCACTAATAAAGGAAAAGGAATACACTTAAGAAATCGGTTCCACTAGATATCAACCTCTGAAATGGTTCTCAACTGCTGCCAAAAACTCTCGCCTCGGTCTCCTGCTCAAGATTTCCTGTTGGATTTCCAAGAGGGGTAACGTGTGAGTCAAATGACCCAGTAAGGATATAACAATATTTTATAAAAAAACAATTTTGGTAGGCTATGCAAGTGCAGTAACTATAGAGGTATAATGAAAACATTCTAAGTACTCAAGTATAAAGTCTCTAATTAAGCTACAGGTAACGAGTAGATTGTTGACAATTTACACAATTATTCCCCTTCTTAAAGTTCCTTAATCCATAGCTTATTTATTTATTTATTCCGGACTCACTTGTCAAAGGAGAAAATCTACACTACAAATGAAACCTGCATCGCTTCATTCAGAGTGCGGACTAAAAACCTGTGCATAAGTATGATCCTTCAGTTAGTCTGATTGGTAGTACTCTGACACTCGAGACACAAGGCATATAGCCCAAGGAAACACGATTCTGTCAACCAAGTCTGCCAGGGGAGTCTTGCTCGCCCCGAAATCAATAGTCACAGAACGAATCTATACGGTGCGATGTACATGTGCATCCACCCAAACTCTCCAGAGTAGCTACCATCACCCCACTCTATGATGCCCCTCGAGTGGGGGTGACCCACTGTTGGCTCAACCAGACTACAAGGGTGTGCACCCACCTTGTAATATTTATTTTCGTATCCCACACATGTGTATTATATTTTATTCAAGTAACTGACTTGAGACCGCGATAATTTCACTAATCATAAAAACAATCCCTTAATATTCAGGACTCGTATGTCCACAACTTTTCATTAACAAGGTATACCCACAAGTATCATATGCGGTTCTTTATCCACAAGGAACATGCCAACTATGGGTTGTTAAACAAATCCCAGAACTCCTTATCCCATGCCGTCGAATTTGTTTCGATGGTGGATAAAAAAAAACTTTGGTCGCATGCTTAAACATCCACTCATGAAATTTCATATGATATTTTATAATGTGAAGAATAGTCATACTACAACCAGTCATGAGATATAGAAGTGTTGTACCTCCAATTATGTGACATATCTAATACTATCATAAGACTGTGTTGTGGAAGATGCATTCTTACACATGCACAACTAGGAAAGATATCTCTTGCAGGTCTTATATGTAATATTGTATAAAGGAAAATCGGGTAAGGGTTAGGAAGAAGGTTTGGTTAATGTAGATCTGTGCAAAATTAGGTAATACAACTCAAGTAATCAAGGAATCAACCATCATATAACTACGCCCATGCCAATTACAACTTGGTTTACAAACTAAGATGTTGTCCATTTATACAATGCATATTATAAAATACATCTTCATGAAATGCATGATATCAAACAAAAGATGCCTTTCTAACCAAAAGCCACGAGTAGAAAATAGGATAGTATAACTTTATGTATGCCATTTAATTTATTTTATTGTTAGGTTCCACTCGTATTATTATTTATTGTTGGTAAATATTGATGGGATGATGTTGTAATTATGATTAGGGAATTTCACACCTTACGTTTTTAGCAGGTTATTGACACCTCCCTAAAATAGGATAACGTTCCTAATATGTTACAGGATCTTTCAAAAGAAAAAAAGTCAATAATTACATAAATTACGTTTCTGTGAGATTCCGAACAAGTCAATAACGACCTATAAAAAGGTTGATTATGGAAATGTTAATACAAAACTATAAAAAGAAAGCGTGTTGTTAATACAGATAAAAAAATATACTACTACCAGTTTGTCGTTTGCAAATAAAAATTACTTAAATCAGAAGAGTTTCTTATGATGATAATATTAAGATTTAACCTACAAGTTGCTAGAAAGTATATAGCAATTTCAACCATCAGCAATTAATAGATCGAAGCCATTAGACATTGAAGGTCACGAGTAAGATTTTCTATATACAATAATTTATGACATATCTTATACGGGTGATTATGTAGGTTGATGCATTGTGTACCACATGAACCGCAAGAAAGGTTATATACATTTGTGCATTTAACCACAACCATGTCCTCATAAACACGAGTCAACCAGCCCGTACCATAAGATGTATAAAGGTCATTCAAGACATCACCCAAATCATCTAGCAACAAGATGACTCTTAAGCTAATTACTGCATGAAAACTCAAGGAAGCAAATTTTATGGAAATACATGCAATAAACCAACAGCAAAAAGTAATCCCGGGGTTAGGATCAAATCAATGAAAACCCCAATCAACAATCTCCAATATCGCGGGGTATGCGAAAAGAAAGAGAAGTTGATGATCCGTTACCTAAATGTGAGTCCTTAGATCCGTGCACGCGATCAACGACCTGAACTAAGCGGCACCTTCCCCTTGCGGCAACGTGTTTCTTCCTCTCCTCGTAATGAAGCTCCGGAGCTTCGCGTCTTGCCAAAGGAAGGATCCTCTTGCTCTTGTCTCTCTAGAGAAGGAGGAAGAGAAATCAACTTGGGAAAAAGGGGTGAGAATGACAGAAGATCAAAGGGATCTTAAAGACCATTCAAGGGTGAAATAAGGAAGTATAGTTGTCAATTTTGAGGTGAATAACACTCTAAAATATCTCCCCAACGTGTAGAAAAAAATCAAAATCCGTGGGTTCAATTCCATAAAAGTCCCCAACCATGGTTCACTAAAAAGGGCATAACTTCCTCATATGAACTCGGATTTGCGCATTCTTGGTCTCGTTGGAAAGCTTGCAACGAGACGCTTCTTTTGAGTATATTGTATATGCTTTTAAATTTCAGAAAAATCCAAATTTCCCGGGGCGTTACATAACACCCCCAAAAATTGTCCCACACCGTGGAAACATGAAGTTTCCGGGTGGGATAAAAAGTGAGGAGCCTACTACTTGATAACCCGGCTTAAGCATTTTGGGTGTGGTTAATCAGGTCCGTATGGGCCCGATCCCAAGAGGTTGTCAGGGCCAGTAATGCTCCGCTAACGGACCGGGGACCTAAGCCCGGGATGTTACAAATGGTATCAGAGCCAAATTCTCTCTGATAGTGGAAAGGGCTACCCGAGAGGTGGAGCAGCCCCTACAAAGAGGTTGGAGGAAATGGCTACCCGGAGCGTGCATCCGCCACTATCACCGGGAATAAGTGATGGGCCATGTCGCAACGAGGATGTTGCGAATATAAGTGGAGGAGGTTGTAACACCTCCAAAACGATAGTCCCATACCGTGGAACACAAAAAGTTCCGGGTGGGATAAATAGCGAGGAGCTTACTACCGAGTAACCCGGCTTAAGCATTTTGGGGGTGGTTAATCGGGTCTGTATGGATCCGATCCCAAGAGGTTGTTAGGGCCAGTAATGCTCCGTTAACGGACCGGGCACCTAAGCCCGGGACGTTACAAATGGTATCAGAGCCGAACACCCTCTGATAGTGGAAAGGGCTACCCGAGAGATGGAGCCGCCCCTACAAGAGGTTGGAGGAAATGGCTATCCGGAACGTGCAGCCGCCACTGTCACTGGGAAGAAGTGATGTGCCATGTCGCAACGAGGACGTTGCGAATATAAGTGGGGGAGGTTGTAACACCCCCCAAAATTGTCCCACACCGTGGAAACATGAAGTTTCCGGGTGGGATAAAAAGTGAGGAGCCTACTACTTGATAACCCGGCTTAAGCATTTTGGGTGTGGTTAATCAGGTCCGTATGGGCCCGATCCCAAGAGGTTGTCAGGGCCAGTAATGCTCCGCTAACGGACCGGGGACCTAAGCCCGGGATGTTACACATATGTCCAAGGCTTGATGCCAAATCATTTTCAAATGATCTTCATCCTTCTATTGATCTTTTTAAGATTTTAAATTTTCATTATTAGAAATGTTAATGGACCATTCATTAATTTTCTAATTTAGAAGAGTCCTCCAGATGTTAGATTACTATCTGAAATATATCCATCATAACTCTTTATGATAGATCTATTCCGGAATTACATGTTTATTTCCAACATTTAGAAATAAACTTATGAGTGTATTCTAATATCCAGGTCATAGAGACATTCTCTATGACTAAGGACTCTCCCACTGAAAATATGAAGTCAATCTATCTAATAGAGATTGTTGCAACAATTGCATCAATATCCATGTAGATGACTATTAAACCTTAAGATCAAATTTTCCAGTCTTCTATATGCAACCAATTACAAGTGTCATTATAAAAATAGGATACGATTATTAGACTTTATCTTATCCAATAAGCGAGTTAATATCAATGATTATATGTAGATTATTCTGATGCACTATCCGAGTCCTTTTCTAAGGATTCCAGATAGACTTGATAGTCATACTATCAACACATCAGCTTATTGCAGTATTGGCATTAATCCAACTATTTGGATGTCATATGTATGGAAGTCACAGAAGTACAGTCAACTCTTTGACTTTCCTTCTCACACGAGTCAGACTCGCACTTCCACTGTGCTCCCTTCATCTATAAGCAACCATTGCTTAAGACAAATGGTCTCTTATATTGAATTCAAAATATTTTAATATAAGAGTATTTCAACATTTATCCATGCTTCATTCAATTCATACAATATGAATATTATGAAGTTTCATGAATGACCTGAGTATAAATAGTAAAATGATGACACTCATCACATACATCTTAACTCTTAAAACATTGGTTGAGGTAGGTATTCAAACATTTTGAATACATCATCTCTTATAGATCTACCATTCTGCATGATGTAGAGAACCATTTCACTCATGATTAAATGTCAAGAGTACATATGTTTGCCACAACATCTTCTTAGGTTTTATAAGGATTATTTGACAATTACGATCATCATAGACATGTCACTTACAAAGTACATTCGATGAGATTAAGACTATAGAGACATATAAACCCTAGGGTGTAGTCCTAATGTCTCTTTAATTGTCATTCCTCGTTCTTATGAGGAAACTTGCACATTGCAACCACATACATTACGTGTCCAACTACAAGTACAATATCTTGATCATGGATCCAATCCATGATATTTTACTAGTTATTAATGAGTACAATATTGAGTAGGTTTAATGAAGGATTATCTGAAATAAGAAATTTGCATAAGTATATATCAATACATGTTTTACTTTGATTTAGGAATTTTTTATCAAAGTTGTCTTGCCTTGTCAACACTGAAAGTTCATTCCCTTAATCACTTTCAATGTAAGAGATATACTTACCATTATATCTCAGCAAGATCTAGGATCTCCTTCCATATCTTTATCACATCTCAATAATATGAGAACTTGTAACATGGATAAGAAGAAGTGGGAACACATTCTGCCTTGTAAGTCCAACTTGCATTCCCAATTCGGTCTTTAACACATGGGCCCAACACCCCTAAGGCGATGTTGACCCGCTGTTAATTGAATCAATCGTCAATAAGAATAGTACTCGTTATGCGTAATATGAGGACTTAATATTGGGATCACTACGCATACGACCTTACTCTTCCGAGAAGCAAAGAGCCCGATCCAGATGCGCTTGCATATATGAGCTGTCACTTTCGACAAACGTCTCCTACATACAATCCCTCACGACGGAACCCTTCGCCTTGACGGGAGACCATGGATGTCACTTATGTGATCTTCCACCTCAAATTCAAATTTTAACTAATTATCATGAATCATATTCATGTAATTAATTCTTCCAAGGGAAATATAACTCTATTCATAATAGAATGTTTTAATTGGATATAATTAATTTAATCTCATTAAATCAATTATTAATCCAATTCAATCATCAAACTTGATTATTACTTGAAATAATGGTATTATCTTAAAGTATGTATTATTCAAATTTTAGTAATTAGAAAATACATCATGATATCTCAAGCATCATCCGTTCCCTACTCGTTGTCATGGCCAGTATCGACGGGAGTGGGACAGACCGCACATGGTGCAACCTGCTACCCCAATGCTCCCCGACTAGACACCATATCCACATCAGGAAAAAATAATGTCGAGTCAATCACTTTGTAATTGAGATGATCATCGGTTTTTCAACCAAAATTATACCATATAAGAATAATCAAAACTATTTTGATTATAAGGAAATTTTCTAGATAAATTCCCAAAACCTATTCAAGTAACAAGTTTGATGAAAGTGTATCAAGTAACCAATTGGTGGTCTAGATCTACTCTAATCATTCATTGGTTGAGGCAATGTCATTTAAGGGAACAATTATTGTTCTAATATTTCCCAAATACTATCCATAATTATTCCAGGAAATTAACCATTAATTTTACAAGATTCTTAAATGGCAATAACAAGGTTCATGGTTGAGTATGTAATTTTCAGCAGTGACCATCACCAATTAAAATTAGCATTCTCTTTCATTTTAAATACAAATTAAGCAAAATTAATTTCCAGATATTGATAATTTGATTTAAAACAGAAATCATGTGCTTAACATACATTTCCAGGTATTTTAAAACAGTATTTAACATCTTAATTACGTCTCTGACCGCCATCCCTGAAATAGTGGACATATGGTCATTAAAATGATCATATCTTGAGCAAACAGAATCCAAATTAAGCAAACTCAAATTTCACATTTTCCTTGTTCAATGGTACATTATTAATTGATAAATTTATGTTTAAACATTTTAAACATGGTCGAAAAAATATCACAAAATAGGGATGCGAAAATTGAAATGCAACAAAAATTTTCACGAACCCCAACGAGCTCAAATCCTCGTAGGTTCATGGATCTCATCCGAAACCTTCGACAACCTAGCTCTGATACCACTTGAAGGATACGAAAGGATCCTTAAGCACATCATGGAAGCGTGGCGATCGTATCATATACGATCAAGAGCGACTAGTCATACTAGTTGCTTGGTGCAACGGAATTTAAAAATTTTTAAACGACGAAACCACTTGATCTATAAACCATTTATGAATCGTTTCATCTAACCACATAGTAGATACATGAATACCTATTGTAGCGTGGTTGCGATCGATCTGCTAAGAGAAGAAGCCTCCTATCTCAAGTCCGACCTTCGGAGTGCGGGATGAGACACGTGGATCTCGCAATCCAAGTAGTTGTCCAAGCAAGGGAACTCCTGATCTCATCACACAAGATCGTGTGTCTTCTTCATGAGCAAGATGAACCAAAGAAGATGTAGTATCGAGAGTTGTCGAAGTGACAACACAATGGTAAGGTGATGACGAGGGCCTTCTTCCTTCTAGGGTTAGGGTGGACGACCACCCAAAGAGAGAGGAGGAAGAGGTCACATGAGAATGAGAGAGAGAGAGAGGAGACAGCTGTTGCACAACTTATTGTAACTTTGAAGAGCAAGTGGTACCTCTTCTTATATAGTATTTTGGGGATCCATGGACTACACAAAATCAATGGATGGGATTGATTTGTGTTTCTTTCAATGGCCAAGATTTTATTGTAAAAACACAACAACAATTAATTTAATTTAGACTAAATGATAAATCAATATAATTTAATTCCATAAATTAAATCAATTAATCATGAAGATGATGGAAAGGAGACTTCTTCTCTAAGAAATAGAGTGGATGACCACCCTTTCCTTGTTGGAATTGGTGACCGTTACCCCTATAACCAAGGGGAGTGGAGATTACATGTAATTTCCATTATCCCTTAATTATCTCCAAGTTTTGCAACAACAATTGTTGCAAATTATTCACCGAAAATAATTCATAATTATTTTATGAATATTGCAATCTTGTCATTGGAAATTTGTGAATCAAGTTCACAATCCAAAATAAAAGGTGATTTATATCTTCAATTAATTATCCAATGTGAATCCAATTCACATCAATAATTAACCAACAAAGATAAATTGTAGTAAACTCTCTCTAATATATTATAAATCATATTTATAACATATTATAAATAATGTGGATACTCTTATCCATATTACACTTATCCACAATAATTAAATCACATTTAATTATATTGGATAACCATTCTCATTCTCCAATATAATGTGAATCAAATTCATATTATTCTTGATAATTAAATCACATTTAACTATCTATTTCTCTATGCTTTCAACAATGGAATTATTCATGAACTCTTTCAAGAATAATGCTTATTCTCCGTAGGTACTTGGAGATAAGGACATAGCGATTGTATTGTTCCACATATAGTGACTTGGATATTGAGATCATATCTCAAATCCAGATCTCGGGACTCCCATAGATGCTTGATTAAATCAAGACCGCAAATCTAGTCTTATCATTGCATCTGAATCACATTCAGATAAATGTCCAATATTTGGACCATGATCAGATTACTTCTCTATGGAGAGGAGTCATTAAAATCCAGACCCGTTTCATCACTCCCTAGGAACGGAAGTGTCATGGTTATACAATCGTTTATGATCACATCACCGTAAGGTATTCCCAATACATGTACATCCTGCATACTAGAAGATCCAGATTAAACCCGAAGTTTTAGATCTCTTTTAAACTGTCTCCTTCAGGGTTTTATTATTAAGTTTTCTCATTCGATCATTGGGAGTTGGTATCGATCATATACTTTTCAAAAGAATATATCATACCCAGGTGTTGATCATATACTTTCCAAAAGTATATATCAAACCTACAAATTCAGTCAAGCTTCCAAATCGAGACGATCGTGCACGGAATTTGATTCTTCCCAATATCTCGTGAGTGAGCTCATATCTTCCGGTTCAATAATGAACCTGTATGATCCCTTTGAGAGATTGTATTACTCATATGCCCTTATATGCACACCAGCACGTCGGTGTATAGACCTTGATTAAGTCATCAACATATTGGTCTACCAAATGTATATACTCAAACATATAGTAACACATCTATCTTCGGTCAGAGGATACATGCCTATATCGTGACAGTATACGACATGGAACTTCGGTTATCTCAATCTTGTTAAGTCAACTCTTTGACCTAACTAATCTGGCACCTCCGAATCTCTATTCCCATGCAGAGGACCTGCATCAAGAGGTCGGTCAGATACAACCAAGTGAGAAAGGATTGCCACCTCCTACTCAGGCTGGAGATCCTCTCTTAACAATCATTTGACGGTACTTGATGAGTCCTCAATCTAACTCTTTAGATATTCATCCAAGCACCGGCCTCTATGATTCAATAATTGAATCAACAGTTGTATGGTCATTAAGATGGCCATGGTACATAACCCTAATTTTACTAAAGGACCAATTATGCAAATTAGTTATTCTTCATTTCAGATTAGGGAATGATATTTACGATGACATTTATTGCATAATGGCTCGCCGTGGGCTCGCATGTCCAACAATTATCCCAATTACACATATGAATCCCAGTAAGGTCAGAAGATGTGAGCCTGAATCTAGACCACACAATGATTTACCTCAGGATATGATAAATGATGGTCCAGCATAAATCCATAGGACTTCTTCAGACATTTAATTTCTGTTGATGCTGCATTCAGAATAACCGACGCAGCTAATGAAGGCAAGAGATCCTAAGGAGGCCGAAACGCTGGCCTTCCATCTTGGAAGCAATGGCAGACACATTCCAATGTTATAACACTACCATTATCTCCGATTGCTATGCTGGAACGTTATACAATAAATAAATAAAAAGCTAACACGACCATTGCACATTTGAAAATCGATAGAAACTGACTCTTATAAGCTAATCCATGTGTCAAACACCAAAGTTATATTAAGAAGGCAACTTATATTGCCGTAGCACATAAGCTAGGTCCATACTCTCTCTCCGTTTGTGTAACATCTGTTATATTAAGGGGTTGTTTTGAAAAGAATGAAACTATAGATTAAAAAAATCAAATAGAATTAAAGAAGGATTTATTTTATGAATAAAATTAATAAAAGAATAAACTAATTAACATTGGGATGTGCCGTTGAAAGGATACAGGAAACAAACTCAAAAAAAATGACGATCAAAATGGTAATCATTTATATATATTTATATATTTTAAATTTCGATTTCTTGGTCATTACTTCTTATCCCATGTTATGTGATTGCCTTTTTAAACTCTAGCATACTGCGTCTCTTCATCTTGCTCTCTACAATTTATAAAAAATAATTCTACCATCCTCTCTGTGTTCTTTGCCTTCCAATTCCATTGTGTCAAGACCAATTGCGTGTAGTATGTAGTTTCCCATGATCACATCCGAAGGTGGAAACCTGCATCTAGGTTTTTTTTTACGAAATCTTGGTGTCGGGTTCTGCATGTTGTAAAAGTTTAACAATATCTTTAATTGTCAACTTTGGGGTTTTGCGCTGATGAACAACCCAAATCCTTATTTCACGAGTTCGGATAACTAAACCCATTAACCTCTCAAAGTTTTTTTCTCACACATGGATTGATTAAGTTTGAATGTTAATCATATAATTATAAAATAGAGGATAAAATCTTGATGATTGAGAGTATATATCAGCCCCTGTTGTAATTCTTATATAATTCAAGTATTTTGTTTTGTTTAATTTTTTGACAAACGTGTATTCAATGGAAAGTCGGTAGTGGAAGTACACAATACTTGACGTATTTACGGAATGGTTAATCAGACTAAGTTAATGACATAAGAAATGTATAAGTATAATCCGTATATCCCTTTTTCCAAAACAAGCTGAATCAAGTTTTTTAAAAAAGAAAACAATATTCGTAAGAAAGCCTACCTATTTATTATTTTAATTTGGCTAAAATTGCAGTTTATTTGAAAATAAAATAAAATTATCATACGTACAAAATGTAGAAGGTTAAACATATGTATATATTAAAATTATTATTAATAATAGTAGTAGTAGTTACGGATCTTATCCTTATAACTATAATTTCAAAATAAAGGCTTATCTAATGTTTACCATTGATTAGATCCAAGTATACAAATATTTATAAGATCTTGATAAAATTAAATGATAAATATATACTTGACCACAAAAAAATTAATTTTAAAAAATAATAATAAAGCTTTGGGATCGGGTAATGAGAATTTGCATTTAGGATAGGATGTCGTATTGAATACATTCCTTTTGATTTAGGGGGCACCTGGTTTCTATGGACGGAGAGTCATACAGATCAATATTCATTGGTTTCTTGTTGAGGTATGTACATTAATTTATGTCACGTACCAATGTTATTTATATACCACATTGCTTTATATTAGTTATTGAATGTTGCTTTTATTTTATTCCGTTAAAATACTTTAATTATATTTATGTGTTAAAACCATAGATTATCAAGTGCTAGTTTCACATTTAGCTATAATGCATATCTACGGATTAATTGTTAAATGTTACAGAGATAGATACATTATTGTCTTTGATATATATATATATATATATGTTAAATTGTATTTTTTTATAAATTCAAATATTTTATTGAAAACTAATTATTGTTTTTGACACCATCATTATGAGGGAGTGACATTGTTCATTGTTGGTCCATTAGAGATTTTGACATGGTCGAGTGTTGCGCGGACGGTTAATTCCGCCAATTGATCGTTGTAGACGGGTAATTTTACACTACTCCTAAACAATTTTCTCTACGACAGTTAACTCAGTACTGATGTCCATTGTATGGGAGTTTGGATAGGAGACCTCGTATTTTATTTTTTATGATTTAAATTTTTGACTATGGGAACGAGGCTGCTCTTATCAAAGCTCGGACTGCCCGATGTCGAAAGGTGGTATAGACTTTTTCCATTGATATCGAAATTGATATTTATGGTCAAAAAAATGTGACCAATAAAAAATATTGTAATATTATCGTTATCTCTTGGTAATGTGCACAATTGATTTTTTTGATATAGTTCATTATTTTATTGACTTATATTTCTTATTACATGGTATTGTCATTGTATTAGCTTTTTAATGTGTATGAATAGCTAAGGCATGTTGTATAATTTAATGATGCATACTTAGTCAAATTCGTTTGATTTATATTGATTACTATATTGCAGCTTAGCGGAAAGCAAGGTATTGGTCGGTCAGCTGGATTGAGGAGGCATTGCTTTATTTTAGTCTCTAAAGTTATTGTACGAAGCTTATTGTTAGATTAACTTAATTTTATTCCGTAGTTCAGACTTTATGAGTCTCTTTATTTATTAGTTAAGTTTCATTATTCTTCCATTATTTGTATGCCACTCTGATGTTTATGGTTAATGGATTATTGAACCTTTTGTCTCGCTTCTGGACTTGAAAAAATTTTCATTATTTTGAGATGCTTCTGCAATTTTCCCCATGTTTCGAGGTACGGGGCGTTACAACGTGGTATCATAGTCAAATGGAAGTTTAGATAAATATTCCAATTTTAGGATGGCTTATAATCTTTATAGATTATATTTGAAATAGCTGACTAATTAATCATCGCTATTCGTAGATGTTGACCATTTCAAATCGTAAGAGGAGTCGTCGCTCCCATGATTTGGCAGCACAAAATGCCAAGTTGATGAAGACGATCGAGGAGCTCTCTCGACTGATTCACGATCAAGCCGATCACCACCAGAGCAAGGACAAGGATCAGAGATGCCGCGAGAGGCATCTTCGTATAGAAAGGCGACTTCATGAGGAGCATAGGGATGAAGTCACCTTTTAGAGATTCTTAAAGGTGAACCCCCCTATCTTTGAAGGTGTAGTGGATGCTGAGGTAGTAGATCGATGGCTGGAGGAGATATAGAAGTTGTTTGATGTAATCAGATGTCCGGACCATAGCAAGGTCTCTTTTGCTACTCATCAGCTGAAAGGTCCTGTTAAGGACTGGTGGACCAGTTGCCAATTACGGAAATTTGAAAAAGGAAAGATTATTCTGCGTGATGAGTCTATTAAATTCTTCCAAGAGCAGTATATTACGATGCACTTGCAGTTGATGAAGGAGCAAGATTTTATTAATTTGAAGCAGCGAGATCTGATTGTTGCTAAATATCATAACAAGTTCCATCCCTTACCTGAAGTACGCTCGGCACCTATGTCCACATGAGTATCAGATGACTCAGAAGTTCATGGAGGGACTTCACCCTGCTTTAAGATTGAAGGTTCTTTCCAGCATACCGAAGATCATGGAGGATTCCCTAGCAAGTGCTACCACAATGGAGCGAGATTTCTTGCGAAGAAAGAAGGAGAAGCCATACAATGATTGGAAGGATCGATTTGGGAAGTCCAAATCATTCAAAAATTCTCAGAAGCAGAAGAAAGCCTCTAAGCCCGACCAAAACAACATATTTCCTGAATGCTCTTTCTGTCATCGTTTCCATCATGGATAATGCTATCGCAAGAATGATCAGTGTTTGAACTGTGGAGAGAAAGGGCATCGTTCGTGATTGTACGAAGCCTAGGAAGCAATCCACAGCTCAAGGAAAAGAGCAAAAGTTGAAGGTTCCTGCACAAATCTATGCCCTCATCATTGAAGATAATGCTTCTAAGGAGGACAATGTCATTGAAGGTACCCTTCTTTTTGCTAATTTGCATGCAAAGATTCTTTTCGATACTGGCGCTACACACAAATTTATTTCTGAGACTCTAGTAAGAAGCATGGATTCCAAATCAGAACTTTTAGATATTGATTTGGTTGTTACCACACCTACGGGTGGAAAAGTCCAGGCATTGGAGTATATTCAAGTTGCTCCATTGATATTTGAGGGTTATGAACTACCTAGTGACCTCATTGTCATGAAGACGACATATATCGATATAATCCTTGGGATGGATTGGCTATCTCGATATCATTGTATTACTGGTTGCTGTAAAAAAAGGGTGATCGTTGCAAGCCATCAGTTCCCAGGGCTCATTATTAAAGGTCATGTCACCGATTCTGAACGGTGCATTATTTCTACCATGAAGGCACATCACATGATATTGAAAGAATGAGAAGCCTATCTTGCCAGTATTATAAAGGTTGAGCCATCAACCATATCATTATCTGATCTCAATGTTGTTTGGGAGTTTCCCGATGTCTTTCTAGAAGAATTGCCTTGACCCCCTGATGAATCTCCATTTCATCACCTTTATTCTATCATTTTGGCCTTAAAAACCCCAGCAAATGCATATAAATAACATCAATTTGTACATAATAGCATCCATTCTTTATTGTATTTATTGTACATAAAATAAGGTTTTTAATGCCAAAATTATAGAATAAAGGGAAGAAAAGAAAAAGAATAAAATATTGCAAATATTTTATGACCCTAACCCCGAGACCAAGGCCAGCATGGAATTGGTCGACAAGGAATAAAGTAGGGGGAGATAAGGGCCAATTATACAATAAATATCTCATTTATTTATTCATTTATTTATGCATTTTTGACACTTATTTTGTACATAATTATTTATTCATCCAATAAAGAAACTTTGTATATGAAAGTTGTAGATAATAATGTAACTAAAATTACAAAATTGAGTTTATGTAAAAATAATATACAATGTACATTTTATACACAGAATAAAAAGCCACAATCTCAACTTCACAGACCCATATCTTGCAAATAAAAACTCCAAATCACCCAAACTCACCCTTTAATTGTATATAGCTTTTCATGAATTATTTAATAAGATTGGTGTCATAATTTTTGGAGTTCATCTGTAGAAGTTAGGCTTTTGACCCTCCTTGTATATAGGGCTGATTAAAATATTCACTTTATTCAATATGCATTATTTGTACAAAATTATATTTTTAGAATTTTGTAAATAATATATATAATACATGTACATATCAAAATCAAAAGAAAACTAAAAAGAAGTAGTAAAATAAAATAAGCCTATGTAGTACATAGGCAAAATACCTATGCTACCTATATGTACATAAATAAAAGGGATTTTTATTCTTTTATTCTTTATTCAATTATATTTTTATAATAATGTATATATTATACATAACGTATTAAAAATACAAATCCAAAATAAAAACAAATAAAAGTCATTAAATAAATAAAATGTATATAATATATAGGTAAAATACCTATAAGTATACCTACATATACATAAACACATTTATTTAAAAATATAAATGAACTCATAAAAATTAAATAAAAATATATTGGGATTTTTACCCGGCAGACCCTGTAATCTTTTGCAATTACCGCTACGACCTCTGAAACATCCTAATTCCTCTCTCGACCCCGTAAACTTGCTAACCCTTATCCCATAGACCCTGTGGTTAACTCCCATCCATTTGCCCCGTTAAAAGTGACCAAATTTCGTTATCTTCTTTACATGATACCCATTTTATTTATCAAATTTACGGCAAGTGCCATTCCCTCTCACCCCGCGTAGGTGCCCCGAGCTCCGCCGTACATCGCGCCTTCTAGCCGACACCTCCCGCAGCGCCGCAGCGTGCCGCCCGTCCTCCGCCAAGGCCAACAGCTCCGCTCGACCACAGGCCCGTCAGATCGCAAGCCCCGCATCCCCCTTCATCGTTGCTGTCCTCCAGGTCCACTGGCCCATGCTGCCCTTCTCCGCGCACTCCCTCGCCATTGAAGGCCACCGCGCGAGTCCGTGTTCCCTGCCGCCACGCGCCCGCCCGCGCGTAGGCACCCCGAGCTCCACCGTACATCGTGCCTTCCAGCCGACACATCCTGCAGCGCCGCAGCGCGCCGCCCGTCCTCCGCCAAGGGCAGCAGCTCCGCCCGACCGCAGACCCGTCAGATCGCAAGCCCCACAGCCCCCCTTCATCGCCGCTGTCCTACAGGTCCACCATGCTTCTGAGCTCCACCCGCAGTCCCCCGACCTCCCTTGCTTCCTCGCATCCCCCCGACCTCCCTTACTCCCCCGCCTCCACCTGCGAAGCAGCCCCCCCCTCGACCCCCAGCTGTCGAAGCCCACCCCCGCTCGAAGGCTTCCGTGCCTCCACCTGGGAAGCCTCCCCCCGCAACCAACACGCACGCACGCCCTGCCCTCCGCCTTCCCCCGCTCGAGCCGTTCTCTAGCACAGGCCATCTCCCTCGACCCCCGCCAATCATAGGTGGTCTGGTACACCGCCAACCTCCTCCAGTCGAGCCTCCTATGGGTGCTGCAGTGGGAGAGGAAGCTAAGAGAGGAGGGAGAATTATTTTTTTATTTTATTGGTTAATTCTAGCCGTCCGATCATGGATTGGTTAGATTAACTCGTTTTTAACCCAAGAAAGTTAACTTTAGATATGTCAATTTAACGGTAGGGTTCGTGGGGTAAGACGGAGCAAGTTTACGGGGTCGAGAGAGGAATTAGGATGTTTCAGAGGTCGTAGCGGTAATTGCAAAAGATTATAGGGTCTGCCGGGTAAAAATCCCAAATATATTTATACTCATAGAAATAAGTTATAAATTTATAAAATAAGCCAATAAAATAATAAAAGAAAATAAACAAATTAAAAATAAAATACACAAAAGTACATGCAAATACATACATATACACATTATTTTAATAAAACCGTAATAAAATTTATCAAAAAAATAAATAAAAATCATAAAAAATACTACATTAATTAATAAACAATTTTTATTTTATAAATAAATTCTAATTATGTCATTTGCTAAGTGTAATAAAGGGGTCAAGTTGGGTCTGACATGGACCAATCAGGGGCCAGGGAAAGTTGACCTCCGGTCAACTCCCCCTGCGCCTCTGACTCCCGTCAGATGTGTCGCGTCCCCCTCTTTCCTCCATTTTTCCCGCGTGATCTGACGCTCCATCACCGACAGTCCCTTCACGGATTTTTCTCCCAGGACTGTCATGATCCCCGTCGCATCTTTTATTCATCTGAACATAGCCCTGATTCGTTGAGATTCGCCGGTCAATAAGGGCGACCCATCTTGTCTATAAATAAACCCATCTCCTTCTTCCTAGCTTTTTGGCCATTTCCTAAGCCCTAGAACCCCCGCCTTCAGTCCAGCGTGTATCCTGGTGACAGCAGGAGGTCCCCTGAAGGTCGAGGAGGTTCGTGGAGGAAGGAGGTGCGCCCACGGCGGAGCTCCGGCGTCCGTACTGCTCCTTAGCCTTCCAGCCAAGTTCGAGTTGCGCATTTATCATTTATAGGTAGATTTTCATTCCAGCATTTTATTCCTGTCATTTATTTCGCATTTAGATCCATAGATTAGCTTAGTTTAGTTAATTCGAAGTTCGCCGGAGCTCTGCTCCGGCGACTTCTTCACCGTGTTTCCGACCGTTTCTCGACTACCTTTCACTGTCATTTCGTTCCCCTACGCGTTCTCCACCTTCCGACCACTCCGTCCCAACCAGATCTGCTCCAGATCTGAGAACCGAGGCCTCGATTCCACCCATCGCCGGAGGCTTCGCCATTTCACCCATCCTCGCGCTAACAGCTTCAAACCCCAGGTCGAGGGTGACGCCCTCGAGCCTCTCTAACTTCCTGTGCAGGTCTAGTGCGCTCAGAAGCGCCAGGAGCCAGAATCCAAGCCGGCGGAGGTACCTGGAGCCCCATTTCTTCTCCGAGCTCGTGGCGACGCTCCAGGGTGCCTCCGGCCGATCTAAGACCTCCAGCAAGAAGAAGACTTTGCCAGGAAGCTTTTGGGACCTTCAGGAGCGACGAAGACCGGCGGAGGCACGAGAGTTGGTCGGAAGAAGCTCGCCCCGGCGAGCCTTCTTCCCTGTTCTTCCACGTGCGTTCTCCGCCGTTGGATGAAGACGAAGGCCCAGTTCAAACCACAGCCGTCCGATGAAGCGAGCATCCACCGTAGATCTCAGCCCGGAGGTCTAATCCTAGCGCTTCATCGGCGAAGCGGTATCGGCCGTTGGACGTGCGACGCGTGTCAAGTGAAGTAATCCTAGCCGCTCGCCAGCGCGCCTATTAGTGGTAAATTGCATATCCAGCCCCTGCCTTTTTGTATATTTAACGTTTAATATTGTAAATAAAATATAACGTTGTAAATAATGTGGAAATTTTGCATGGAACCCCTGTATTGTTTTTTATTATACACTTGGGTCCAGTCCACGTCACCTCACGTGTAGTCCCACGTGAGGTGGTAAAATTGCACAAGTCCCCCTGTATGTTTGCGTATTATTTTTGTGAAAAATTGCAACCAGGACCCTATATTTTCCGAAATTGCGTTTTGGTCCCTGTGGGTGCTAATCACATGTAGTCCCACGTAATGGTTAAATTGCAAGGGGGCCCTGGCGGGTTTGCTTAATTGATTTTAGTCCTTAAAATTGCAGAACACGTTATAATTTTCTAGTATTTTTGCACAACCGCCCAAATTATTTTATTTGCAAAAATGCCCCTGCCAGGCTGTTTTATTTTTTGTGCCTTTTACCTATTTATTTTCAATACCTATGAGACCTCTAAAAATCCATAAAAATTAGGTTAAATGCTTCTTGCCTTGCATTTTCACGCCCCTATTTTATTCTGCATTTTTTGCATTTTTCCTAATTATTAAAAATAAAAAGAAGCCATTTTTGTACTGTTTCAATTAGAAAATACAAAAAAATTAGAAAATGTTTTTGAAAAATTCCAAAAAATTATATATGGTATATTTATATCTATATTGAGTCCAGAAAATGAAAAACCCTAAAAATAGAAAAAGAAAAATATAAAAATTTTAAGAAGCTCCAAAATCCTCAAAAAAAAATAGAAAAACCCTTAAAAATCCAAAAAATGTATTTTTCTCTTCTGTAATTATCTATATATTATTATTAATGTATTAAAATTAATTTGGGTAATTTTGGAGTTTAATTTATATTTTTAAAATCCAAATTATATTCGGTTATGTAATTAGTCCTATATTGTGGACATTTTTGAATTAAAAATACATAAAAATCAGCAAAATTCCAGAAAAAAATAACATAAAAATTAGAAAAATGTAAAAAACCTAAATATATATATATATATTATATCCAATAAATTTTGAGTATTCATGTGTATATATATAGACCCATATAGTATCTCTCTCTCTCTTCTTATATATATCTCTTTATATATTATATGTATATGTATATATCTGTATTTATATAATTCAAAACAAAAAAAATATAAAATATAAAAACCAAATAAAAATTATAAAAACAAAATAAAAAAAATTAATCATAAAACCCAAAACCCACTAAAACAATAAATGGACATGAACAAAGGATTGAATAATTACATAACACACATACATTCCCTTCGCCTCCCAGTGTTCGACCTCTACCTGTACTTACACCTATACACATTTGCATGTAGAGTTATAATAAATTTTAACTCCACATTTTTGGATATTCATTGCATATATTTATTGTGGGTTAATTGTTGATCGATCTAGGGATTTCGTCTTGGGTCAACTCAGCGACTGTCTCTCCGCCTTGTGGAAAGATACGACCTTGGCAAAATCACCAGTCATCAAATAACGCCGTTGCCGGGGAGGCAACGGATTTTGTATGATTTTGTGAGCCTATTTGTTCATTTATTTAATTCTTTGCTCATATCCATATATTTATTTATTTGTGTGATTTTTATTTGATATTATTTGATTGACTGCTCTGACCATCTCTTTTCTTTGACTTTGATGCGAAGGACCGCCGAGCGAAGGAGGACCTCATAGGAGGACCTATGAACCCAAGCAAGGTGGAGTTGGCTCTTCTATGACAAGCCAACAGGAGAGAGCATCAAAGGGAGAAGAAAGCGATTTTTTGAAGACAATCCCTATTTTTATGCATATTATTTCATTATGTATATTCATGTGAGAGAGTGACACTTAGAATTTTGTAATAATACAGGACTCTCACAGGTACATTCCGACTCCCGAGGTCCATTGCCCGAGGGATTGTTCCCTTGGGGGCCTCGACGGTTTTGACGCTCTTTCTTTTTATTTTATTTTTATTATTTTGTGTGAATGAGCCCTAGCTTAGGAATTACTTGCCGATAGATTAGGTCCAAACACCCTAAATATATTTGCATGTACCTATAGCGCGTTTTGGATCTAGTCAAATCTAAACAGTCAGTTCATTTATCTCTTAACCCTTGTGCCGTGAGCGAGCCCCATCAAGCGCTACTCCTGAACTCGAGCGTGTCGACATGAGGAGGGGTGAGCCAAGACCGGACTCTTAGGTTAAGGATAAGTGACCGACTTGTGGTGCTTCACGATAATAGCAGTTACTATCCTAGGGCGATTTCCTCGGCTTGCATTTGCATATAGCATAGGTTTCAATTCTGCTATGCATCCCGCATGGAGAGAGCTGGGAGGCACTGTAAGTCTTCTTACTTGGCATGCATCATCGATTTCCGACTTGCATGGCTTTTCCAACCTTCTCCCTCTGATTTTGCCACTTAGGATGCTTAATGGAAATTAGAACTCCGATAGGCACGTGCATTGAAAATACCCAAAAAAGTGATAACTTAAATAAAATCGGGACTGCTAACTCTATTGACCTTATAATAAAACGTAATGGATTCCTTGTCTTGGGGAGAGCAACCCCCTCATTGTATGCATTTTAAGTTCTCACGTACAAACTAAGGAGTAGAGCCCAATTCCTATCAAGCCTCCTAAGTGTTTGTACAACTTTGTGAATCTCACCTAACTCTAAAAACCGAAAGATAAATGACCGTCACCTGACGGTCTTCACTGTGTCGAGTAGGTGAATTGGGGGTTTTGCCTTGTGTATTGATTGTGATTGGGAGTCCATTGTGTTTCTCATCCATTATTAGAGTAATCGGTCCCATCGTGTGAGTCATGCATTTTTTAGCTTTGAGTCTCTCTACCTCTCTTATACATATATCTCTTCATTTGCATTAAGTCGTGATATTGGCGCTTGAGCTCAATCATTCCTTCGCCAAGTCCTTTGTTTGTCTCTTCTTCATCACTTCCCTCGTATTCTCTGTATCATCCCCATCTTCTTCGGTTCGAGGAGAGCCTGCTCTTCGGACCACCATTTTGACGGTGTTCCCGCCTTGCGCGGAATACCCAATTTTGTATATGTCTCGATCTTCTCGCCCGCCCTCCTCGTCCCCTCTGTTTCACTCTTCTACCACCGTGATAGTGGCATATAGCCTCAATTAGCTTCTCCACACCATTGTGTACCCTTCTTATCCATCTTCTTGTGTACCCCGTATCACCTCTCCCTGTTACCCGAAATGTTGTGCATATGGATGAGGCCCGCATCAAGGATTATGTATACAGATTATTTGAGTAAGTCGGGCCAATGATATTGAGGATGCTGAGATTGATTTGGTGGATTTGGCTTTGGATACATGCATACAAGTATATTGAGGATTTTTGTGATGCATGATCATTAGGTGTGATTCTTTATTGAGGATTCAGATCTTGCACACCGGATTGAGGATGTGATATGAAGAAATGATTTGGTGATGATTTCATGAGTATCGACTGATCTATATATTTTGAGGTTTCGGCACGTCTTGATTTGGATTTTGGATGGACTATCTTGATATGTGCTTCATGATGACGGTGCCCCGAGCCCCCCATGATTTCTCATCTTCCTGATTGACCCATCCTTGATCTCCTGGCGCTTTGATCCACCCTGGCACTTAGAGGATTTCTGATGATATGTTGTGCCAGCTCATCTTACTGGATTGACTTGAGGGAGGTTTGTGATAGACCTGATTATTTTCTCCCTCAAATGATCTTATGCCCTCCTGTTGATTGATGGATTCACAAGATTTCGAGGACCTGAGACTCTATGACAGCATTCCCATGACCTTCATTGATCTAGTCCGCATTCCTCTCCAAGGACTATCTGCGGGAGAATGCGGCAATTTCTAGGACTGCGGTTTCATTCACCACTTGGTCGCCATTGTGATGGGACCCGAAACCGAGTCAGAAAATATGCCTGATTGGCCTCCCTCTGTGAATGTGTGCCCAATCTGTCGGCACATGAGGCCAACTGTTAGATTGCTCTCCTTGACGGTCCTTGCAAGGCAGAGCTCCACTTTTCTGATTATTCCATACCTGGTTCATAGCTCTCCGAGGGTCATCTGTGAGAGGCTATGACACATTATTGCTATGATGGTCTCCTCGGCTGGTAGGATGTATGTCGCCTACCATGACCATATTCTATGTGGATCCGTCTGATGGATCCGGCTACTTTGAGCCTTCTCACCTTGACGACCCTTGCAAGGACGAGATGTACTCTGATTATTCGCTGCATAGCTCACATCGCTTCCCGAGGACTATCTGTGGAAGTATGTGACACTTTGTTTACGATCGGCTTCACTCACTTCTGGTGCCTCCACTTGTTGGGGCATGAAGTCGATTTGTCCGACATAGACAGTTGGTCTCCCGTTCTGATTATGCGCCTGATCTGTTGGGGCATTTGACTGACTGGCCCAGACTCCTTTGAGTCCGCTCTCCTTGACGGTCCTCGCAAGGATGATCTCTCTTTTGATTATTCCTTGACTAGCTCGTAGCTCCCCGAGGGTTATCTGTGGGAGACTACGACATTTTTCTGATCTGATTGCTCTCTTCTGATGGTAGCCAATTTGTCGACTACTGAGACCACTATGTGGGTCCATCTGATGGATCCGGCTCCTTCGAGCCCTTCTCCCACCTTGACGACCCTCGCAAGGTAGAGACACACTCTGACTATTCCTTGCCTAGATTGCATTCCTCTCCGAGGACTATCTGCGAGAGACTGCGACACTCTCTTTACGCTCGGTTCCCACTGCTGACTGTGTCTCTGATCTGCGGAGCACGGAATCGAGTCGTCTGATCTGCTTGATTTGTGGTCCTATCTTGAGTTGCCTATCCAATCTGCGGATCATGGGACCCATCTGATTACACTCCTTTGAGTCTTCTCGCCTTGACGGTCCTCGCAAGGTCGAGCTTCTGATATCTGCTGTTTTCATGCCTAGCTGGCAGCACGTTCCCTGAGGGTTATCTGCGGGACGCTGCCACATTCTTTAGACTTTCTGGTCTCTTCTGCTGGTAGCCGATATGTCGCCTACCGAGACCATACCTGACGATCCGTCTGATGGATCATTGACGCCTTTGCGTCCGCTCGCCTTGAAGACCCTCGCAAGGCCGATGTCTTCTTCTGATTTTTCGATGATTAGCATGTACCACTCTCCGAGGGTTATCTGCGAGAGGGTACATCATTTTCTTGGTACTCGGTTTCACTTCTGGTGTCTCCTGTCTGGTGGAGCACGAAGCCGAGTCTTCTGAGCTGTGTACTTGGTCCCCTCTCTGATTGTGTATCCGACCTGCGGATCACGGGACCAAGTCTTCTGATTATGGTCTGAATCCTGGCTCCTTTGAGCCTGCTCACCTTGACGACCCTCGCAGGGATGAGCCATGTCTTGCGGCATTGGGTGTATGTCTCTTACGATCTTCCGACCTCATGACCACTGAATGCCGAGATGTCTCATGTTCTCTATCTTCCATATCTTCTCGAGACTCTGATTGACCGGAGGAATCTGTACTGTTCCTTCTTCCTACCGGTCTTACGGTATCGGCTCTGTTTCCTCATGCTGACACTATGAGCCGATTGACTGCTTCACGCTACCGGTCTCCGCTTTACTTTCTGATCTATTTGCCTCCGGTAGCCGGCACCCACCTGACTGTATATCCGGGTGCTCTTTCACCTTCTGACTGCGTCCTCGTTCTCACAGGGAGACGACGACGAGAGCACGGTATTCGCTTACCAGATACCGTCCTGTACTTCACCAGTTCTTCACCGCTTGTATATATGTGTGTTGTATATTCTGTTCTCCCGCATGTTATGTGTGCCCTAGATCCATCGATATATCTTTGTGTCTATACTCTGGACGTACTTTGTCCAAAGTATAGGGGGTACGCACCGCGTTGTTCTTTCGTTGTTCAGTTTTGTCACTCCTGTTGTTGCCTATACTTAGGGATATCTCACCCTAAGTATAGGGGGAGTGATGCGTATATTCTCCATGATCTTTTCGTCTATCTGTATATGTCTCTCTTTTCTTCTTTTCTTCTTTTCCTTTTCTATCTTCTGTATCTAAATAAAAGGTGCCGCCCCTTGAAGACAATCTTCTATACTTAGGACGTACTTTGTCCTAAGTATAGGGGGGGGGGTGCACCCCTGATTTGTTAATTCTTTGAACTGTTTATTCCCACCAATGGCCCTCCCTACCTTGTGTACAGTCTGCTATACTTAGGATTAGTTGATCCTAAGTATAGGGGGGGGCGGTCATTTTCTTATTCATTTATCTCGTTATTCTTTCATTTATTCTTTTAGTCGTCGTAGTATAGACTTTTCTATACTCAGTACGAGTTATGTCTTCTCTTTCTTCTTTCTGATCTATGAGGACATAGCTCAAGCTAAGTATAGGGGGGTCGTATATACTATGTATATACTTCATCCATAACTCGTACTTTCGTATAATTATGATACAATTCATTAATTAATAAGGCTTCTTATTCCTCAGATTCTTTTTTGTACATACTGATTAATAAATCAGGTTAAAAATATTTTTGCAAAATGATTTAAAAAAATGGTGTGAACTGTTTGGAAAACTTTTTGTGAAATATTTTCAACCTTTGTAAAAATATTTTGATTGCAAAAATTCTTTTCTTTGTGTGCAATAAAGGATTTGAAAACCTATTTGCAAATGATTTTGAAAATAATTGTAAAAATATTTTGAAAAAACAAAGTGTATATAGTGTTTGCAAAATCTTTGCAAAATGACTTTCAAATGTTTGTAAATATTTGCAAAAATTATTTTGTACTATAGTTTTCAAAATAATTTTTCAAATAAATTTGAGGAATAAAAGCACCCTCATAAATAAAATAAATAAAAATAAATCATAAATAAAATACATTAAATTCTTTATCAAGTGTATATACATCTCAATAACCCACTCTTGTTATAACTAGTAAATTCTTTAAATATTGTAAAATAAAGTGGTACGCCCGTGTAAATAGTTGTATATATTCTATTCTTTGAGTACAAAAATTATTTTATTTGTGTAAAAATTTCTCTCTTGTTTTCAAATTCTTTCAAAAATTGCATTATTCTTTGCATATTTGTAAATAGCATTTGCATAGCATTTGCATTCTTTGATTGAGCTTGATGATTGAACTAGTCCAATAAAGTCAAAGATTGGAGCTTGGTTGGACCTTACCGCACCTAACTGCACAGGAACCTTATGGGAACTAGGTTTAAGGTACTTCAGGTCTATTCAGACTTAATTCTTTGAGAAATCAGGGCTAGGTTCAAGTCAGCTCAGTGGGCTAACTAGAACTTTTTGAAACACACGTATGACTCTTGTCGGCCGTGACCTAATTTGGACACTTGCACCTTTCACTTGGCTCAACTCAGTTGGAGTGGTGAAGGGGGTTGGATTTTCCAGTCTGAGACGCACACGGGTGGAAACATTCGTCCTCGTCTAGGGAGGGAAGTGCACCCCAACCTGGTCCGGTTTCAATGAAGTCGAATGACGGGAGAGTGTGGGTTGCAATAAAGCTTCAAAAGAGGGATAGTCTACTGGCTCAAGAGGAAAATTTCTTGTATATATGCTGCACCATGTAGATATGTTGTACAGATGCACTTGAAAAAAAATTCCAAAAGAACTCCAAAAAAGTGGTGGGTCGGATTGAAAATTTAATAACCCCACCAGAGTGTATATAGTTCAATAAAGCAAAAGCTTACGGTATCAATGTTACATCTCATGAAGCTTGCAGCGGGAGACTTAGCTACACTGGTTGAGCTCCCAAAATTCTATACCTCTTATTCCCCCTCTTCTTGAGCCGGTTGCCACTTGAACTTAGAAGGGAATACCCCGCTCCTTGACGGTAGAGGGCTGGATTGGGGAATCATTGGGTTGTCATTCTGGAGAAGCTAGTCTCTTTGTCATTTCAGTTGGGGAGACCCACTATCACTTACACTGTACAAGTCAACTTCATAGTCATAAGGGTTTGCGTATGATGTAGGCTAGTTCTGACCTGGCTATTGAGGTGATTTGAACCGAGTTTTGTGACTCTCGAAGGCTGTTGTGTTTTAAATTTGGTTCCCGACTAGGTTCCACACACATTTTCACACCAAGGTTTAACCTGAGCTCCAAACTTTGATTTTGTACAGATAAGTTTAATAATCATGACCAATTCAATTATTCTTTAAATTCTTTATTTTTGCTTTTTCTTTTCTTCTTATTCTTTAATTCTTTTTGTACTTATTGCATAAGTGTTTGCTAGGGACTAGCAAAGGCAAGTATAGGGGGGATGATGAATCTCCATTTCATCACCTTTTTCTATCATTTTGGCCTTAAAAACCCCAGCAAATGCATATAAATAGCATCAATTTGTACATAATAGCATCCATTCTTTATTGTATTTATTGTACATAAAATAAGGTTTTTAATGCCAAAATTATAGAATAAAGGGAAGAAAAGAAAAAGAATAAAATATTGCAAATATTTTATGACCCTAACCCCGAGACCAAGGCCATCATGGAATTGGTCGACAAGGAATAAAGTAGGGGGAGATAAGGGCCAATTATACAATAAATATCTCATTTATTTATGCATTTTTGACACTTATTTTGTACATAATTATTTATTCATCCAATAAAGAAACTTTGTATATGAAAGTTGTAGATAATAATGTAACTAAAATTGCAAAATTAAGTTTATGTAAAAATAATATACAGTGTACATTTTATACACAGAATAAAAAGCCACAATCTCAACTTCACAGACCCATATCTTGCAAATAAAAACTCCAAATCACCCAAACTCACCTTTAATTGTATATAGCTTTTCATGAATTATTTAATAAGATTGGTATCATAATTTTTGGAGTTCATCTGTGCTTTTGACCCTCCTTGTATATAGGGTTGATTAAAATATTCACTTTATTCAATATGCATTATTTGTACAAAATTATATTTTAGAATTTTGTAAATAATATATATAATACATGTACATATCAAAATCAAAAGAAAACTAAAAAGAAGTAGTAAAATAAAATAAGAATATGTAGTACATAGGCAAAATACTTATGCTACCTATATGTACATAAATAAAAGGGATTTTTATTCTTTTATTCTTTATTCAATTATATTTTTATAATAATGTATATATTATACATAGCGTATTAAAAATACAAATCCAAAATAAAAACAAATAAAAGTCATTAAATAAATAAAATGTATATAATATATAGGTAAAATACCTATAAGTATACCTACATATACATAAACACATTTATTTAAAAATATAAATGAACTCATAAATATTAAATAAAAATATATGTATACTCATAGAAATAAGTTATAAATTTATAAAATAAGCCAATAAAAAATAAAAGAAAATAAACAAATTAAAAATAAATTACACAAAAGTACATGTAAATACATACATATACACATTATTTTAATAAAACCATAATAAAATTTATCAAAAAAATAAATAAAAATCATAAATAAATACTACATTAATTAATAAACAATTTTTATTTTATAAATAAATTCTAATTAATTCATTTGCTATGTGTAATAAAGGGGTCAAGTTGGGTCTGACGTGGACCAATCAGGGGCCAGGGAAAGTTGACCTCCGGTCAACTCCCCCTGCGCCTCTGACTCCCGTCAGATGTGTCGCGTCCCCCTCTTTCCTCCATTTTTCCCGCGTGATCTGACGCTCCATCACCGACAGTCCCTTCACGGATTTTTCTCCCAGGACTATCATGATCCCCGCCGCATCTTTTATTCATCTGAACATAGCCCTGATTCGTTGAGATTCGTCGGTCAATAAGGGCTACCCGTCTTGTCTATAAATAAACCCATCTCCTTCTTCCTAGCTTTTTGGTCATTTCCTAAGCCCTAGAACCCTCGCCTTCGGTCCAGCGTGTATCCTGGTGACAGCAGGAGGTCCCCTGAAGGTCGAGGAGGTTCGTGGAGGAAGGAGGTGCGCCCACGGCGGAGCTCCGGCGTCCGTTCTGCTCCTTGGCCCTCCAGCCAAGTTCGAGCTGCGCATTTATCATTTATAGGTAGATTTTCATTCCAGCATTTTATTCCTGTCATTTATTTCGCATTTAGATCCATAGATTAGCTTAGTTTAGTTAATTCGAAGTTCGCCGGAGCTCCGCTCCGGCGACTTCTTCACCGTGTTTCCGACCGTTTCTCGACTACCTTTCACTGTCATTTCGTTCCCCTACGCACTCTCCACCTTCCGACCACTCCGTCCCAACCAGATCTGCGAACCGAGGCCTCGATTCCACCCATTGCCGAAGGCTTTGCCATTTCACCCATCCTCGCGCTAACAGCTTCAAACCCCAGGTCGAGGGTGACGCCCTCGAGCCTCTCTAACTTCCTGTGCAGGTCTAGTGCGCTCAGAAGCGCCAGGAGCCAGAATCCAAGCCGGCGGAGGTACCTGAAGCCCCATTTCTTCTCCGAGCTCGTGGCGGCGCTCCAGGGTGCCTCCGGCCGATCTAAGACCTCCAGCAAGAAGAAGACCCTGCCAGGAAGCTTTTGGGACCTTCAGGAGCGACGAAGACCGGCGGAGGCGCGAGAGTTGGTCGGAAGAAGCTCGCCCTGGCGAGCCTTCTTCCATGTTCTTCCACGTGTGTTCTCCGCCGTTGGATGAAGACGAAGGCCCAGTTCAAACCACAGCCGTCCGATGAAGCGAGCATCCACCGTAGATCTCAGCCCGGAGGTCTAATCCTAGCGCTTCATCGGCGAAGCGGTATCGGCCGTTGGACGTGCGACGCGTGTCAAGTGAAGTAATCCTAGCCGCTCGCCAGCGCGCCTATTAGGGGTAAATTGCATATCCAGCCCCTGCCTTTTTGTATATTTAATGTTTAATATTGTAAATAAAATATAACGTGGTAAATAATGTGGAAATTTTGCATGGAACCCCTGTATTGTTTTTCATTATACACTTGGGTCCAGTCCACGTCACCTCATGCGTAGTCCCACGTGAGGTGGTAAAATTGCACAAGTCCCCCTGTATGTTTGCGTATTTATTTTTAGTCCATAAAATAAAATTTCCAGTGTATTATTTTTGTGAAAATTGCAACCAGGACCCTATGTTTTCTGAAATTGCGTTTTTGATCCCTGTGGGTGCTAATCACGTGTAGTCCCACGTGATGGTTAAATTGCAAGGGGGCCCTAGCGGGTTTGCTTAATTGATTTTAGTCCTTAAAATTGCAGAACACGTTATAATTTTCTGGTATTTTTGCACAGCCGCCCCTGGAAATTATTTTATTTACAAAAATGCCCCTGCCAGGTTGTTTTATTTTTTGTCTTTTATCTATTTATTTTAAATACCTATGAGGCTTCTAAAAATCCAGAAAAAATAGGTTAAATGCTTCATGCCTTGCATTTTCACGCCCCTATTTTATTCTGCATTTTTTGAATTTTTCCTAATTATTAAAAATAAAAAGAAGCCATTTTTGTACTGTTTCAATTAGAAAATACAAAAAAATTAGAAAATGTTTTTGAAAAATTCCAAAAAATTATATATGGTATATTTATATCTATATTGAGTCCAGAAAATGAAAACCCTAAAAATAGAAAAAGAAAAATATAAAAATTTCAAGAAGCTCCAAAATCCTCAAAAAAAAAAGAAAAACCCTTAAAAAATCCAAAAAATGTATTTTTCTCTTCTGTAATTATCTATATATTATTATTAATGTATTAAAAATAATTTGGGTAATTTTGGAGTTTAATTTATATTTTTAAAAACCAAATTATATTCGGCTATGTAATTAGTCCTATATTGTGGACATTTTTGAATTAAAAATACATAAAAATCAGCAAAATTCCAGAAAAAAATAACATAAAAATTAGAAAAATGTAAAAAGCCTAAAAAAATATATATTATATCCAAAAAATTTTGAGTATTCATGTATATATATAGACCCATATAGTATTTCTCTCTCTTCTTATATATATATATATCTCTTTATATATTATATGTATATGTATATATCTGTATTTATATAATTCAAAACAAAAAAAATATAAAATATAAAAACCAAATAAAAATTATAAAAACAAAAATAAAAAAAATTAATCATAAAACCCAAAACCCACTAAAATAATAAATGGACATGAACAAAGGATTGAATAATTACATAACACACATACATTCCCTTCGCCTCCCAGTGTTCGACCTCTACCTATACTTACACCTATACACATTTGCATGTAGAGTTATAATAAATTTTAACTCCACATTTTTGGATATTCATTGCATATATTTATTGTGGGTTAATTGTTGATCGATCTGGGGATTTCGTCTTGGGTCAACTCAGCGACTGTCTCTCCGCCTTGTGGAAAGATACAACCTTGGCAAAATCACCAGTCATCACCCCCTCCTCGACGAGAGATTGATTTCCTTATTGAGATAGTTCCTGGAACTAAACCAATATCCAAGGCATCATATCGCATGCCTCCTGCTAAAGTGGTGGAATTAACGAAGAAA
>JAZKJV010000223.1:835000-1143218 GCA_037367405.1 Ottelia alismoides
ATATATATATATATGATATTTAAAAAAAATAGGAGAAATACAGGCGGGAGCAACCTCTTTTTTCCACATATATATATGGGTAAAATGAGGATTGTGAAGGATATGGGAAAATCTTTAAGCGCATCACGGAAGCGTGAGGATCGCATCGTATGCGATCGGGAGCAACTAGTCGCACTTGTTGTTCTAGGAAGTGAAATTTAAAAATTTTTTATTCTGAAGAAACCACATGATCCAAGACACTTCTTGGATCATTTCATCTAAACAACAAATAAGTATTAGGGTTACCTCTTGAAGTGTGGTTGCAATCGAGTCTCTAAACGAAGAAACATCGTGTCTCAAGTCAGATCTGATGGAGGAGATGCTTGCACGCACATTGGTGAAACGTGTGCTTCTCGCAATTTATGTTGATGATCCAAGCGGTGAATTTCCTAATCTCGTCACACGAGATCAGATGTCTTCTTCACAGACGAGGTGCACCGAAGGAGATGGAAATCCACGAGCAAACAATCTGGCAGCAGAACGATGATGCTGCGGTGACGACGACTCTCTAGGGCTCCATGGTGGATGGCCATAATGAGAGAGAGAGAAAGAGAGTTGGCATGTAGAGAGAGAGAGAGAGCATATGGATGTTGTCTCTTGATGTCGTTGTTGTAACTTGAAGAGTAAGGGACGCCTCTTCTTTTAGAAAATATATATATGTAACTTGTTGTAAAAATAAAATAATATTTAATTTAATTTAGATTAAATATATATCAATACAATTAATCCCAAATTAAATCAATCAAGCATGTATATACATGGAAGGAAGATTGCCTCCTTCCATTAAGAGGGGGGACGACCACCTTTTCCTAATGGGATTTGGTGGACGTCCACTCTCTCTAATAGGAAGGTGCAATCTCCATGTAATCACATGGGATTGCATTATTCCATGGAAATCTCTAATATTTACAACAACACTTATTGTAAATTATTCTACAAAAGTAATTAATAATTATTTTCTGAATATTGCAATCATGCCATTGGAAAATGCAAATCACATTCACAACCCAAAATAAAATGTGATTTACATTTTTCAACTAATTATCCAATGTGAATCCAATTCACATTAACATCAACAAATATAAATAATAATATGCTCTCTCTTATATATTATAAACTACATTTATAATATATATGATTATGGATATTGCTATCCATATTATTCATATCCATGATAATTAAATCACATTTAATCATTTTGGATCTCTATTCTCATATTCCCAAATAAAATTAATGACATTCACATTATTTATATCTTTGATAATGAATTCACATTTAATTGTCTAAGATAACGCTCCTTATAATACGAATCAAATTCATATTATTCATGATAATTAAATCACATTTAATTATTAATTTTCTCAATGCTCAGATACATAATATCAACAATGAAATTATTCATGAACTCTTTCCAAGATAATGCGCTTTCTTCGCGGATACTTAGAGATAAGGACAATGCGATTGTATTGTTCCACATATAATAACTTGGATATTGAGAACACATCTCAAACCAAAATCGTACGAACCTCTCATTGATGCTTGATTAAATAAAGATTGTAAATCTAATCTTCCCATTGTATTTGAATCACATTCAGATCATTATCTATCAATTCGACCAAGATCAGATCACTTCTCTACTACAAGAAGTGATGAGCCGAAAATCGACCAAGACCCGGGTGAAGGTAAAAACAATGGTCATTTTGATCCGGATCTCAGTACTCAGCTCAATCAATAAAAAGAAGAACCACCAATCAAAGGAGATAAAATCAATCAAAACAAAGAAGCGGTCCTCGCTACTTTTATTAATCTGGTTTAGCGACCAGGGTCGGACTCAGGGAGCAGGAGTTGGCCTTGCGGCCTACGAAGTAGTCAAATCGAAAATAAAACAAAGAGAAAATATTTTTGTGGATTTTGATTTGTTTTTAAATTTTTCTGGATTTTTAATAATGAGGAAAAAGAAGAAAAAGGTAAAACATGCAACTTAAGCAATTATTAAAAACACTCAGAAATGCACTAAAAAATTCTAATAAAAATGTTTTTATGTTTTTAGGTTTTTTAGTGTTTTTGGTGAATTTTTCAGATTTTTATAATTTTTTATATAATTTTCTAAAAATCAGGATGGAGAAAAACAATGGTCACCGTACAACCAGGCTTAAAAGATCCATTAAAAATATAAAATAGATCTATAAAAGTCTGGAAGCAATTTTTATGAAAAATATAAACAAAAACTAAGATTCAGAAAAAGGTTTGCAATTTTTTGATTTTTATAGATTTTTTTAGAATTTTTATAAGATTTTTAGGTTTTTTAATTTTTAAGGATTTTATATATCCAAAAAGCATCAAAATTGGACAAAAACTAAAATATACTAAAACTAACTAATCCCCTAATTTTTTTTAGAATTTTTAGTCAATTTTTTATATTTTCCTTTGATTTTCTAAGTCAGACAGTAAGAAAAATCATTGTTTTTGAATTTTTAAAAATATTAAAAAGCCTCAAAAAGGTACCAAAATTTTAGGGACGTATCCAAATTTCACCTAATCTGGATTTAAATTGATATTTTATTCAATCGAAACAAGACACATAGTACATAGGGACCTAAATGCTACGAAAACTATTTTCAAGGACCAAATAATAACATGATCAAAAAGTCCAGGGGCCCTTGTGCAAAAAGTCCACAAAGTCACGCGCAACACACGCGAATCAGGCACGGAGGGGCATATATGTAAATCCTATTTATAAAATATCAAACAATAACGTACATGAAACACATGATCAATAGTGCAAAAATTCCAAATCCTCACATGTCGATGCACGTGGCTCACATACACGGGGACTAAAATGCAAATAAAGAAAACATAGAGGTCCACAGTGTAATTTACCCTAATTAAAAACAACTTACAAAAATATTTACAGGACTCAACAGAAATAATAAAAGTAGGAAGGTCCTAAAGACAATTTACCCCTTTATTATTGGACAGACGAGAAGGCGCCACGTGGAGGATCGGAGGGCTGAGTTGCATGCACGCCTCTTCGTTGATGGATGCTCCAGATGAGCTTCTGATGGCGATCCGGCGACTGCTGGTTCCTCGCAGATGGACGACCGCGATCGGAACTGGGCGAGGGGGCACGATCGGACGGTGAAGGATGATCCTCTAAGAACTCGACGCCAGTGAAGTTCGCCGGCTCGTACCGTACGTGCTGGACCTCCTCTGGTGCTGCTCTGAGAGGGGAAACGATGCTCAATGTCGTCCGTAGCTAATGGCATGCTCAGATGGGGCTAGAGACGTCGGAGACGCACCGGCGACGAGGAAGCTCGGAGCTCGGGTACCCAAATGACTCGACCCCCAGATGGGGTCCTTTGACCTGCAGAACGACACCAAACAAATCCTGGGTCGAGGGCGAATTGCCTCGACCCGGTTAGGGGTGGAATGGGTGGCTAGATGGGTCGCGGTGTAGTTCTCCGTCGAGCGGCGGAGGAGGAGAACCGAGCTCCCAGTTCCGGGGCGAACCATGGTGGATGAAGGGGTGCAACAGGTGGAGTGAAGTCTCGTGAGCGTGAATCGAAGGTCGGATGGTCAAATGGGTGGTCGAGAATGGTGAATGGCGATGGTGGAGCTAACTGGGCTGAAACTTAAAAATCGAAATCTACGCTAACCTACAAGCTACCTAAGATACCTGGCAGGCGCATTCGTCTGGGTTGGAGCTACTTGAGCTTCGGGGGTCATGGACTCAATGGATCGACGGCTCCAGAGGCTGAGCGCACCTCGCAGAAGCGCACGACGATGATTGTCGCCGGATCGATGGTTCCCGGCTGCCCGGGCCTCGCTGCAACAGTCCCACATAGGGTTGTCACTCTGGTGGAGGAGCGGAGCTCACTGGCGTCGAGGGGGAAAGCCAAAGATGGCGGGGAATGTTGGTCGGTGGTGAGGTTTTATATGACGAAGGGTCTGACAAGATGGTCATGGAGCGCACAATCCGAGGGGTGGTTCCTTAAGATGATAGGCAGGCGTGGATCGCGGATCCCTCCTGGAAGATCGGAGCCCGGGGTTTAAGGAGATGGGTGGCGGATCATGGCGTGAAAATTGGAAGAAGTCAGGTCGGCGCACGGATCCACGAGAAAGAGGTCCGCGGGGGAGAGTTGACCGAAGGTCAACATTCCCCCGTGGACCAATTAGAATTCACCTTTTATTAATTATTTGAAAATTCTATTAAAAATATTAAATGATTTTATTCTGAAAAAGTTAAAACATGAAAACTTTTATTTATTTTCAAATTATTTTTTAGTTATTTTTATTTATTTTTTTGAAAAGTAATTTATGTATTTACATTATATTATTATTATATATGTATATACATGTATGTATTTTTTTATTTTTAATTGTTTATTTTTATATAATTATTATTATTTTATATTTTATTTATTTATAACATAAAATTTGGAATAAAAAGGTATTTTTACTTTATTATTATTATTTATTTACATTAGTTAAATAAATATGTTTATATACATATTTGCATGGTATATGTACAAGGTAGAAAAGGATTTTTTATTATTTTTATTTTTATTTTCTTTTTCTGATTTTTTTTATTTTTATAAATATGTACAAAATAGCAAAAACACATTTTATTTTGATTTAGAAGAAAATAAATTTATTTATACACATAGGTATGTACGCACACACACATGATTGACCCTATCTCCCTCTACTTGGCTTCTTTTGCGATCAGGCCCATACTGATCCCTCCCTTGGGATTAGGACGCTCAATATTTATTCTAAATATTTCCCTCTTTTTCTTTTGTTCTTTTTATTCTTTTTTTATGCACAAAAACATGTTAATTATTATTAATTACACAATGCATGCACTTTGACAATTTATTCTTTTTACACATATATGCATGATGTTTTGCAAGGGTTTTGTAGCTAAAATAAAAGAATAAAGAGTGACGAATGGGTATTCATCACCCCCTATACTTAACTTTGCTAGTCCCTTAGCAAACACTTATTTAAAGATGAAGTGCGAAAGAGAAAGAAAAAGAAAAACAGAGGAAATCAAGGTTGATTATTAAACTTTCCTTCATTAAATTGAAATATGGAGCTCGGGTAGACCTTTGGATTATTAATTTGTCGGAACCTTATTTGGACTTAAGCTTAAAACTTAACAGCCTCTAAGTTCCACCAATCTATGGTCAAGACTCCTCAATAAACCAGATCAGAACAAGTCTACATACACACACTCTAATGACCATGAATCTTTCCTTGTACGGTGTAAGTGATATGTAGCTCCCCACCTCAGAAGTAACAAAGAAACAACCTCCCTCAACCTGGTAACTCTAATGCCTCGGTCTAGCAACTCTTTCCACGAGAAGCAGGGTATTTCCTTCTAAGTTCAAGTGCAACCGGCTCAAGAAGAGGGGGAAGAAGAGAATGGACCATGACCAGTGTAGCCATGTATCCTTGGGAGCTCTAACTAGTGTAGCTGAGTCTCCCGCTGTAAGCTTCATGAGATTGGAACATGTATACCATAAGCTTTTGCTTTATTTGACTATATACACTCCGGTGGTATTATTAAATTTTCAATGCGACCCACCACTTTTTTTGGAGTTCTTTTCTTTTTGCACAATTTTTTTCATGTGCATCTGTACAACATGCAACATATATACAAGGAGTTTTTCCTCTTGAGCCAGTAGGCTATCCCTCTTTTGAAGCTTTATTGCAACCTACGGCTTTTGTCTTTAGACTTCATAACCACCAGACCAAGTTGAGACGCACTTCCTTCACTATAAGAAGAAGAGAGGTTCCGCCTTGAAGTACTACCCTCATATGCTACCCCAAGCCAAAGGAAACTGCCTCCTCACCACCTCATCCGTGGAGAGATATGTGTAAAGGTGGTGCAAGTAAAGCCATTGTCTCTGAGAGTCATGCGTGTGTTGTTAAGTGCTCTACTTAGGATTATTGAGATGACATATGATCATAGCCTAGTGGACTCAAAGAATTAAGTCACCATGGACTTGAAAAGTCTCAACCCTAAGCCTTATAAGGTTCCTCTTATTTTTAGGTGGATTAAGATCTTAATCAAGCTCCATTTTCCAATTTAATTCCAGGCTAGTTTAAATGTCAACTTTAATCCAGGAAAAACTATACAAGTATTTACCAAGATGCTATTTACAAACTATTTACACATGTGTAAAATTTTTGAAAAATGTTTTGAAAACATGGATGTATGCATGAATGCAAGTTTTGCAAAATATTTACACACATTTACACAAGGTTTTTGCAAACTTTTGATTTTCAAAACATTTTAGAAAAATTTTGTACTATATACATAATTTTGATATGAAAATATTTACAAGCAATTTACACAAAAAAAATTTACAAACATTTTTACAAAAATAATTTATACATTAGCTATGTATGTGCAATAAAAGAATTTTATTTACAAGGAAAATTTTAATTTTTATGGATTTTTGGTTTTTAGCCATTTTTATTTATTAACACACTCACAAAGTACGAGTTATGGCTAAAGTATATATGGAATATATACACACCCCCTATACTTAGCTCGAATGATGTCCTCAGAGTCATGAGCGATGAAGAAGACATAACTCGTGCTTAGTATAGGGAAGTGAAAAGGAAGGCTATATATAAAAACGAATGAAAGAATAGAAATCCAAGAGGATCTCGGCATTTCCCCCTATACTTAGGATCAAATAATCCTAAGTATAGCAGGTTGTACACAAAGGGAAAGCCGAGTGAGAATGTAAAGGGTCTACCCCCCTATACTTTGGGTAAAATATCCCTAAGTATAGGCAGCAAAACAGAGGTAGAAAGACACGAAGAAAAACAAGTATATACAATATAGAAGGGCATCACCCCCCTATACTTAAGGTGAAGAATCCTTAAGTATAGGCAACAACAGAAGTGATGAAACGGAACGAAAGGAACAACCCGGTGTTTCCACCCCCTATACTTAGGATGAGGTATATCCTAAGAATAGCAAAGATAATCCTAAGAGAGACCTGGGGCGAAAACAAACACGGAAGAAATAAAGTTCAACTCACAACAAAACACGCATATACAAAAGGTATAATGTTGAGGTGCCTCTCAACAAGTGCTAGGTTTTATGCCCCTAGTTGGGCGCAAAGGTTAGGACAAAGCTGTGTCAAGGTTCAGGATGGCATCTGTAAGGCGAATGCCATACTGTCGTTGTAGTCTCGGTATGAGAACCGTGACGAAATCAACAGTGTAAAGAAGGACACCCAGGTATGCAATCAGGCGGGTGTCTGCTACCGACCAAGGATATGGGAAGATGTGATCGGGATCTGGTAGCACAAAAGAAATCGTCGGCTCAAGATAAGACTGGAATGGAAGTGTAGAGCCGAAGAAGTCAAACGTGAAGAAGGATGGATCAGTCATAGAATCCTCCACGTCAATCAGTGTCTCGAAGAGGTATGGAAAGTGAAGATCAGGAGACTCTCTAAAGAAGCTGATATTCGATGTATATAATGGAGAGAAATCAGACAGAACATCGAATATCTCAAGGATCGGCTCATCCTCACGAGGGTCGTCGAGGTGAGAAGACTCAGAATCAGAAGTACCAGAAGACTCGGTTTCGTGATCCGCCAGATCAGATGCACTCTCAGAAGGTGAAACCGAGTACTCATCGTGTGTGGCATTCTCCCGCAGATAACCCTCGGGGAGAAATGCAAGATCATCAGTGAGGAGGAGAGGATCGGGATCTAGAAAGGCATCTGTGCTGCTCTCGAGGACCCACTCTGTGCACCAGGCTGCATCATCATCTGAAATCTGGCTCTCGACAATCTGGAAGCAGGAGAAGGTACTGGTCAACACCGTGGAGGTTGGTAATGTGTCTGCGACTGATCCTCTCTCTGCGGCAATGCTGGCTACCATCTGGTCCTCAACAAGTGTGTCTGTCTCGTCAAAGTGAAGGATAAAAGGCTCGAATACGGGACTATCTGTGTCTGGTCTCACAAAGTGGTGTTCCATATCGAATTGTGGCTGCTGGGCTGAGTCATGGTATCTATCTGACTCCTAGAAGTGTCTCTGCAGAAAAGAAGCGGAATCATCCGGGGCTGGAAATTGTAGCGGCTGAATCAATGGCTGTAGTAGTGGGGCTCCTCCGTCTCCTGGAGTATCAGAAGATCTGATATCCAAGAATCATCAACTGAGAACTCTGGGACTGAGTCGAACGCTAGCCGGAAGACCAACGGGAACTCGAGTAGACTCTTGGTCAGAATCTTCACTGTAGCAGTCATCTCCTCTGTACTCTGTGGTGCTGGAGTATCCAAGTCCTCGGGCTGGTGTGTAGAAAATGTATCCTCATGTAATGCGACGCATCGCACTGGTACTGCCTCATCCTCATGTGTTGTCCTGACTACGGCATCTCGTGAAGATGATCTCTGTGAAAATAACCTCGAGATGGTATCCAGTAAGTGAATGTCGGAATTGCGGTGTGAACCGCCACATGTGGTAATCACCAGTGCTATCTGCTCTGCGGTCATCCCTCGCATGGAGATCTCAATAAGGTCTGTCAGTGGAAGTCCATGGTCGGGAAATCTCCTCAAGAGGACAAGAAACCTCGGCCATGCCTCATGTAGTGGCTCCTGGGGGTCAACTGAAAACTCGGTGAGCAAAGACTGCATCAACTCTGCTCTACACTGGGGAAAGTATCTTTGTAGAAACTCTCGGCATAGCTCTCCCCATATAGCGAATCACCTTCCCAACCATCGGTGCCATCGCATGGCTCTGTCCTGAAGTGTGAACGGGAAGGTCTTCAGCATCATCTCCTCTGCAGTGATATCTGAATGGATCTGTGTCCTGCAAAACTTTTCGAACTCGGACAGGTGAAGATATGGTTCCTCGTGCGCCTGCCCTGAAAATGTCGACAGTCTCTGAATAAGCTCCAAATACATAATGAATGGACCTAGTGTAGAAGCTGACTGAGCTCCCTGTCTTATCTGCCCCTCCATCAATCTAACATAGGATCTATCTGATAATCTCATCTGCTCTCTCTGATCACGAACGAAGTGCACTCTCAACTCAGCAACGGCATCGTCCGGGTCTCGTATCTGCTCCATCTAATATCCGCGGACGTCTAGCGCATCATGCCTAGAGTAGTGAAAGGGATGGGAGGGTGGGAGCGGGAGGTTGGTCGGAGATCCGACCTCCCTCGAAGGTGGACTGGAATGATGGTTAGAAGATGGAGAATAAGCCGCAAGAGTTGGCCAGAAGTGAGGGGGATCCATCATCCAGGGGTATCGTAGAGGAAGAGAAAAGATTGAAGGGGGGTGGTGGGTGGGAGAAAGAAGAGAAGATAGATGGAGAGAAGACAGAAGGGATCCGGAGAACACACAAGATGAAAAAGCAAACCCCCGATTCACCTACGCATACTGAGATGAAGACCATAAGGGATCAGTCAATTATCTTGTCAATTTTATTTAGGTAATCAAATCAGTCTTTCAGAGCGATTACGTGAGCTAATAGGAATCCACTATTCTCAACCGACTGTCCCGAATAAAAGGCCGGTAGTCAGTCAAGAAACCGGATATGGCTCTAGCCTAGGATGCGGGTCACTCTCTCGCTCATCCAAACAAAACAAGGAGGGGGTTACTCTCCCCAAGACAGATTTTTTTGATGCACCCAAGATAGATTTTTAAATGAGGTATCTTTTTGGTCAAGTGTGTTTAGCAGTCCCGATTTTATTGTTTTCTTTTGATGTCTTTTTTTCAAAAATCGTCTAACGAATTTTCCGATTTCCTTTTATTCCTAATTCTAGAAAAATAGGGGGAGGAAAGAGGAAAAGCCGATGCACGACAAAATCAATGATGCATGCACGAGATAGAAGGCGTACCTAACTCCAGCAGTCTACATGCAATTATGATCCGTGCATAAATTTAAACTACCTATATGGATGCAATGTGAGAACCATCCTAAGCAGAAATTTCTATTATCGTGAAGCACAGGTTTATTTGCCTAAGTTCAGACGTAGTCTATAGAAACATATATTCTATTAGGGCTTTGGACCTAAGGCTACCTGGCTCAACGAAATAAAAACCTAAGTCTAGGGGCTCAAGCACAGAAATCCACGTGAAATCAAAGAAAAAAAAGGCGAGAAAATCAAAATAGCGGTGGGGTCCCCCGAGCACACCTGAGTTTGGCGAAACAGACCCTGCAATCACAAGTCTGAGAGTCCGGGTACCTGTATTATTACAATTAATAGAAATCTGCAGAAAATAAATCTAAGCTATTCTACGGCTATCTATGTAGGTATTCCGCGGCTCCCGAGCTTCGGCTTTTCCTTTTCGCGTCCTCCTGCGGCTTCGTAGAGAAAGAAGTCGCCTCCGACTCCCGCGGTTGCTTCGGCTTCCGAAGAAGCTGCCTCGGTCCTCGGGCCCAAAGTGTTAGTCCTGAAAATATGTAAATAAAATATAGAAAATATATCTACATAAATATCTACAAAAAGCCGTGAAAAAGAAAAGCCGCGGAAAAATCGAAATCGACTACTAAGCCGTGCTCCCCGGCAATGGTGCCATTCTGATGAGCCGAAATCGACCAAGACCCAGGTGAAGGGAAAAACATTGGTCGATGCAACCCGGATCTCAGTACTCAGCTCAATCAAGAAAATGAAGAACCACCAATCAAAGGAGATAAAATCAATAACAACAAAGAAGTGATCCTCGCTACTTTTGTTAACCTCGTATAGCGACCAGGGTCGGACTTAGGGAGCACAAGTTGACATTGCGGCATACGAAGAAGTCAAATCGAAAATAAAATAAAGAGAAAATATTTTGGTGAGATTTTTATTTTTTTCATTTTTTTGGATTTTTAAAAATGAGGAAAAAGAAGAAAAAGACAAAACAAGCAACTTAAGCAATTATAAAAAACACTCAAAATGCACATAAAATTCTAATAAAAATGCTTTTATGTTTCTTAGGGTTTTTCTAATTTTTTGAATTTTTTAGATTTTTCTAATTTTTTATATAATTTTCTAAAAATCAAGAAAGGAGAAAAAACAATGGTCACTGTACAGCCAAACTTGAAAGATCCATTAAAAATATAAAATGGATCTGTAAAAGTTTGAAAGCAATTTTTATGAAAAATATAAACAAAAACTAAGATTTAGAAAAAGAGTTTGCAATTATTTGATTTTTATAGATTTTTTTGGAATTTTTATAATATTTTTAGGGTTTTTTAATTTTTAAGGTTTTATATAGCCAAAAAGCACCAAAATTGGACAGAAACTAAAATATACTAAAACTAATTAATCTTAATTTTTTTAAAGATTTTTTAGACAAATTTTTATATTTTTCTTTGATTTTCTAAGTCAGACAGTAAGAAAAATCACTGTTTTTGAATTTTTAAAATATCAAAAATCCTAAAAAAGGTACCTTAGGGAAATTTTTACACAGTGGCAGGAGCCATGTGTCAAAATTTCACCTATTTTGGATTTAATTTGATATTTTATTCAATTAAAATAAGGCACGCAGTACATAGGGACCTAAAATGCAACGAAATCTATTTTCAAGGACCAAATAATAACACGATCAAAAAGTCAGGGGCCCTTGTGCAAAAAGTCCACAAAGTCATGCATAACGCACACGAATCAGGCACGGAGGGGCATATATGTAAATGCTATTTATAAAATATCAAACAATAACGCACATGAAACAAAGGATCAATAGTGCAAAAATTTCAAATCCTCACGTGTCGACGCACGTGGCTCACACACACGGGGAATATAATGCAAATAAAGAAAACATAGAGGTCCACAATGCAATTTACTCTAATTAAAAACAACGTACAAAAATATTTTCAGGACTCAACAGAAATAATAAAAGTAGGAAGGGCCTAAGGACAATTTACCCCTTTATTATTGGACGGACGAGAAGGGCGTCACGTGGAGGATCGGAGGGCTGAGATGCGTGCACGCCTCTTCGTCGATGGACGCTTTAGATGAGCTCCTGATGGCGATCCGACGGCTGCTGGTTCCTCGCAGATGGACGATCGCGATCGGAACTGGGGAGGGGGCACAATCGGATGGTGAAGGGTGCTCCTCTAAGAACTCGACACCGGTGAAGTTCGTCAGCTCAGATCGTACGCGCTGGACCTCCTCCGGTGCTGCTCTGAGAGGGAAACGATGCTCAATGTCGTCCGCAGCTAATGGCGTGCTCAGATGGGGCTGGAGACGTCGGAGACGCACCGGCGACGAGGAAACTTGGAGCTCGGGTGCCCAAATGACTCGACCCCCAGATGGGGTCCTTTGACATGTAGAACGACACCAAACAAAACCTGGGTCGAGGGCAAATTGCCTCGACCCGATTAGGGGTGGAATGGGTGGCTGGATGGGTCGCGGTGTAGTTCTCCTACGAGCGACGGAGGAGGAGAACTGAGCTCCCAGTTCCGGGGCGAACCGAGGTGGATGACGAGGTGCAGCAGGTGGAGAAGTCTTGTGAGCGTGAATCGAAGGTCAGATGGTCAAATGGGTAGTCGGGAATGGTGAATGGTGACGACGGAGCTAACTGGGCTGAAACTTAAAAATCGAAATCTAGGCTAACCTACAAGCTATCTAAGCTTCCTGGCGGGCGCATTCATCTGGACTGGAGCTGCTGGAGCTCCGGGGGTCATGGACTCGATGGATCGATGGCTCCAGAAGCTGAGCACACCTCACGGCGGCGTACGACGATGATCGTCGCCGGATCGATGGTTCTCGACTGCCCGGGCCTCGCTGCAACACTCCCACACATGGCTGTCACTCTGGTGGAGGAGTGGAGCTCATTGGCATCGAGGAGGAACGCCAATGATGGCGGGGAATGTTGGCCGGAGGTGAGGTTTTATATGACGAAGCGTTCGACAAGATGGTCGTGAAGCGTGCAATCCGAAGGGCGGATCCCTAAGATGATAGGCGGGCGTGGATCGTGGATCCCTCTTGGAAGATCGGAGCTCGGGGTTTAAGGAGATGGGTGGCGGATCGTGGCATGAAAATTCGAAGAAGTCGGGTCGGCGCACGGATCCGCGAGAAAGAGATCCGCGGGGGAGAGTTAACCGGGGGTCAACATTCCCCCGTGGACCAATCAGAATTCACCTTTTATTAATTATTTGAAAATTCGATAAAAAAATATTAAATGATTTTATTTCGAAAAAGTTAATAATGAAAAATGTTTATTTATTTCAAATTAATTTTTAGTTATTTTTATTTATTTTTTTGAAAAATAATTTATGTATTGCATTATATTATTATTATATATAAGATATACATGTATGTATTTTTTATTTTTATTTTTAATTGTTTATTTTTATACAATTATTCCAATTTTATATTTTATTTATTTATAACATAAAATTTGGAATAAAAAGGTATTTTTATTTTACTTTTATTCTTTATTTACATTAGTTAAATAAATAGGTTTATATACATATTTACATGGTATATGTACAAGGTAGAAAAGGATTTTTTTATTATTTTTATTTTCTTTTTCCGATTTTTATTTTATTTTTATAAATATGTAAAAAATAGCAAAAACACATTTTATTTTTATTTAGAGGAAAATAAATTTATTTATACACATAGATACACACACACACATGATTGACCCTATCTCCCTCTACTTGGATTCTTTTGCGGTCAGGCCCATACTAAGCCCTCCCTTGGGATTAGGTCGCTCAATATTTATTCTAAATATTTACTTCTTTTTCTTTTGTTCTTTTTATTCTTTTGTTTATGCACAAAAACATGCTAATTATTATTAATTACATAATTCATGCATTTTGACAATTTATTCTTTTTACACATATATGCATGATGTTTTGCAAGGGTTTTGTAGCTAAAATAAAAGAATAAAGAGTGATGAATGGGTATTCATCACCCCCCTATACTTAACTTTGCTAGTCCCTTAGCAAACACTTATTTGAAGAAGAAGTGCGAAAGAGAAAGAAAAAGAGAGGAAATCAAGGTTGATTATTAAACTTTCCTTCATTAAATTGAAATATGGAGCTCGGGTAGACCTTTGGATTACTAATTTGTCGGAACCTTATTTGGACTTAAGCTTAAAACTTAACAACCTCTAAGTTCCACCAATCTATGGTCATGACTCCTCAATAAACCATATCAGAACAAGTCGACATACACAAACACTAATGACCATGAATCTTTCCTTGTACGGTGTAAGTGATATGTAGCTTCCCACCTCAGAAGTAACAAAGAAACAACCTCCCTCAACCTGGTAACTCTAATGCCTCGGTCTAGCAACTCTTTCCTCGAGAAGCGGGGTATTCCCTTCTAATTTCAAGTGCAACCGGCTCAAGAAGAGGGGGAAGAAGAGAATGGACCATGACTAGTGTAGCCATGTATCCTTGGGAGCTCTAACCAGCGTAGCTGAGTCTCCCACTGCAAGATTCATGAGATTGGAACATGTATACCTTAAGATTTTGCTTTATTTGAATATATACACTCCGGTGGGATTATTAAATTTTCTATCCGACCCACCACTTTTTTTGGAGTTCTTTTCTTTTTGCACATTTTTTTTCATGTGCATCTGTACAACATGTAGCATATATACAAGGAGTTTTTCCTCTTGAGCCAGTATACTATCCCTCTTTTGAAGCTTTATTGCAACCCACGGCTTCTGTCTTTAGACTTCATAACCACCAGACCAAGTTGAGATGCACTTCCTTCACTATAAGAAGAAGTGTGGTTCCGCCTAGAAGTACTACCCACATATGCTACCCCAAGCCAAAGGAAACTGCCTCCTCACAACCTCATCCGTGGAGAGCTATGTGTAAAGTGCTGGTACATGTAAAGCCATTGTCTCTGAGAGTCATGCGTGTGTTGTTAAGTGCTCTACTTAGGCTTATTGAGATGACATATGATCATAGCCTAGTGGACTCAAAGAATTAAGTCACCATGGACCTGAAAAGTTTCAACCCTAAGCCTTATAAGGTTCCTCTTATTATTAGGTGGATTAAGATCTTAATCAAGCTCCATTTTCAAATTTAATTCCAGGCTAGTTTAAATGTCAACTTTAATCCAGGAAAAACTATACAAGTATTTACAAAGATGCTATTTACAAACTATTTACACATGTGCAAAATTTTTGAAAAATGTTTTGAAAACATGGATGTATGCATGAATGTAAGTTTTGCAAAATATTTACACACATTTACACAAGGTTTTTGCAAACTTTTGATTTTCAAAAAAATTTAGAAAATATTTGTACTATATACATAATTTTGATATGAAAATATTTACAAGCTATTTACACAAAAAGTTTTTACAAATATTTTTACAAAAATAATTTGTACATTAGCTATGTATGTGTAATAAAAGAATTTTATTTACAAGGAACATTTTTTAATTTTTATGTATATCGGCCTTGGTTAGGTCATGACCCTATTGGTTTGCAAAATGTACATACTCAGACATATAGTAACTCATCTGTCTCTGACCATAAGATGCATGTCTATATCGTGACAACATACGACATATGTATTTGGTTATCTCGATCTTGTTATATCAACTCTTTGACCTAACTAATCTAACACGTCTGAATCTCTATTCCTATGTAGAGAACCTGCATCAAGAGATTAGTTAGATATCAACCTTTAGAGAAAGGATTTCTATCTCCTTCTCATACTAGAGATCCTCTTTTAATAATCATTTGACGGTGCTTGCTGACTCCTTAATCTAACTCGTTAGATATTCATCCAAGCACCAAACTCTATGATTCAACATTTGGATCAACAACTGTATGATCATCAAGATGGCCATGGTACATAACCGTACCTATTATGCAAATTAAATAATCTTTATTTCAGAGGGAATGTTATTTGCAATAACACTTATTGCATAATGGCTCATCGTGGGCTCGTATGTCCAATAATCTGCCACTAGTCCAAAGAGCCATTACCGGGCTAATATTTAAAATCGCACTCATGTGACAATCATAAACTATTCAGAAAAATAACTAGGTAAGATGATCAATCACTATGTTCTCGAGAGACTACACAAAGTCCTTTTACATATCTCCTAGAAACAATGCTCGCATCCAATGATAATATTGCATCTTATGCAACCAATACTCAATTAGGTATAAGGTCCTTGATACTACAACTCAATAATCATTATAACCAATATGCATTTTCCATTATACTTATCAGAATACCCATATTCTTGGAGATCTCTATCTCCTAAGGTATCCGCGTTAAAACCTTTTCGATCTCTATCTATAAAGTCTCAATTTCTTGAAGATAAGACTTCGATATCACTATCCAAAAAAACTTTTCATCTTGAAGATATTGTTCTTACTGCAATCAAGTGTTGTATTTTCATAGTAGGATTAGTAACAGTTTACTTCTCCAACTACATAGTAGACATATAGCTTTCATACACATCTAGTATACACCTGGTTTCTCATAACTGATGTACAAGGGCAAGTACTTTTAACATTAACTTCCTAAACTATTTGAGGTGCTATCCCTTCAGATTGGTCAGTATCATATCTTACGGAAAAATAAGCCTTTCTTGGAATTTTTCAGAAAATTGAACATATGCAAGGAGTATCACTAATGTGACGCTCCTAATACCCTCTTATCTATGCTTCTGAACACCTTCAAAATTAAGATATAAGAGGTATTGAAATACCAAAAATAGTCCCAAGAGATGTCTTGTGGTCCACATAAGGCTTAACCAACAATCATTATGTCAACCACTCTTAGATACCAAATGCGGTAAATCAACAATCAACCCACAATAATAAATCAAGTAAGGAAAATACAGTATGGATCAAAATTTATTATAAACCCTACAATAAAATATGTATAGCAACAAGCAGAGTAGGTGTCAAACACATGGAACACGAGATACATCACTCAATATTATTTATAAATAAATAACATAGGTATAGGTGTATATATAACAATACATAATATTAATCAATAAATGTGGGTATTTAATTTTAATTGATTATATTTTTTATGTTTGTTTAATTTTATATCATTGTATTTTGATTTTTAATTTTATGTCTTTATATTTTCTTTTTCTTTTAAATTATATAATATAGTTATATATAACTTATATGTACAATGTAAACATATATATACATATTAATAAAAATAGTCAAAATAAAGAAAAGAATTTTTTTTAAAAAATAATTTTTTTACTATTTTTGTATTTTTTAAAGATTTTTGCTAATTTTATAAATTTTATAGTTGAAAATACCCAAAAAAACAAGGATAAAATAATAGTTCGAGATTGAAATGGGAAATTAAAAATAGGAAATTGAGTCTAAAATTTTCCAAATCAATTTAAATAGCTAGATAATAATTTAAAGAAAATTATACAATATAAAGCAATAATTTTGGATTTTTTAGGAATTTTATATTTTTTATGAAAATTTTGTGAGTTTTCCAGTTTTTAAGCATTTTTTTCTATTTTAGTGTTTTTAAATGTTAAAAATACTCAAATAAAGATAATATATTTTTAGGGCATTCGTGAAATGATTTTATATTTTTTGTCTTTTAAGTCAAACAGGACTAACCGTGTACTAAACGATTTTTAAAAATAAGAGAAAGGCATAAAAATGCTAATATAAATTTATAGCGTGATGAAGCCTACATCCATGTACCTACTCCTATTTTTGGTAATTTTGAGGAAAAAGATTTATTTTTTAATAAATAGAAAATGGCTCGTAAAAATATTCAGTATAATAGGGTATACTTGCAAATATAACTAAAAGCGAGGGTCCTAATGAAATTTTACACAAAGTTTAATAGTTGTATTCCATATTTATATTTTAAAAGACAATTTTAAATAACATGTGAGGATTTATATGCAATTTTTACGAGGTAAAACGTGAACGTGACTTTAGTACGGACTACATTGCAAATACAAAAAAGGTTCAGAGGGTTGCATGCAATTTATCCACGACTTTTTAAACTATAATAAATATTTACAGGGCCATTTACTAATTAAAAAAAAGGCAGGGAAGGTTATGCAATTTACCCACTTCGTGTAACCCTCTTCACATACCCCTTTGTAGGAAATCAATGGTCAGATTAGATTTGGACTGATGTTCTTGGTCGAACGACAACGAGGGTCTCTACAAGAATCAACAATACCACGCTCTCCGACGAGCTTTCATTCGTCGTTCCTCCAGCTCCAGCGATATGTTCTCTCCTCCGACAAGCTCAACAGGTAGCTAGGCCTCCTCTGCGTGCAACGACAGGGTCCAGGGAAGGCGAAGGGGGCCTAGATGCTTCAGTGAGGTCGAACCACCTGGAGCTGCTCCAGGTGATTGTTGAGGTCCCCAGATGTGTCCCTCTGTCCTGCGAGTTAGCTCTAAAACATCTGTGGGTGCGAGGGCTATCTCCTCGACCTAGGAATTGCTCAAAATATATGGGGATACGGAATGGAAGGGGAGCTCCGACGATGAATGGTGATGAATCCATGATTCTCACTTTTAATTCTTTTATTTAGCTTGTCTTCTTGGCAAAACATCATGTGAATACCTATAAATATAATAACATAGCAATTTGCATGCTTTTAGCAATATTACATAATTAGTATGTTTTTGTCTAAATAAAAGAATAAAGGAGAAAGGAAAAGAATAAGGTATTTAGAATAAATATAGAGTGACCAAATCCCAAGAGAAGGTCAGACTTGACCTGATCGCAAAATAAAATAGCGAGAGAGAGATAGGGTCAGAGTTGTATATATTACCTATAATTGTACATATTAATTATATACTTATTTTTAATAAAATAAAATTAAATTATTCTTTTTACACCCTTTTATATATTTCTAGAAATAATATAAAAATAAAATAAAAATAGAAAAATATAATAAAAATGAAAATAAAATCCTTAAAATACAACACCCAATGTTTATTATGTACCTTTAAATAATTAGTAAAAATAAAATAAAAAATATTTTATACTCCTAAAATTACATTGTAAATAAATAAAATATAAAATAAGGATACTTATATAAAAATAATAAAAAAATACATGTATATAATACATAGATATATTGTACATGTATATAATATTATATCTTGCATATACGATTATTTTATTCTTCATAAAATAAACTTAAAACATAGAAAAGTAGTTTGAAAAATAATAAACATTTTTTATTTATACACTTTTTGTTTTTAAATTCTTATTTTTATTGAACTTTCCATTTTTTTGTACATTCAAATTTCTGATTGGCCTACGTCAGATCGTTGACCTCAGTCGATGGTCTCTTCTAGTCGAGTCAGTCGCCCACCCTCTCACTGGAGGTTCGTCTTTACTTTTTTATGCCAGGCTCCAGCCATCCCTTGCCTTAATTCTTCCCCGACGCATAGATCTGTGACCCTCACAGATCCATAGGAAAGCACGGAACTTCCTAGGGTTGTACATACTCGCTCGATCTTTCCAGCCCTAGAGATCCCTATAATTCCTCTCATCCACCTCCACTACCCAATAGCTCGTTCTTGCCATTTTTTCAACCCCTAGACACCTCCAGATGAGTTACAATTGCCTGAAGCGACCCTTGGAGCTCGGATTGGTGAAGATGCGACGCATCTCAAGCTTCGTGACCAGATCTCCATGACAAGCGCGAAAAAGAGATCAGCTAAGATGGAAAAATAAACAAGCCGTTGTTCTCAACCAATCAATCTGGTCAATAAAGAAAATTGAAACCACTCAAATAAATCAATCAAGCATAAAATCAATGCTAGCGGTCTTCGCTATTTATTTAACCCTGGTATAGCGACCTAGGTCGACCACAAGGAGCACGAGTGAAACCTAGGAAGTAGTCCTAATCAGAGAATAAATGGCATGTTTTGGTGGTTTTAATTTGTAATTTTTTTTGTTTTTAATTAAGAGAAGGAAAACAAAAGAAATAAGGCGATCAAACACACAATCATGCCTTCATAGTTTTTATTAAGGTTCAGAATGCTGAAAATAGGAACAAAAATATTTTTATGTTTTTCAAATATTAACATGTTTTTGGTAATTTTATGGTATTTTTCCAATTTTTATATGATTTTATAAAAATGAAAAAAGATCAAAACAATGAAACAATGTACAGCCTGGACTAAAAAGGCAAGTTTAAAATAGTAAAAATGCCTTGACACCTTAGAGATGACTTTGTGAAAAAGCAAAAAAAATCTAACTACAACAACTAAAACCCTATTTTTTATTTTTGTGGATCTTTAATTATTTTTAAAAGTTTTTTAAAGTTTTTAGGTTTTAGGGTTTTTATAAAGTATTTTCAAACAAAAAGCTACTTAATGCAAAACATATAAACACACACACACACACACACACACACACACACACACCGATTTTTACTTAATTTTTCAGACAATTTTTGAATTTTTATGTATTTTGAAAATAGACAGAGCATTTTTTGGGTGTTTTTTGATTTTTAGAAAATATCAAATAAGAATAAATTAACTCACAAAAATAATCATAAACATTACATGTTAGGAGGAGCTAATTATAATTTTTATGGAGTTTTTGGAGTTGATTTAGTAATTATTTTCTTAAAAATAAAGAACACAGCATTGCATGGACATAGATGCAATTACTCGAAAGATAGATGCAATTACTCGAAAGTTTCCATGCCAAAATATAACACACTTAAAAAGCTCCGGACTGAACTTGCAATTTGTCCACTTAATTCACGCACATGCTAAAAAATACACACACACACACACACAGGGGTATATATACAATAATAAAAAAGTTTCTACTCAAAACATAACATTTATATAAATCTTAGGGATATGTCATGCAAATACCCCACAACTCACGAGTACATGCACGTGACTCAGGTTCAGGAGGACTAAAATGCAAATACTGAAAACATTGGGGTCCAAACTGCAAAATGTTTCTACTGCTACTTATTTTACAGTACTAAAAGGCAAAACATGAACTAACATGGATGGATAGAAAATATACCCCTTAGAGCACTTGCTTGAACGTGAGGGCTCGTGCTGCTCTAATGCGTCCCTGGAAAAAGATCTAACGGTCCTAACACGGTCGGACGTGCGCCTGAGATGAGCGGCTACAGTACGGATCTAACGGTCCTCAGAAGGTTATGGGCATAAGGTGTAGATCTGCCCTATGTACTGATTAAACCGTTACAAACCAGACAGGGATGAACGATCCTGATCAGAATTGGAGGATAAGCGTCAGATCGATGACGAAAGAAGGTCTTGGAAGAACTAGCCGGGGCTGACCTTCAACCAAGCGAGGAGAGAGATCTAGAGCTATGATAAAAGTGTGGAGGAGCTCGGCATAATCATGGATGCGCTCCGCGTCTAGTGGTGGTCTCTGATGAAGAAGCCAACGGTCGGGTGACAGGATGGGGTGGCTCCTCCTATAACTGCTCTGCATGAGCAGTATGGACTCCGGATGCTACTCCTCACACGTAGGGTACCTGAAATGAGTTGATGGACTTGGGGCGAAGCTCCGGTTCACATTATTAAAGCTGAAAGCAAAAGAAGTGAAGAGGGTGAAGGTCAATCTTCGGAAAGGCGCCATAGGGAGATTCTAGCCTTAATCTCAACCTGATGGTTGAGCCTAAGGATGATCAGATTGTTGTGCGAGGTGGAGGACGATGTGTAGATTCTATCGGAACGGGTGGATACGAATGAAGGGGCACAACCAGCTGGTCAGAGCAAGTGAAAGTGCGGCGGTGCAAAATGGAATGAGTAATCGAACAGGGAAAGGGAATATGGGGATATGAGGGATACCTGAAGGTTGGAATGAGTTCCTGAGCTACAGGCAGAGGTGATCGGCCGGGTTGTGGCCTCGACCAAGCTGTGGGAAGCCGAGAGGCTAGATGCGGCGAACTCCGGCCGCTTAAGTGAGTTGTGTGAACCATGCGACTAAACTCTGCTCCATGGATGGCCTCTAGTAGCTGTCACTCAACCAAATGTGCCTAGGGGAGGAAGAAAGGGCGAGGAATGAGCAAGGGCTCTAGGTAGGCAGAAGAGATACTATATAAGATGCTCGAGGGTCTAGAAGGATTGGCGAAAAGCGCGAAACCCGAGAGTGATCCGGATCGTCCATGGGACCCACAAAGATGACGGATGTACGGCGTTATCGGGTCTAAATTTTGAGGCAAACAGAGCTCAGAGGTGGGCTAAAGAAAATCGAGAAATGGGTCTGGCAAACACAATCCGGGTCTGACCCGGGAAGGGGAGTCGTTGACCGGAGGTCAACACCCGAGCTGGACCAATTAGAAAATTCGATTTTACAAAATAATTACAAAATCAATAAAAATAGTAAATGACTTCAAATTAAAAAGTGTATAAAATGAAAAAGTTTATTATTTTTCAAACTATTTTGCAGTGATTTTAATTTTTTTATGTAAAAAATAAATTAATCTATATACAATATACAATATTATATACATGTATAATATACATATGTATTTTGTACAATTATTTTTTAATTTGTTATTTTTACATAAATACCCCAATTTTGTATTTTATTTATTTTCCACATGTTCTTAGGGTTCAAAATAATTATTATTTTATTTTTGTGATTTATTTACATGTATAAAATAAACAGGGAGTAAAACATATATACATTTATTTTGTACAATTGGGAAGGGATTTTATTTTTATTTTTCTGATTTTATTTAGTTTTAGTTTTATTTCCTGGACTATATACAAGAGGTCAAAAAGAATATTTTATTTTCAAACATAATTATATATATATACAGGTAAATTGTACAACATAGAGTAGGCCATATCTCTCTCTATTTATTTTATTTGGCGATTAGGTCAAGGCTTGACCTTCTCTTGGGGTTCAGGTCACTATTAATTCTAAATACCTCCATCCTTTTTCTTTTACTTTATAAATTTATTTTTGCACAAATACATGCTAATTATGCAATATTAACAATGCATGTTCAATGCTAACTTATAGTATTTACACTTATTTATATGATGATTTGCTAAGATAAATAGCTAAGATAAAAGAATAATGAGTGAGGAATCAGAGATTCATCACTCCACCACGAGTAGCCTCCCCACCCACCGCAACGTGGTTGAGGCCATCAACCTGATGCCCACCTTCTCCTGAAGCTCAAGAACTGTTAGCAATGTGAGCTCGAGGCGAACATTCCTACAATAATTGTTATTGTAATTAATGATTTACTCAATAAAAGTTATTGATTATGTTTCACTCCCTTTCTGATATTGAATGAATGAATGCACTATAAGGTCCCTCTATACAATTAGGGTTATGTACCATGGCCAACTTGATAATCATACAGCTGACGATTGATTGATTGAATCATAGAGGTTGATGCTTGATGAATATCTAAGGAGTTAGATAGAGGACTCATCAAGCATCATCAATGATTGACAAGTAGTGATCTCCAGTCTAAGTGGGAGATGGCAATCCTATCTCATTAGACTGATATATGATCGACCTCTTGATGCATGTCCTCTGCATGGAAATATTGATTCGGAGGTATCAGATTAGTTGAGTCAATGAGTTGACTTAACGAGATAGAGATAACCAAAGACCTATGATAAATACTGTCGCATCAAGGCAAACATCCTCTGACCATAGACAAATATATTACTATATGTCTGAGTATGTACATTTGGCAGACCAATAGGTTGATGGCCTAACCAAGGTCTATATACCGGCGAGCTGGTGTGCATGTAAGGGCATATGAGTAATATGATCTCTCAAAGGGATCATACATGTTCACTTGTGAACCGGGAGACATGAGCTCACTCATGAGGTTTTGGGATTGACCAAATTCCATGCATGGTCATCATGCTTTAGAAGCATGATATGAATTTGAAGGTAAGATATATGCTTTGTGAAAGCATATGATCTATACCATATCCCAAGAACCAAGATTGAGAAACTTGATGATCAGACTATGAAGATGACAGTGTTAAAGTGATCTATATCTTCAGGATGATCATAAGTCTTCCAGTATGCAGGATGTACAGGTATTGGGAATACCTGAATGGTGATTTGATCATAAACGATTGTATAAACATGATGCTTCCATTCCGAGGGAGTGATGATACAGGTCTGGATTTTAGTGACTCCTCTAATTAGAGAAGTGACCTAATCTTAGTCCATATACTGGACATTGATCTGAATGAGATTAAGATGCAATGAGAAGATTAGGTTTACGGTCTTGATTCAATCAAGCATCTAGGAGAGGTCCATGGGATCTGGATTTGAGATGTGATCTTAATATCCATGTCACTATACGTGGAACAATACTATCGCCCTGTCCTTATCTCCAAGTATCTGAGGAGTAATAACATTGTTCTTAAATGGTTTAAGAACAATTCCATAAGATCTTAGCAAAGAGAAGTTGATGATTAAATGTGATTTAATTATCATGATGTATGAGAAATTATCCAATGTGATTAAATGTGATTTAATTATCATGGATAAGAATAATGTGGATAGTAATATCCAATTATTCATAATATGTTATAAATGTGATTTATAATATATTAGAGAGAGTTAATTATAATTTATATTAGTAGATTAATTATTAATGTGTATTGGATACACATTGTTTAATTAATTGAAAATGTAAATTACCTTTTGTTTTGGGTTGTGAATATGATTCACAATATTTCAATGTCAAGATTGCAATATTCCCAAAATTAATTGAGAATTATTTTGGTGAATTAAAATATCAACAAACTGTTGTTGATAAATAAGTAGAGAGAAAAATCAAGGAGATATGCAATCTCATGGTAATCCATGAGATTGCCCTCCCATTAGGAAAGGAGGGGGCGGTACCAAATCCCTTGTGGGATTGGTGGCCGTCACCTCCCTCCAAAGGGGAAGGAGGATCTCCTTTGTTCTCTCTCTCCTTATTTAGTTGGTTTAATTTAATATTAATATATATTTGATTTATCAAATATATTTAATCAAAATTAAATCACAAGTTGTTGGTTTTTTCCAACAACAATCTTGACCATTGGATTCACATAAATCAATCTCATCCATTGATTTTTAGATGTCCCATGGATTGAGATCCATGGATCCCAAAACCCTATAAATAGAGAAGCATATCATGCTCTCTCTTTACATGCTATTGTGGCGCACAATTCTATCTCTCTCTTTCTCATATTCGTCAGCCCTCTCTCTCCCTCTCTTCTTGGTGGCCATACACCTTGGTGGAGAGAATCGTCGACGCCCGCGCCATCGTGCTGCCGCTTCAACGCTCTACGGTTCTTCGTCTACTTGGAGTGCTTCACTCACGAAGGAGACGTTTGATCTCGTGCGACGAGATCAGGAGCAACCGTGCTTGGATCATCTTGGATTGCGAGGACACCGCGACTCATCTCCGCGCTCGCAAGCCGTTACTCCGACGATCGGACTTGAGACAGGAGCTCTCTTTTCGTAGAGACTTGATCAACCACGCTTCAAGAGGTATTGCATTATACTTGTTGCGGTTATAGATGAGACGATTTGAGAATAGTTCTCGAATCATGTGGTCTCATCGAATAATTTTTTTTGAATTCCGCTGCACCGAACAACTAGTACGACTAGTCGTTCTTCGTCGTATCCGATACGACGATCACGCTTCTGTGATGCACTTGAGGATTTCTACATATCCTTCATGTGGTATCAGAGCCTTAGGTCGACGGTTTCGAATGTGATTCGAAAAACCGAGGACGACTTGGGTTCGTTTAGGTCGCGAAAGTTTTCATCGCATTTGATTTCGCAGATCTCTTTAGTAAATAAATTCGGCACTGTTTAAATTGTTTAAACATGAATTTAATAATTGGTTTTTGTTCCCCATTAAATAAAGAAATCATAGAATCTGAGTTTGCGTAAATCGGATTTCATATGATCAAGATATGGATGTTTTAATGAACATGTATGCACTGTTGCGGGAACAGTAGATTTTAACATGATTAAAGATTTAATTACTGTTATCATCTGCCTCGAAATGCGTTAAACTTCACTTGGCTTCTGTCCTAAATCAAGTTAGAAATCTTTGAAAATTGAGTTTGTCTAATTTGGATTTAAATTGATTGAGATATGTTAATTTGAGTGAGTAGGGGTCATTACTGAAATTACATTCCTAATGTAGAACCAAGTGATTGTCAATTAGTGAAATTAATTGTTAATTTCGTGAAATAATCTTGAAAAATATTTGTGAAATATTGAAACATGATTATTTGCCTAATTGACTTGGCCCAACCAATTAATTGATTAAGATGTGATTTAAATCATATTTGGAAACCACAATCTTTCAAACTTGATGCTTGAATAAGATTTGGGAATTTGTGTAGCAAATTTCCTTATAATCAAAAATGTTTTTATTTTTACTATATGGTACATTTCGGTTGAAAAACCGATGATCATCTCAAGTACAAATTAATCAATTCGGCATTATCCTTTCCCGACGTGCATATGCTTTCTAGTCGGGGATCGCTGGGTAGCGGGTTGCAACGTATGCGGTCCGTCCCACTCCCGTCGGTACTGGCCATGACAGCAGGTAGGGCCGGGATAATGTCCGAGGGATTAAGATGTATTTTTCCTAATTATTAAAATACGAATTAATTTGTACTTTGAGAATAATACCATATATATATTCAAGTAAGAAAATCAAGTTTGATTGATTGAATTGGATTGATAATTAATTTAATATGATTGAATTAATTATATCCAATTAAAATACTCTAATATGATTAGAGTTGATAATTCCCTTGGAAGAATTAATTATATGAATATGATTCATGTTAATTAATTAGAATTTGATTAAGAGGTGGAGGATCACATAAGTGACATCCATGGTCTCCCGTCAAGGCGAAGGGTTTCGTCGCCAGATATTATGTGTAGGAGACACCTGTCCGAAGTGACAGCTCCTGCATATGATCCATTTGGATCGGGCTCGTCGCTTCTCGAAAGAGTAAGGACGTATGCGTAGTGACCCCAATATCGGGTCCTCATATTATTGGGGCGATATTGGATTACGCATAGCGAGTTGTATTCCTGTTGACGGTTGGTTCAATTAATGATGGGTCAACATCGCCTTAGGGGTGGTGGGCCCGGGTATTAAAGACCGAACTGGGAAATGCAAGTTGGACTTGCAATGCGGAATGTGTTCCCGCTTCTCTTTATTGGAGTCATAGGTTCTCATATTATTGGGATATGACAAAGATAAGGAGGAGATCCCAGTTCTTGCTTGAGATATATCGGTAAGTATATCTCCTACTTTGAAAGTGAATAAGGGAATAAACATTCATAGTTGACAAAGAAAGACTGACTTGATTTAAAATGCCTTAATCAAATAAAACTAAATTGAATATATGATTATTTGTTTTAATATAGTGCATTCTCAATTTCAGAAAATGAAATCCATGAACCCATTGAGCAGGCTTCTAGAGGTCAACCAATTGACCGGACCAAAATACTCAGATTGGATCCATAATTTGGAGCTTGTACTCTCGGCGGAGGGCATCAGCTATGTGCTCTCTGAAAACAAGCTTGAAAACCCTAAATCTAAGGAAGATAAAGCATACAATGACAAGTATGATGAGGATCATGTCTTGGCTAGATGCTATATCTTGGGTTCTCTCTTCAATGTTCTTCAGAAACAACATGTGGAGATGAGTACTTGCCAGGAGATCATGCAGAATCTAAAGGATATGTTTAGTGACATTAACCGCACCCAGCGGTACAATGTTATGAAAGACCTAATTCGCTGCAAGATGCAGGAAGGGACTTCAGTCCGTGAACATGTACTCAAAATGTTTGGGTACTTGTCGGAGCTGGAGACTCTTGGAGCAACGATGGATGCAGACATGCAAGATGACTTCATTCTGTTGTCGTTGCCCAAATCTTTCAATAACTTTGTGGTGTCATTCCACATCAATAAGTTGGAATTGACAAGTGATGCTCTCCTCGCTGCATTAAAGTCTACAGAAGACGTGATGAAGAAGGATGGTCTCGCTGGCAGTGCAATGGTTGCATAGGTCAGAGGGAAGCGCGATCAGAAGCAAGGTTCTCGAAAGGGCCCGGCCCAGAAGAGAAAGAAGAAGGGACAAAGTCTTGGCTCTTCTTCCAATGCATCCACTTCAATGGCGTCGAAGAAAACCGACGTCTGTCACCACTGCAAGAAGCCGTGGCATTGGAGGCGTAATTGCCCGGATTACCTGAAGTCGGTCGACAAAGGTAAAGCCCCAGCAGGTATGAAATCTACTTTTATCATTAAAACCAGCTTTCTCGTAGGACGAGAAGGATGTTGGGTTGTTGATTCTGGTGCTTCTGTTCATGTATGCAATTTGTTGCATTTGTTTCAGGAAACTAGAAAACTTGAAGAAGGGGAGATAGTCATCCAGACGGGATCTGATGCAAGTGTTGCAGCAGTTGCCGTCGGGACTTGTCGTCTATCATTATCTAGTGGTAGAGTCATAGTACTTAAAGAGTGTCTTTATGTACCTGAAGTCAGGAGGAACTTAATATCTGTATCTAAGCTAGTTAGAAGTGGATATTCATTCTTGTTCTGTAATAAATTAGTCATAAATCATTATGATAAATATATTGCAGATGGTATTTTGACTTCTGGAGGACTCTATGAATTGTGCGTTAATGAACATGTCATGAATGTTACAACCACTAATAAAAACCCTAAAAGATCCAGGAATAATGAAAATCATTCAAACATGATTTGGCATCAAAGGCTTGGTCTTTTATCTGTTGATAGGTTCAATAGATTGATAAAGGATGGACCTTTAGATTTTCTACAGGTTCAATCTTCACCTACCTGTGAACATTGTATTCGTGGTAAAATGACTAGGATGTCTTTCCGTAACAATGTTACAAAATGCGAAGGTATTATTGACCTAATACATACCGATGTATGTGGTCCCTTCAGTACCGTGACTCGAAATGGATATCGATATTATTTGACATTTATTGATGACCATTCGCGATATGGGTTTGTCTTCCTATTGCATCATAAATCTGAAACCTTTGAAAAGTTCAAAGAGTTCAAGGCTTTGGTTGAGAACCAAACCGATAGGAAGATTAAATGAATTCGATCTGATCGAGGTGGCGAGTACCTCTCTGATGAATTCAAGGAATACCTCAAAGAGAATGGAATTGTCTCCAATCTCACAACTCCTGGAACTCCCCAACTTAATGGTGTTGCTGAAAGACGCAACAGGACCATCATGGATATGGTCCGTTCAATGATGAGTAAAGCACATTTGCCACTTAGTTTCTGGGGATATGCAGTAGAGACTGCAATATATATCCTGAATAAGATTCCTAGCAAATCTGTACCTAAGACTCCTCATGAGCTATGGTATGGAACCAAACCTAGTGTAAATCACTTGAGGGTTTGGGGTTGCTTGGTCCATGCGAAGAACGTGGATGCAAGTAAGCTGGAATCTCGCACCCGTGAGTGTTACTTCATTGGGTATCTTAGAGATGGTATTGGATATCAACTCTATGACCCTGAGACCCAAAAGGTTTTTGTCTCCAGAGATGTGAAATTTTTGGAGGATGATTTCCTTAAAGGTCAAGATAAAAATGAAGTAGAGGAACTCGTTGAATCCCTTGAGGATTCTGAGCTACCTAGACCAGAAACTGAAGAAGTAAATAAAGATGAAACACCCATACCTCTTCGAAGGAGTTCGAGGGTGGTTGCACCACCTGAAAGTATGGATTCCATGTGTTAAGTGAAACTGACAATGATCCTACTTCATTTGATGAAGCACTCGCGGATCATGATATGCATAGATGGATGCTAGCAATGAAGTTAGAAATTGACTCCATGCATAAGAATGGTGTATGGATCCTAGAGGATCCACCTAAAGGGGTAAAACCCATTGGGTGTAAATGGATCTTCAAGAGAAAGAGGGGACCTGATGGGAAAGTAGAGACTTTCAAAGCACGGCTCGTAGCCAAGGGCTACACACAGAGAAAAGGCATCGACTACGATGAGACATTCTCTCCTGTGGCTATGCTTAAATCCATCAGGGCATTGCTGGCTATAGCTGCATATCTTGACTACGACATCTGGCAGATGGACGTCAAGACGGCTTTCCTCAATGGATACCTCGAGGAGGATATCTACATGGAGCAGCTCCAGGGCTTCATGACTGAGGATGGTAAAGTATGCAAGCTAAAGAAGTCCATCTATGTCCTCAAGCAAGCTTCTCGTAGTTGGAACATCATATTTGACGAAACCATAAAGAGTTATGATTTTGTGCAGAATCTTGATGAACCTTGTGTATACAAGAAGCTTAGTGGGAGCGCCATTGTGTTCATCGTGCTTTATGTAGATGACATCCTTATCATTGGGAATGATACAGGGATGATGACTAGTGTGAAGGTTTGGCTGTCCCATACCTTTGAGATGAAAGATCTTGGAGAAGCCTCTTACATCTTAGGCCTGAAGTTGTTCAGAAACTGAGAAAAGAGGATTTTGGGATTGTCACAACATGGATACATTAAGAAGATTCTTGAACGATTCCGTATGGATAGTTCTAAGAAAGGATTCCTACCCTTAAGACATGGTATTCACTTGTCTAAAGGAATGGCTCCTCAAACTGTTGAGGAAAAGAAAGCCTGAAGGATATGGAAATTATCCTCAAGCGCATCACGGAAGCGTGATCGTCGTATCGTATATGACGAAGAATGACTAGTCGTACTAGTTGTTCGGTGCAGCGGAATTTAAAAAATTTTATTCGATGAAACCACATGATCCGAGAACCATTCTCAGATCGTTTCATCTTTAACCACAACAAGTATAATGCAATACCTCTTGAAGCGTGGTTGATCGAGTCTCTAAGAGAAGAGACCTCCTGTCTCAAGTCCGATCGTCGGCGAGACTGCTTGCGAGCGCAGGGATGAACCGCGTTGTCCTCGCAATACAAGAAGTTGATCCAAGCGTGGTTGCTCCTGATCTCGTCGCATGAGATCGAACATCTCCTTTGGGGGCGTAGCACACCAAGAAGATGGAGAACCGAAGAACGTCGAAGCGGCGGCGCGGTGGCGATGGCGTCGACGATTCCCTCCTCTAGGGTATGGTGGACGGCCACCAATATTAGAGGGAGAGAGGGCTGTCGTGTATGAAGAGAGAGGAAGAGAGAGAGCTTCAAGATCACATGTAAAGAGAGAGCATGGTATGCCTCTCTATTTATAGGGTTTTGGGATCCATGGATCTCAATCCATGTGACATATAAAATCAATGGGTGAGATTGATTTATGCTAATCCAATGGTCAAGATTGTTGTTGGTAAAACCAACAAATTTAGGTTAAAATATATTTGACAAAATCAAATATAAATTATTCCTAAATCAAATCAATAAATAAGGAGAGAATACATACATGGAGATTACAATTCCATGTATAACATGGTGGATGGCCACCCATTCCAAATAGAACATGGGTGCCGCCCACCCCTTTCCTAATGGAGGGCAATCTCATCATAATTCATGAGATTGCATATCTCCATTGAAATTCTCTCTTTATTTATTTCCAACAACTTTTGTTGGGTTTTATTCTTCAAAAATAATTCACAATTATATTTGAGAATATTGCAATCTTACCATGGAAAAATTGTGAATCATATTCACAACCCAAAACAACATATAATTTAGATTGTCAATTAATTACACAATGTGTATCCAATACACATAATAATTAATCAACACATATAATTATAATTAGCTCTCTCCAATACATTATAAATCACATTTATAATATATTATGATAATTGGATATTCCTATCCACATTATTCTTATCCACAATAATTAAATCACATTTAATTATATTGGATAATTTCTTCATACATCAAGATGATTAAATCACATTTAATCATGATTTCTTCATTGCTTAGATCTTATGGAATTATTCTTGAACCCTTCAAGAATAATGCAATCTTTCCACAGATACTTGGAGATACGGACAGGGCGATTGTATTGTTCCACGTATAGTGACATGGATATTGAGATCATATCTCAAATCCAGATCACGGGCCTCCCATAGATGCTTGATTAAATCAAGACCATAAATCTAATCTTCTCATTGTATCTGAATGACATTCAGATCGATGTCCAACACTTGGACCAAGATCAGTTCACTTCTCTACTGAGAAGAGTCACTAAAATCCAGACCCGTTTCATCACTCCCTAGGAATGGAAGCGTCATGGTTATACAACCGTTTATGATCAAATCTCCCTCAGGTATTCCCAAGACCTATACATCCTGCATACTGGAAGACTCAGACTAAACCCGAAGTATTGGATCAACTTTATACTGTCTACTTCATGGTTTTCTCAATAAGTTTCTCATTCAATCATTGGGAGTTGGTATCGATCATACACTTCCCAAAAGCGTATATCATACCTAGGTCTTGATCATATACTAAAAGTATATATCAAACCTACAAATTCAGTCAAGCTTCCAAAGCGAGACGACCATGCGTATGGAATTTGATTCTTCCCAATATCTCATGAGTGAGCTCATGTCTTCCAGTTCATTAACTGAACCTGTATGATCCCTTTGAGAGATTGTATTACTCATATTCCCTTATATGCACACCAGTGCGCCGGTGTATAGACCTTGATTAGGTCATCAACCTATTGGTCTGCCAAATGTATATACTCAGACATATAGTCACACATCTGTCTCCGGTCAGAGGATGTGTGCCTATATCATGACAGCATACGATATAGGACTTTGGTTATCTCGATCTCGTTAAGTCAACTCTTTGACCTAACTAATCTGACACCTCCGAATCTCTATTCCTATGCAGGGACCTGCATCAAGAGGTCAGTCAGATATCATCCTTCAGAGATAAGGATTTCCATCTCCTACTCAGGCTGGAGATCATATCTTAACAATAATTTGACGGTGCTTGATGGTGCTTGATGAGTCCTCAATCTAACCCTTTAGATATTCATCCAAGCACCAGCCTCTATGATTCAATAGTTGAATCAACAACTGTATGATTATTAAGATGGCCATGGTACATAACCCTAATTGTACTAAGGGACCTATTATGCAAATTATTCATTCTTCATTTCAGACCAGGGAATGATATTTGCAATAACATTTATTGCATAATGGATCGCCGTGGGCTCACATTTCCAACAATCTCCCACTAGCCCAAAGAGCCATTAAGGGCTAATCATTTAAACCCACACTCATGTGACAATCATAGGCTATTTAGAAAATAGCTAGGTAAGCTGATCAGTCCCTCTGTTCCTACGAGACTACGCCAAGTCCTTTTACGGCACTTGCATATCCCCAGTAACAGTGCTCGCATCTAATGCGAATGTTGCATCTTATGCAATCAATACTCAATCTTGTTAAAAACTATAGTGTCCTTGACACTACGGCTTAACAATTATTATAACCAGTATTTCCATAATCCTTATCAGAATACCCTTATTCCTGGAGATCACTATCTCTTAAGGTATCTACAGTTAAGACCTTTTAGATCTCTATCTATAAAGTCTTAAGCTTTGAAGATAAGACTTTGAGATCACTATCTCAAGAATCTTGTCATATATGAAGATTTTGTTATTACTGCAACTAAGTATTTTATCTCCATAGTAGGATTAGTAACAATTTACTACTCCCAATGCATGGCAGCCATCTAGCTTTTGTATACATCTAGTACACACCCGTCTTCTCAGACTGATGCCCAAGGGCAAGTAGTTCTAGCATTCACTTCCTCAACTCTTTGAGGTGTTGTCTCCTTAGATAGGTAAGTACCATATCTTAAGGGATGGAAGCCTTTCTTGGAATTTCTAAGAATAGAATATGTCCAAGGTGTACTACAAATGTGACAGTTCCATTTTCCTCTTCTCTTTGATTCTGAACAACTTCAGAACTAAGATCTGAGGTATCTTTGAAATCATATTTCAAGATATGGAATAGCCTGTCCATAAAACACTTATTATTATCCTTATATCATTCCAAATGATTAGGATATTATCTACATTTAGCATGATGAACACAATGGCACTCCCACTAAGCTTCACATGGTTCATTAAGATTTTATCGGAAATCATAACATTTATAATTTCATCAAATCTTATTGTCCAACTTCAAGAAGCCTATGTGAGTCCATAGATGGATTCCTTAGCTTTCACATCTTGCTTTTCTCAACCATGAACCCCTGGGGCTACTTCATGTGAATATCTCAGAGAGGTATTCATAGAGGAATGCAATATTGACTTACATCTTGAAGATGCAATAGTCAAGTTGTGTATCTAAGGTTAGCAATATTCTGATGGTTTTAAGCATGGTCACCGAAGAGCAAGTCTCATTGCAAGCAATGTCTTCTCTTCCGGTGTGTAGCTCATGACTACGAACCGTGCTTTGAAGGTTTCTACCTTCTCATCAAGTTCCCTTTCTCTTGAAGATCCATTTACACCTCTACAGGTATTACCCATATAGGTGGATCCTCGAGAGTACATATACAACACTTGTATATGAAGTCTACATTAGACTTTTATTGCTATCCATCTATCCATGCTATGATCTTCAGAAGCTTCATCACATGAAGTTCGATCATTTCCAGATTTCTCTAACACATGGAATCCATCCTCAAACTCATTTGAAGAGGTATTAGTGTTTCATCTTTAGTTGTCCTTTTAGTTTCCAATTTCAGGAGCCTCATTATCTTCTCAAGATTGAATGAGTTCCTACACTTCATTTTCATCTTGATTCTTAAGAGTCTCAACCTCTAAGAATCACATTCTCAGAGATGAGATACTTAGAATCTCAAGGTCATAAAGTAGGTATCCAATACCATCCTTTATTTTCCTAATGAAGCAACACTCTCAAGTGCTAGATTCCAATATGCATGGAACCTTATTAAGGATATACATTGTAGTCTCTACTACACATATATACCTGGAAACTAAGGGATAATTATGCTAAAATTCATCATTGATAAGATCATGTCACACATGATCCAATTGTATCTACCTATAACTCTATTGAGTTAAGGTGTGTTAGGAGGATTGAGATAGAAATGATATTCATGTCTCCATAAGGTATTCTTTGAATTCATCTAGCAGGTACATGCTTCCTAAATTAGATCAAATTCATTTTATCTTCCTTCAAACTTTGGTTCTAAACCAAAATTATGAAATCTTTGAACATTTCAAAGGTTTCTTAGGTGAAGAGAAGAAATCTGATATCATACATAATCATCAAAAGATATCACATATCCACAATGTTCACTATGATATAGATGATCCACATACATCAATATGTATGAGATCCTGAATACCTCAGCATCTTACATCATTCCCAAAGAAGGGTGTATTGGACATTTTACTTTGAATACAATATTCATAAGTATGTAAGTTTTGAAATTTTAGACATTCTAAAGTTTCATCTCTTACTAGTCTATTGATCAAATCAATAGACAAATGTCCAAGGCTTGATGCTAGATCATTGTCAAATGATCTTCATCCTCCTATTGATCTTAAGGTTTAATTTCAGTATTTAGAAATGTTAATGAACCATTCATTAATTTTCTAATTTAGTGGAGTCCACTAGATTATTAGATTACTATCTGAAATATATCCATCATAACTCTTTATGATAGTTTTATCTCAGAATTCATGTTCATTTCCAACATTTAGAAACAAACAATAAGTGTATTCTTATATCTAGGTCATAGAGACATTCTCTACGACTAAGGGATCTCTCACTGAAATTAACAAGTCTATCAATCCAACAGAGATTGTTGCAACAATTGCATAAATATCCATGTGGATAACCATAAACCTTAAGATCAGATTTTCCAGTCTGCTAAAACATATGCAACCCATTGCAAGTGTTCTTAGAAGATTGAGATACAATTATCAGACTTTATCTTATCAAATAAGAGAGTCAATTTCAATGATTTATGTGGATTATTTTGATGCTCTATCCGAGTCCTTCTCTAAGGATTCTAGACAGACTTGATAGTCATACTATCAACACATCAACTTATTGCAGTATTGGCATTCATCCAGCTCTTTGGATGTCAGATGGAGGTCACAGAGGTACAGTCAACTCTTTGACTATACTTCTTACTTGGGTCCAACCCATGCTTCCATTGTGCTCCCTTTATCTATGAGCAACCATTGCTTAAGACTAAGGATCTCTTACAATAAATTCAAAAGAATTCAAAATAAGAGTATTTCAACATTTATTTATGCTTCATTAAATTCACACAATATGAATATTATGAAGCTTCATGCATGACTAGAGTATAGACAGTAGAATGATGACACTCATCATCTACATCCATCTAAACTCTTAAAACATAGGTTTAGGTAGGTACTCAAACAATTTGAATACATCATCTCTTATAGAGCCACCATTCTGCATGATGCAGTGAACCATCTCATTCATGTTAAATGTCAAGAGCACATATGTATGCCAGAATATCTTCATTAATTTTATAAGGATTATTTGACAATTGCGATCATCATCGACATGTTACTTCCAAAGTACATTCGATGAGATCAAGACTATAGAGACATACAAACCCTAGGGTTGTAGTCCTATTATCTATTTAATTGTCATTCCTCTTTATTATAAGGAAACTTGCACATTTCAACCGCATATATTATGTGTTCAACTGCAAGTACAATATCTGGATCATTGAGTCCAATCCAAGATATTTCACTGGTTATTGTTGAGTATATCATTGAGTGGGTTTTAATGAAGGATTATCTCAAATAAGAAATTTTGCATAAATATATATTATGTATATTTTACTTTGATTTAGGATTTTTATATCAAAGTTGTCTTGCCTTGTCAACATTGAAAGTTCATTCCCTTAAGCACTTTCAACATAAGAGATATACTTACCATTATATCTAAACAAGATATGGGATCTCCTTCCTTATATTTGTTACATCCCAATAATATGAGAATCTGCAACTCGGATAAAAAGAAGCGGGAACACATTCTGCTTTGCAAGTCCAACTTGCATTTCCCAATCCTATCTTTAACACCCATGCCCACCACCCCTAAGGCGATGTTGACCCGTCATTAATTGAACCAACCGTCAACAGGAATAGTACTCGTTATACGCAATCCAATATCGCCCCAATAATATGAGGATCCGATATTGGGGTCACTACGTATACGGCCTTACTCTTTCGAGAAGCGAAGAGACTGATCCAGATGTGCTTTCATACAGGAGCTGTCACTTCGGACAGGCGTCTCCTACATACAATCCCTGGCGACGGAACCCTCCGCCTTGACGGGAGACCATGGATGTCACTTATATGATCCTCCAAATCATATTCAAATTTTAATTAATCATTACGAATCATATTCATTATGATTAATTCTTCCAAGGGAAATAACATCTCTACTCATAATAGAGTGTTTCAATTTTAATTGTATTCCAATTAATCTAATCATATTAAATTAATGATCCAATTAATATCCAACAAACGTTTTATTGTTACTTGAATTATGGTATTATCTCAAATACGTATTATTTTGAATTTTAATAATTATAAATACATCGTGATTTCTTAAGCATTATACTAACCCTACCCGCTGTCATGGCCAGTACCGACGAGAGTGGGACGGACCACATACGTTGCAACCCGCAACCCCAATGCCCTCCGACTAGACACCATATCCACCTCGGGAAAGGATAATGCAAAATAGATCATTTTGTACTTGAGATGATCATCGGTTCTTCAACCGAAATTATAGCATATAATAATATTCAAAACAATTTTGATTAACATTATAATGAGATTTGCTAAACAAATCCCAAGTCCTATTCAAGCAACTTGTTTGTTGGAATGTTGATCATGTAGATCATGTAACCAATCTTGATCTAGATCACATCTAATCATTTATTGGTTAGGGCAAAGTCATTTAAGGAAATAATTATCATAAAATATTTCTCAAATATTTATACACAATTATTCTAGGAAATTAAACGATTTAATTTCACTAATTAATTAAATGACAATCACTAAGTTCTTGATTAGGAAAGTATTTTCAGCAGTGACCCTCATTTACTAAAAATACCATATCTCAATCAATGTAAATCCAAATTAAGCAAAGTAAATTTATAAAGTTTGCTAACTTTATTTACAACAGAACCCAAGTGATTTGCACACATTTCAAGGCGTTTCAAATCCGCAATTAATATTTTAATTACGTCATGATCCGCAGTCCCCGAAACAGTGGATACATGTTCACTAAAATGAGCATATCTTGAGCAAACGGAATTGAAATCACGCAAACTCAGATCCTACGATTTCTTTATTTAATGAAGAACAAAATTCAGTTATTATTTTCGTGTTTAAACAATTTAAAATGTGCTGAAAATAATATCAAAATACAGATGCGAAAATGAAATGCAAGAAAATTTCGCATACCCTAATGAACCCAAGTCTTCTTTGGTTTATGGATCGTATCCAAAACCACCGACCTAAGGCTCTGATACCACTTGAAGGATATGGAAATTATCCTCAAGCGCATCACGGAAGCGTGATCGTCGTATCGTATACGACGAAGAACAACTAGTCGTACTAGTAGTTTGGTGCAGCGGAATTTACAAAATTTTATTCGATGAAACCACATGATCCGAGAACCATTCTCAGATCGTTTCATCATTAACGACAACAAGTATAATGCAATACCTCTTGAAGCGTGGTTGATCGAGTCTGTAAGAGAAGAGACCTCCTGTCTCAAGTCCGATCGTCGGCGAGACTGCTTGCGAGCGCGGGTATGAACCGCGTTGTCCTCGCAATCCAAGAAGTTGATTCAAGCGTGGTTGCTCCTGATCTTGTCGCACGAGATCGAACATCTCCTTCGTGGGCGTAGCACACCAAGAAGATGGAGAACCGAAGAACGTCGAAGCGGCGTCGTGGTGGCGATGGCGTCGACGATTCCCTCCTCTAGGGTATGGTGGATGGACACCAATATTAGAGGGAGAGAGGGCTGTCGTGTATGAAGAGAGAGGAAGAGAGAGAGCTTCAAGATCACATGTAAAGAGAGAGCATGGTATGCCTCTCTATTTATAGGGTTTTGGGATCCATGGATCTCAATCCATGTGACATATAAAATCAATGGGTTAGATTGATTTATGTCAATCCAATGGTCAAGATTGTTGTTGGTAAAACCAACAAATTTAGGTTAAAATATATTTGACAAAATCAAATATAAATTATTCCTAAATCAAATCAATAAATAAGGAGAGAATACATACATGGAGATTACAATTCCATGTATAACATGGTGGACGGCCACCCATTCCAAATAGGACATGGGTGCCGCCCACCCCTTTCCTAATGGAGGGCAATCTCATCATAATTCATGACATTGCATATCTCCATGGAAATTCTCTCTTTATTTATTTCCAACAACTTTTGTTGGGTTTTATTCTTCAAAAATAATTCACAATTATATTTGAGAATATTGCAATCTTGCCATGGAAAAATTGTGAATCATATTCACAACCCAAAACAACATATAATTTACATTGTCAATTAATTACACAATGTGTATCCAATACACATAATAATTAATCAACACATATAAATTATAATTAGCTCTCTCCAATACATTATAAATCACATTTATAATATATTATGAATAATTGGATATTCCTATCCACATTATTCTTATCCATAATAATTAAATCACATTTAATTATATTGGATAATTTATTCATACATCAAGATGATTAAATCACATTTAATCATGATTTCTTCATTGCTCAGATCTTATGGAATTATTCTTGAACCCTTCAAGAATAGTGCAATCTTTCTGCAGATACTTGGAGATAAGGACATGGCGATTGTATTGTTCCACGTATAGTGACATGGATATTGAGATCATATCTCAAATCCAGATCATGGGCCTCCCATAGATGCTTGATTAAATCAAGACCATAAATCTAATCCTCATTGTATCTGAATCACATTCATATCAATGTCAAACACTTGGACCAAGATCAGTTCACTTCTCTACTGAGAGGAGTCACTAAAATCCAGACCCGTTTCATAACCCTAGGAATGGAAGCGTCATGGTTATACAACAGTTTATGATCAAATCACCCTCAGGTATTCCTAATACCTGTACATCCTGCATACTGGAAGACTCAGACTAAACCCGAAGTATTGGATCAACTTTATACTGTCTACTTCATGGTTTTATCAGTAAGTTTCTCATTCGATCATTGGGAGTTGGTATCGATCATACACTTCTCAAAAGCGTATATCATACCTAGGTCTTGATCATATACTAAAAGTACATATCAAACCTACAAATTTAGACAAGCTTCCAAAGCGAGACGACCATGTGCATGGAATTTGATTCTTCCCAATATCTCATGAGTGAGCTCATGTCTTTCGGTTCAGTAACTGAACCTGTATGATCCCTTTGAGAGATCGTTTTACTCATATTCCCTTATATGCACACCAGCGCGCTGGTGTATAGAACTTGATTAGGTCATCAACCTATTGGTCTTCCAAATGTACATACTCAGACATATAGTAACACATCTGTCTCCGGTCAGAGGTTGTGTGACTATATCATGACAGCATACGATATAGGACTTTGGTTATCTCGATCTCGTTAAGTCAACTCTTTGACCTAACTAATCTGACACCTCCGAATCTCTATTCCTATGCAGAGGACCTACATCAAGAGGTCGGTCAGATATCAGCCTTCAGAGATAAGGATTGCCATCTCCTACTCAGGCTGGAGATCATATCTTAACCATCATTTGACGGTGCTTGATGAGTCCTCAATCTAACCCTTTAGATATTCATCCAAGCACCAGCCTCTATGATTCAATAGTTGAATCAACAGCTGTATGATTATTAAGATGGCTATGGTACATAACCCTAATTGTACTAAGGGACCTATTATGCAAATTATTCATTCTTCATTTCAGACCAGGGAATGATATTTGCAATTTATTGCATAATTGCTCGCTGTGGGCTCGCATTTCCAACAAAGCCATGACTGGATGCCCTTATGCATCAGCTGTAGGAAGATTAATGTATGCTATGATGTGCACTAGGCCAGATATCTGCCATGCAGTGGGAGTGGTAAGTCGTTACCAATCCTACTATGGAGAACAACACTGGAATGCATTAAAGAACATATTCAAATATCTAAGACAGACGCAAGATTACATCTTGGTCTACGGAGATGGTGATCTCCAAGTCTTGGGATATACGGATTCTGACTTCCAATCGGATATTGATGATCGAAAGTCGACATCAGGGTTTGTGTTCCTGTTGAATGGTGGTGTTGTGAGCTGGAGAAGCAAGAAGCAGGACACTACAACAGATTCAACAACAGAAGCCGAATACATTGCCGCATCGGATGCTGCAAAGGAGGCGGTGTGGTTACGCAAGTTCATCCAAGAGCTTGGCATAGTTTCCTCTGATACTCCCATCCCGCTACTCTGTGATAACACGGGAGCCATTGCCCAGGAGAAGGAACCCAGATGGCATCAGAAGAGCAAGCACGTGGAAAGGAAATACCACATCATTCGGGAGATTCAAAAGCGTGGTGACATCATCATCACCAAGGTGGCCTCTACCGACAACGTTGCTGATCCTCTTACCAAACCTCTGACAAAGAAGTTTTTCGACCAACATGTAATGAATATGGGTTTAAGGATTGTACCTGAATGGTTCTGAGGGCTAGTGGGAGATTGTTAGCAATATGAACCCGAGGCGAACCATTCCTACAATAATTGTTATTGTAATTAATGATTTATCAATAAAAGTTATTGATTATGTTTCACTCCCTTTCTGACATTGAATGAATGAATTCACTATAAGGTGCCTCTGTACAATTAGGGTTATGTACCATGGCCAACTTGATAATCATACAGCTGATGATTCATTGATTGAATCACAGATGTTGATGCTTGATGAATATCTAAGGAGTTAGATAGAGGACTCATCAAGCATCATCAATGATTGACAAGTAGTGATCTCCAGTCTGAGTGAGAGATGGCAATCCTATCTCATTAAACTGATATCTGATCGACCTCTTGATGCAGGTCCTCTGCATGGGAATATTGATTCGGAGGTATCAGATTAGTTGAGTCAATGAGTTGACTTAACGAGATCGAGATAACCAAAGACCTATGATAAATACTGTCACATCACATGCAAAAATCCTCTGACCAGAGACAGATATATTACTATATGTCTGAGTATGTACATTTGGCAGACCAATAGGTTGATGGCCTAACCAAGGTCTATATACCGGCAAGCTGGTTTGCATGTAAGGGCATATGAGTAATATGATCTCTCAAAGGGATCGTACAGGTTCACTTGTGAACCGGGAGACATGGGCTCACTCATGAGGTTTTGGGATTGACCAAATTCCATGCATGATCATCATGCTTTAGAAGCATGATATGAATTTGAAGGTAAGTATATGCTTTGTGAAAGCATATGATCTATACCATATCCCAAGAACCAAGATTGAGAAACATGATGATCAGACTATGAAGATGACAGTGTTAAAGTGATCTATATCTTCAGGATGATCATACGTCTTCCAGTATGCAGGATGTAAAGGTATTGGGAATACCTGAAGGGTGATTTGATCATAAACGATTGTATAACCATGACACTTCCATTCCGAGGGAGTGATGAAACAGGTCTGGATTTTAGTGACTCCTCTCATTAGAGAAGTTACCTAATCTTAGTCCATATACTGGACATTGATCTGAATGAGATTCAAATGCAATGAGAAGATTAGGTTTACGGTCTTGATTTAATCAAGCATCTATGAGAGGTCCATGGGATCTGGATTTGAGATGTGATATCAATATCCAAGTCACTTTACGTGGAACAATACAATCGCCCTGTCCTTATCTCCAAGTATTTGAGGAGTAATAACATTGTTCTTAAATGGTTTAAGAACAATTCCATAAGATCTAAGCAAAGAGAAGTTGATGATTAAATGTGATTTAATTATCATGATGTATGAGAAATTATCCAATGTGATTAAATGTGATTTAATTATTATGTATAAGAATAATGTGGATAGTAATATCCAATTATTCATAATATGTTATAAATGTGATTTATAATATATTAGAGAGAGTTAATTATAATTTATATTAGTAGATTAATTATTAATGTGTATTGGATACACATTGTTTAATTAATTGAAAATGTAAATTACCTTTTGTTTTGGGTTGTGAATATGATTCACAATATTTCAATGTCAAGATTGCAATATTCCCAAAATTAATTGAGAATTATTTTGGTGAATTAAAATATCAACAAATTGTTGTTGATAAATAAGTAGAGAGAAAAATCAAGGAGATATGCAATCTCATGGTAATCCATGAGATTGCCCTCCTATTAGGAAAGGAGGGGGCAACACCAAATCCCTCGTGGGATTGGTGGCCGTCACCTCCCTCCAAAGGGGAAGGAGGATCTCCTATGTTCTCTCTCTCCCTATTTAGTTGGTTTAATTTGGTATTAATATATATTTGATTTATCAAATATATTTAATCAAAATTAAATCACAAGTTGTTGGTTTTTTCCAACAACAATCTTGACCATTGGATTGACATAAATCAATCTCATCCATTGATTTTTAGATGTCCCATGGATTGAGATCCATGGATCCCAAAACCCTACAAATAGAGAAGCATATCATGCTCTCTCTTTACATGCTATTGTAGCACACAATTCTATCTCTCTCTTTCTCATACTCGTCGGCCCTCTCTCTCCCTCTCTTCTTGGTGGCCGTCCACCTTGGTGGAGAGAATCGTCGACGCCCGCGCCATCGTGTTGCCGCTTCAATGCTCTGCGGTTCTTCGTCTACTTGGAGTGCTTCACTCACGAAGGAGACGTTTGATCTCATGCTACGAGATTAGGAGAAACCGTGCTTGGATCATCTTGGATTGCGAGGACACCGCGACTCATCTCCGCGCTCGCAAGTTGTTACTCCGACGATCCGACTTGAGACAGGAGGTCTCTTTTCGTAGAGACTTGATCAACCACGCTTCAAGAGGTATTGCATTATACTTGTTGTGGTTATAGATGAAACGATTTGAGAATAGTTCTCGAATCATGTGGTTTCATCGAATAAATTTTTTTTAAATTCCGTTACACCGAACAACTAGTACGACTAGCCATTCTTCGTTGTATCCGATACGACGATCATGCTTCCGTGATGCGCTTGAGGATTTCTCCATATCCTTAAAGAACATGTTCCGACCTTCGGGTATCACTGTTACCCTTCGCACAACCCATTTCGATTAGATTTATTCCATTTCACACAGCCACTGGTTCTCTTACTCGACCAGCTGGTCAGAAGTCTCACTCCACTCATCTATCTGTTCTGATCGATAAGCCTAATCCTTGTCAATCTTCCCATGCAACCTGATATCCTCGAATCTTGCTCGTTGGAGCAAGATTAGGTCCGATCTCCTTCCTCCCCATACGTCGGAGATCAACCAACTGCCTTCTTGTTGATTCTTTTTTTTCGTCTGAAATAACTAGGACTGGAGCGTAGCCCCAAGTCCCTTCTCCCTCTTGCAGGCACTGGTTCATGCAAAAGAGACATTTAGACCCCTCAGTTGCACCGGTAGAGCTGCTCCAGGACTCCCCTTCACCGCCACGCTCATCCGGATGTTACCATCTTCATTCGAGCCCCCAGTCTAACGTGCAGTGCATCTACGAAGCTGCCAGAGCTTCCAGATCTTCCACCGGGTCAATGGATCTCTCGCCTCGCTTGATTGAAGCTTGCCTAGGAGGTGTTCTTGCAAATCTATTCCCCGTTGTTGGATGATACCCCTTCTACCAGATTCCATCGTAGCCGCCCGACAAAGCAACCTTTCAACCGTTAGATCTGACGCCCCCTGACACATCTGACTACACGTCCCCAACATTCTCTGCACCTTCAGATCAACATCAGGAGGTGATTCACACCGTACGCCAACGCCAGCCTACACGCGCGCCATGTGTCTTCGCAAGGGTATATTTCCCTTTTGCCCTCGCAGGTTTATGTTTTATTGTTTAGTCCATTAAATAAATATTGTAGTTTAGACACTTTGTTGTTTGGACCTTACATTTCTAGCAATTTGCATTTTAGTCCCTCTCAATATATATCGCGTTATGTCCACGTGGTTTTAGGTTATCTGCACTATATGCCATGTACTTTTTATCTGTTATAAATTTAATGGCATGCTTTTAGTATTTGCAACTATACACCTATGAACCTGGATCATGTGTGACACATGTGTTGAGTGGGCTTTTTGCAGATTAGGACCTATGCTTTCTTATGTTGTTATTCTTTGGTCTGTGAGCTAATTTTATTTGCAAATCAGTCCCTGTAAATTGTGCCTAATTACTTGATGTATTCTAACTTAATAAATAGTAAAATAATTTGAAAAAATACACAAATTCACCATTGACTCCTGATAGTGTGTAATATTTTATGTGACTTTATTGGATTAATTTACTTGCATTTAATATTTTTGAAAAATAAAAATTTCTAAAAGTGTCTCTGTTTGCCTTAGAAAATTTATAAAAATTCGAAAAATGTTTTAAAAATTAAAAAAAAATCATGTTATTGTCCTTTTGTTGTTTTATATATAGTACTAATTTTGTTTAAAAATCACTCTAAAAACCCTAGAAATTATAAAACATTTAAAATTTTATAAAAGCATATAAATCCAAGAAAAATACAAAAATTCCAATTTCAATTCATGTTTGTAGTTTTTCATTATCATAAAATTGCTATCCATGACTTTTGGGCATTTTAATTATATTTAACTTGCAATTTAATCATGGATATGCACTATTTTTTATTTTTATCACTATTTGATTTTTATAAATTACAAAAACATCAGAAAAATCTACAAAATATTTACCAAAAACATTTCGAAACATATAAAACCAAAAATATTTTCTGTGAAATTTTCAGAGTATTTTTATCTATTTTGAAAAAATACAAAAGAGTGAGGTGTGTGTGTGTATTTTGCTTTGTGTGCTTGCTTGTTTCTTATTAAAAAATTAAAAATTTGCAAAATGAAAAACCATAAAAAATGATTTATTTTATTTTTGAAATTTGACGACTTCGTATAATTTTCATGCTCCTTGTGTTCGACCCTGGTTGTTATACCAGATAAATAAAATAGCAAACCACTTACACATACTTGATTTATTGATATTTCTTAGTGATTTTTTTTCTTATTGATCCCGACTGATTGATTGTGGTCATAATGACCTTGTATTTTACTTGATACTTAACCCTAGTTGATCGAACGCTCATCGGAATGACACCATTGCCATCGTGATCATCCTGGATTCAGATGGTCCTGTGGAGGCACCTCTTCCAAGCAACAGACTCCAGCTTAGGGCAGACAGAGCAGCCAGCAGCATTAGCCCCGTCACTCCCAGCAGTTGTGATTATTTGGCTATATTTTTCGTCTATTATTTTATTATTTTGATATAATTGTTTGAAATATAATTGTTTGAATTTTTTAACCACTCTCTTAGTTGTCATTGTTGCGAGGAAAGCGGATCGCATGAGGAGCTCCTCTTTGGAGCACCTACACACCCACATGGGGTGGCTTTGACCTAGCACAATTTTCAATCTCACGATACATCGCTCGAGGAGGCTAGATTTCTTCATAGATTTAACCACTATTCATCCAGCATCCACGCCAACTCATCTCCTAGGGCAGAGCATCATAGGCACGCCTGTGATCCTCCCTCGAACTCTTCCCCTCCATTTCCTGTACACAATATTCTGTTCTCCTTCTTCTTCTTTTTGGTTCTCTATTTTTTGCTTTCTTAATCACATTGACATTCGGCGGATAGAGGGAGGTGATAGCTCCATTGCCTTGCTTCTAGGCACATGGAAGAGTGCTGAGAAGGAGTTCCCAACCCCATCGCCAGAGCTCTGCTCCCAACGGTTGATATAGCAGCCCTACGCCGCCCGAGGTACATTTCTCTTGTGTTTTAGATTAGTATTTGTTGTAGATTTCATTTCATGTCATTAGATTAAGTTTTCAATGTTTGAATTAGCGTAAAACAACCTTTTGTAGTTTGCCAGAGCTCTGCTCCGTTGAACCATTTGACCGTTAACCACTTGTTTTCTGACCCACCTTTCATCTTCACCTCCTTCCCCTACCAATTCCCTATGCTCCAGACCATTTCATTCATCTTGTTTCTCTATGGAGCAAGATCTCGGATCTCCACCTCATCGCCTTGCTAGAGATACACCACCACACCTCATTGATTTCCCCTGCTGATGGGTCAGAGCAGTTTTCCCTCGACCTAGTGACATTTTGTGTAGGTCCTGGAAAAGATACACCTCATACGAGGAAATTTTGCAGAACCCAAAGGTTCTTGGAGTTTCATTCATCTCCTGACCTCCGTGATCCGACAGTGCTTAGATCTTTTTGCACCTCCCAACAGCTGAAGGAAGCCTCCAAGAGCATCTTGAGCTTCCTGGACAATTTCTAGGTGGTCCGAGTTAGCCAGCTTCGCCGATCGAAGCTCGCCCTCCACCTTGTTCTTCCCAGTTCATCTAGGGAGTCCAAGACCACTGGATTATGCCTCAATTCCAGACACTCTAGCCATCGGTGCATGCACCTCACCTCCATGGCCAATCTCAGTCTAGAGATCTAATCTTGGCCATGCACGTAAAGGGGTATCACACTCGCTCGTGTAGACACGTGGGAAGTGAAGGACACAACATCGTTAAATCGCGCTATTAGTGTGTAATTTTCATACTTGGCCCTTGCTTTCTGTCGCTTTAATATTCATTTATGTAATAATTTTATTCGGTTTAAAACTTTTAGGTGAATTGCAAGCGACTTCCTGCACTTCATTGTATTTGCACTTGGGTAATGAATAAGTGACCTCATGTATCGTACCAAGTGAGGTGACATATTGTAGTTAGGCCCTTGCACATTCTTGTATTTAGTTTTAGACCATAAAATTTAATTGAAAATTATAATACTTTGGATATTTGCACATTAGTCCTCACCTTTATTTTTATTTGCATTTATGCCCCTACTAGTTCATTATTTCTTTGCATGTTTTATATTTATTAAAAATATCATTCGTGCTCCAAAGTTCTCAAAAAATAGGAATAGATTCCTTCTAGTGTGTATATTCATTATTTTTTTGGATTTTTATTTTAGGCACTTTTATTATTTCTTAAAAAATCAAAAGTGCGTAATTTTGGCCCTATCTGACTTAAAAATTCCAAAAAAGTATAAAAACCTTTTGAAAAATTCCCCAAAAAATATTTTGTTTTTTATATTATTTAGAAACTCCAGAACCAAAAATCCCTCAAATAGAAAAGGATAAAGATAAAAAATTACAAAGCTCCATATTCAATTAAAAAAATAAAATTCCAAAAAATCTCAAAAATATTTATTTTGTTCTTAATTTTCTCTATATTTATATCTATCTATTAAATTTGATTTAAAGAATTTTGTACTTTAGTTGCTAGTTTTTACCTTCAAATCAGATCTACCTATTTATTTAATTCTTGACTTGAGATATTTTTTACTTTAAAAATTTATAAAAATTAGCAAAAATATTTAAAAATCACAAAAAGTAAGAAATTTATTGAAAATCCAAAAACATTTTATTTCCTATATTTGGTTATTTTTTATAAGAATTTATAATTTTGTTAGCAAATATTATATATATAGCCTTATATAAGCTTATATTATTTATATATTTTAAAAGAAAAATAAATTAAAAATCATAAAATCTATAAAAAAATAAAATCTAAAATTATAAATATTTAAAACTAAGAAAAATATAAAATAAAAAACCCATATAAAAATACATAGATAAGATGAACGCACACTTTTCAATTCATTTCCTTGATCCATCATTTGCTCCCCGTGTTTGACACTCTACATACTTACACCTTTATACATTCATTATAGAATTATAATAAATTTTAACTCGATATATTTTTCTTTACATTTCTTTATATATTTTGTGGGTTAATTTTTGAATTAGTCCGAGGTTCTCATCAATTGGTTCGACGACTATGTTCCCGACTTATTAGGAACACAAGACCGTGGAATTTTCGACTTTTGAAATGGCACCGTTGTCGGGGAGCAACTGCGTATAGATTGGCTTTCTTAATTTGTGCCATCTTGTCTTCGTTTTTCACTTTATTTATTTCCATTTTATTTGATATTATTTTGTGAATTGTCTAACCACCCTCTTTGTTTGACTTTGTTACGAGGAACACAGATCGAGGGAGGTACTCCTTGCATCACCTACACACCCACATGAAGTAGGTTCTACCTCTTGTCCTAGCAACAGAAGAAGACTTCGATGATTTTTGAAGATAGTGCACCTTGATTTTTATTTTATTTTATTTATTTGTAATTTAAAGTGAGAGAGATATGTTATTGTAATAACTTGGACCCTCCAGGACACTGCTACAATTCACAAGGCCTAGTGCCCAAGCAATTATGTTTGGGAGCCTCGCCAGTTTTTTGCGGCATTGTCCTCACATTTCTTTTTTGTTATTTTCACAATTTTATTTTTATTTATTTTGTGTGATTGAGACCTAGTATTATAATCTTCTTAATGATAGATTAAGGTCAAACACTTAATTACCATTGCATGTATCTATAGATCTCATTTGGACTTAGCCAATTTTGGAATTGCTTTTCATTTAGACTTGGAACCGAGCACCGAGAGGGACTGAGCACCGAGAAGGCACCGAAGGGCTCCCAAGATCAGACTTTTGGGTTCCATATCCGAGTGGTTAGCATTTGTGCTTCACGTTAATAACAATTACTGATTTAGGGTGATTTCATCGGATTACATTTGCATATATATATATATACACATATATACAGAGAGAGAGAGAGAATATTTCAGATGAGGTGCACCTTTCCTGGGTGTAAGGAAAGCCCGCGATCTTGACCATCCGCAAATAATCCGATGGTTACCATTATCAGCTCGTTGTCTATATATTTTTAATGTTGAAAAACCCATTATGGTCATTTTAACATATCTATATTTAGAATGCAACAAATATCTCCACAAATTTCTCCTCTCTCTCTCCCTCTCCCTCTCTCTCCCTCTCTCTGCTACCCGTCTCCCTATTCGACCAGCACCACATGCCTTTCCTGGAGATTCGATTCGCAGCAATGGCAGATTCGCTTCGATTCGCAGCACGAGCCTTCGGTGTCGATCCTCGTGACCCGTCTTCCAGTTCCGACCACCACGGCACGCCCACCCTGGAGATTTGCGGCCATGGGAGATTCGTGGTCATGTTTCACGTGAATGGAGGTGTGTGGGCGGAGGAGGTGCATGGAGGAGGTGCGTCGTGGAGGAGAAGGGCGGCAGAGGTGCGGGTAGAGAGGATGCTGGAGATGGAGGGCGTGCCCAGGTTTTTACAATATAATGAACTATTTTGCAATCTCGAGTTTTTTTTACAATCCCGGATTGTATTTTACAATAGCATATCAACTTTTTACAAATTTCAGTCTGTCTTTTTACATTTATACGCATGGAGAAGGTGGATCATGGAGGAGACGGTTGAAGGAGTGCGTGAATGGAGGTGTGTGGGCGGAGGAGGACGTGCATGGAGGAGGAGGGACGTGGAGGAGAAGGGCGGAGGAGGTGCGGGTAGAGAGGATGCTGGAGATGGAGGGTGTGCCCAGGTTTTTAGAATATAATGACCTATTTTGCAATCTTGAGTGTTTTTTTACAATCCCAGATCGTATTCTACAATATAAATGACCTATTTTGCAATTTCAGACTGTTCTGCAATCTCGAGTTTTTTTACAATCTTAGATCGTATTTTACAATTGCATATCATTTTTTTTACTAACTGTGATCCTATTATACAATGCAGGATGCAAAATTATAACAGGGATTCGAATTTTACAAAGATGCTTGGCATTTGTGAAAAACACACATAATAGGATCTAATGGATTTACAATCTTCATACAGATTTTACAAATCGTCCATGATCATTTACAATAGTGTTATCAAAATTACAATTATTATAATATAAATATTACTAATTGTGATTTTATTTTACAATGCAGGATGCAGTTTTACAATATCAAGGGGAATATACAAAAAAATCTGCTATTCTACATTTCGGGCTAATGCTACCATGTTGGCGAAAATTCAGTAATTAAAAGGCAACAAAAAATACCAAATCAGACACGCTAAAAATGAAAAAAATATAAAGACGAAATAAATTTCAAATACGAAATTAAATTCAAATTTAAAATGAAAATGTATGGACTAAAATGCCCTTTTGGATGAAGAACTGCTAGATCGAGATCTAACAGATCTTGTGATGGGATTTCCATACACCCAGGAAAGGTGCACCTCATTGGAAGGGCCCTCTCTCTCTCTCTCTATATATATATAGGTTTCAATTATGCCTACCATCCTTGCATGAAGAGAGCTGGAGGCAAGGTGTGCATTTATAATTAGCATTCATAATCGATTTCGCCTTGCATTGGTTTTTTTATTCTCTCCCTCTGATTGTTGAGCACCTAGGATCTAAAGAGAATTGACTCCTCGTTAGGTTATGCATTACTATTAAAAATACAAAAAAAAAGTGATAGCAAATAAAATGATGATTGTTAAGTTTACTTGACTCTAAAAATAAAAAAGAAAATTTCTTATCTTGGGGAGAGTAACCCCCTCATTGTTTGAACATTTTATTCATACGTATACACTAAGGAGTAGTGCCCCAATCCCAGTACTTCCTACATGCTCGTAATTTTTTATTATCACATAACTCTAAAATTCAAAAAAATAAAAAATATCGTACTTTTATGGTCATCATTGTGTTGAGTAGGTGAGTGGTTTGTTTTGAGTATATTTGTTTGTGCTTGTGCATAATCGATCTTCTCTATGCATTTGCACCTATTTAATTACATATCTTGATTTGAAGTTCATGATCCCTCGATTCAATCCATTTGTTTAGAAGATGGCCAACTGGAGAAAATTTAATCCATACTTTGTGGATCACTCATAACCTCTTGACGGTCCACCTCCATTTTATCAGGAGGACTTTGCTCCTGACTTTTATTTTTGTACGTATTCACCTCAACCAAAGTTCTAGTCCACAGACTTTCTCCCACCTCCATCCACATATCTTCCACCATTCCACTCACTCGAGACTGACCTGTTGGAGTCATCTCTCATGGAGTCCACTCTTGAGCACTTGACCCAACCCATTTGATGATATGGGTTCATTTGAGGATTCTTATGAGAGCTTGCAATTTTCCAAAATACAAAAAATGAGGAAAAATTAAAAACACAAAAATATTATGGGAGACACACACTTGAGTAAGATTATGAGGAGAGAAAAATGCCTGCTAGATTCTTGGACCACACACACACTCACATCAGTTCCCACCTTTGACCCCAAGGATGACACTGTACAGACTGATCTTACTCATCCTTGTGTAGACGATGATTCTGATATCCTCCCTTGTATGGAGGAGATCCAAAATTTCAAAAATATGTTGACCGAATCAAAAGTGGTGGCAGTTATTCATGAGATTGTTGAGGCCCCACTTCACTAGGCCACGACCCAACTATCTGCTCCTAAACTCAAAAAGAGGCAATGGAGTAGATATGAGCGTCACATTTTGTGGCCACTGCTTATGTCATCTCTCACCGCCCACACACTAGGAAAGGGAACACTGTCACACCTCTTGTGAGTTGCATGATTTCTGAATATTCTTGTGATAACATTCTTCTTGATGGTGGTGCTTCAATTAATAAAATATCCATATCATTGGTACAATCTACTCACTTAGGGATTCTCAAGAAAACTAGGATGATTCATCAATTTGTTGATGGATCAATAAAGAGGCCAAAGGGTATTTTAAAAAATGTTGTCATTCAGATTCAGGGCATGAGCGTTATTGCTGACTTTTTTCATATTACCCATGGAGACCTACATCCATGTGGAGCATCCTCCAATCATCTTGGGATGGCCTTTCCTCACCTCTGTGAGATCCATTATTTATTATGGATCTAGAGAGATTAGCTTCCTTTCTGATGTCATGAGCACTACACCTACTGTTGACCAGAGATCCGCATCCCACGAGAGTGTGCCAATGTTGGTCGACTAAAAAACCTACAACTTGATAGCTCTAAAAGAAGAAACTATCGTCACTATGTCGGTTGCGTAATTTTTAATTATTTATACTCCTAAACTTAGATGTGTATTATAAAATTACGATGTCAAACTCGGGGAGGCAAGCTATTTAAAACTAATGTAAAATTATAAAAAACTAGGGTAAAATGTGTTTCCTAATATTTATTTATTTTTAGGTAATTTTCTGTATTTTTGTTTAATTTTATGAATTTTATATTGTTTTTGTAATTTTAATTAAAGATTTTATACTTTTACATTTTGTTTTAATTTTTAATTTCTATGTGTTTTAATTATTTTATGATTTTTATGTAATTTTCAGAAAAGATTTATAATTTCTATTGGTTTTTTAAGGTTGAAAACTAATTTTTTATTTGAAAATAGATATTTATTTGTGATTTTAAAAATGTTAGGCAGTAGGTGAAAATACCTTTAAAATGTTATGGCGTACGATTTTTACATGATTTTTATTTATTTAGTTATGACTTTTTCAAATATTTTATGTATCTTGTATTTTTATGTGTTTAATATTCAATTTTTATTTTATTTTTAATTTATTATGTAGAATATGGAAAATATACTATAAGTAATTTTTATTAGATTTGTTATAAAGTTTTTAATTTTACGTGTTTTAAAATTTTGATATATTTTTTATTTTTTAAATGATTTAATTAATTTTAAAAATATTTTTATTTTGCAAAACTGATTTAAAATTTTATTTAGTATAATATAACGTATTTTTATTATATTTTTATGATTTATATTTTATTTTACATGCCTTCGAAAATGTATAGTATATTATAATGTATATAGGGGTAGTATTGTAATAATATGGGAATTTGGGGGTTCGCGTGGAGTTTAATAAAAATGGTAGGGATGTTGCACGCAAAACACCTAGGATCTACATGTTGTGTCACATAGCGGCTACTGCTCTTGGGCATGTAAGAGATATCAAAATTATCGAGGGAGCATTATACAAAATGCCCATGTGAGGTCACGTGCATAAGCAACTACTGGACCTGTTCCTGAATATCATAAACATGGGGGGGTATTATGTAGAAGCCCAAATATTTCGGGCACACATGCAGAACATGTGTTGCTTAAGCGGCGGAGGGATGGGCTCGGTCTAGTTGCGATGCTTGTCGACATTTTGTATGTGTGATCCATAGTTAATAGAAGATAGTCTGTTGATTCTGGGAGATGAGGGGTTCTTTACCAAATGTTGGAAAGGACGACAATGTAGATCTAGGAACAAGATACTTTGATGGTAGATCAATCTTAGGTGCGACTTCGATCGTTGCATATGATTCTTAATATCCAGATCGAAGGCTAGGTTCTCGATGCCTTGCTCAAAGCATATAGATGATCTAATCAGGTCGGATATTCATGGAAACATGCAAATGAAAATCTGACTCGAGCTCAAAGGCTTTAAGTTCAATAAGAACAAGGGGGTCGTGGGCGATGCTCCTTCGATGGTGATGGATCAGAGCAGTTGTATGATAGGGTTTGAAGAGATAACATGTAAAATGAGGGGGACAGAGTTGAGGTGAATATGATGATGGATTCGGGTACCAAATCGAGAGAAAAAGGAAGATTGAGGGAAGTGAAGAGAAACTGAAGAGAATGGGAAGAGGATCGAGAGTAAAAACCCTACTAGGAAGTAATGGGAGATGCTCGCCTAGGGATCGGAGGTTGAGAACCTCCAAGTCCTTACCTGTTACACGAGGGTGAAGCTAACGGTGGCAGGAACATACAACGTGCGATAGAGCATCACCTTGGTGATTGATGGCACTGATCTCCCTGCCCTCAACCTCAATGCAACGAGGGGACGGGGTTGCTCTGGTCACAAGCTTCTTGTCATGATCTCGGCTCATAGGTCGAAGAGGTGGAAAGTGAAATGGCTGATGGACGCTTGACGGGGAAGGCATGCCCAATTTATAGAGGAGGAGTCTTGGTGGCCACACAAGCAGATGGGTTTGTTGGACATGCAAGCCCACGTCGAGCCATTATGCATTAATTTTATTGCAAATATCATTCCCTGATCAGAAATGAAGAATGATTAATTTGCATAATAGGTTCCTTAGTACAATTAGTGTTATGCACCTTGGCCATCTTAATGGTTATACATATGTTAATTCAATTATTGAATTATAGAGCCTGGGGCTTGGATGAATATCTAAAGAGTAAGATTAATGACTCATTAAGCATCGTCAAATGATTATTAAGAGAGGATCTCTAGCCAGAGTTGTAGATGTCACTCCTTTCACTAAAGGTTGATATCTAACCATCTGTTGATGCATGCCCTCTACATAGGAATATATATTCATAGGTGTTAGATAAGTTAGGTCAAAGAGTTGACTTAAGGAGGACGAGATAACCAAAGTCATATGTCGTATGTTGTTACGATATAGGAGCATATCCTCTGATCGGAGACAGATGTGTTACTATATGCCTGAGTATGTACATTTGGTAAACCAATAGGATGATGACCTAATCAAGATCTATACACCGATGCGCCGGTGTACATACAAGGGCATATGAGTAATATGATCTCTGGAAGGGATCATACAGGGTCAGTACTGAACCGGAAGACATGAGCACACTCATGAGATATTGGGAAGGATCACATTCCGTGCATGGTCGTCTCGCTTTGGAAGCTTGACTGAATTTGTAGGATTGATATATGCTTTTGGAAAGTATGTGATCAACACCTAGGTATGTCATATGCTTTTGAAAAGCATATGATCGATACTGACTCTCAATGATAAAATGAGAAACTTAATGATAAAACCCTGAAGTAGAACATGTAATTTGATCAAATACTTGGGGATTATTCTGGGTCTTCCAGTATGCAGGATGAACATGTATTAGAAAGCCGTGCAGGTGATGTGATCATAAACGATTGTATAACAATGAAACTTCCATTCCGAGAGAGTGATAAAAAAGTTATGGATTTTAGTGACTCCTCTCATAGAGAAGTGATATGATCTTACTCCAAATGTTGGACATTGATCTGAATGTGATACAAAAACAATAAGAAGATTAGGTCTACAGCTTTGATTTAATCAAATATCTATGGGAATTCCTCGAGATATGGCTTTGAGATATGATCTCAATATCCTAGTCACTATACATGGAACAATACAATCACCTTGTCATTATCTCCAAGTATTTGCGGAGAGAGCACGTTATTCTTGAAAGAGTTCAAGAATATTTCCATTGTTGAATTATACCTAAGCATTGGGAAATGGATAACTAAATGCGATTTAATTATCATGAATATTGTGAATTTGATTCAAATTATTTGAATACATGAGAATGATAATCCAATACAATTAAATGTTATTTAGTTATTATATATATGAATAATGTGGTTAAAACTATCCAATTATTCATATATATTATAAATTTGATTTATAATATAGAGAGACTATTGTGATTTATATTTGTTAATTAATTATTGATGTGAATTGGATTCACATTGTATAATTAATTGAAAATATAATTTACATTTTGTTTTGAACGTGAATGTGATTCACATTTTTTTAACAACACGATTGTATTATTCACAATATAATTATGAATTATTTTTATGAAATAATTTACAACAAGTGTTGCTGTAATTTTTGAAGATATCATGAGATAATGAGGAGATTGATCCAATCCACTGTAAGAGGGTGGATGACCAACAATTTCTGTTAGGAGTGGGTGGTCGTCCTCCCCCTTTTAGGAATGAGGTCAATCTTCTCCCGCTTTATCTCCAAGATTAATTGATTCGATTTGAAATTTATTTATATTTATGTATCAATATATATTAAATTATATTAAATTACATATTGTTGTGTTTTTTACAACAACATGGCAATTGAAAGAAACACAAATCAATCTCATCCATTGATTATGTGTTGTCCATGGATTAAGATCCATGGACTCCCAAAACTCTATATAAGAAGAGGCACCCCTTGCTCTTCAAGTGACAAAAAAATAACACAACTCTCGTTCTCTCTCATTCCTGCGCCATGCACTTTTTCTCATTGAGTGGTCACCCACTCCTTCGGTATAGAGAAGGTCATCATCATCGCATCACAGTTGTGTTGTCGCTTCAACAACTTTTGAATTTCCGTCTTCATTGGTGCATCTCACTCGTGAAGAAGATGTTCGATCTGGTGAGATGAGATCAGGAGATCCATTGCTAGGATCAATGACTTGGGATACGAGAAGCACATTACTCATCTCTGCGCTCGCAAGCATCTCCTCCGACGGATCAGACTTGAGATAGGACGTCTCTTCTCTTAGAGGCCCAATCACAACCACTCTACAAGAGGCATTCCTCTATATACTTTGTGGTTATTTGAAACTATCCAGAAGTATTCTTGGATCACATGGTTTCATTGCTTAAAATTTTTAATTTCCACTGCCTCGAACTACTAGTACAATTAGTCGTTCTCTATCGCATATGATGCGATCATCACACTTCCATGATGCGCCTTAAGGTTATTTCCATATCCTTTAAGTGGTATCAGAGCCATATGCCAGAGGTTTTGGATATGATCCATAAACCGAAGTGACTTGGGTATTTTTTGGTTGTGTGATGTTTCATTGCATTTCATTAATGCAATCCTAGTTATTGCATTTTTTCGTCAGGTTTAAAATTATTAAATACGTGTTTATCACATGGATAATAATTCTTATTAAAAAAGGAAACTCTGAGATTTGAGTTCACGTGATTTGGAATCCGATTGCTCAAGTTATGGTCATTTTAATGAACATCTATCTACTGTTTCGAGGACGATGAATCTTGACGTAATTAAAGAGTTAATTACGGTTTAAAACCTAGAAATACATGAATATCACTTGAATTCCATTGTAAATCAAATTAGAAAACTCTAGAAATACATGAATGTCACTTGAATTCCATTGTAAATAAAATTAGAAAACTATTGAAACTTATTTTACTTGATTTGAATTTAAATTGGTTGAGATGGTCACTGCTGAAAATTACATAGTTGATCATGAACCTTGTGATTGTCATTCAATTAAATTAATTGAAATTAATGGTTACTTTTTTGAGATAATTATTGATGAATATTTGTGAAATATTTAAAGATAATTATTTTCTTGAATGACATTGACCATAACAAAAACTTGATTAGATATGATCAAGATCATGATTAGTTACATGAACCTTCCAACAAACATTGATGCTTGAATGTGATTGGGGATTTTTTTAGCAAATCTCGTTGTAATGTTAATAAAAAACATTTTGATTATTATTATTATATTGTACAACTTCAGTTGAAAGACCGATTATTATCTCAAGTATAAAGTGATGGCATTATCCTAACCTGACACGGATATGGTGTCTAGACGGGGAGTATTGGGTAGTAGGTTGCTCCGTGAGCGATCTGTACCACTCCTATCGGTACTGACCATGACAACAGGTAAGGAAGAGATAATGTTTGAAGTAATCATGATATATTTTTCTAATTATTAAAATTCGAATAATACATATTTTTTAGATAATACCATCCCTCACATAACAATCAAGTTTAGTTGTTGATTGATTGGACTGATAATTGATTTAATATGATTAAATTAAATAGATATAACTAAAATAAAACACTCTGTTATGAATAGAGTTGTTATTTACCTTAGAAGAATTAATTATGTGAATATGATTCATAATAATTAATTAGAATTTGAACATGATATTGAGGATCACATAAGTGACATCCATGGTTTCCCATCGAGGTGAAGGGTTCCGTCATCTGGGATTGTATGTAGGAGACGCCAGTCTGAACTGATATCTCCTCCAAACAAGCACATCTGGATCAGGCTCTTTGCTTCTCAAAAGAGTAAAGTCATATGTGTAGTGACCCCAATATGGGGTCCTCATATTATTGGAGCCATATTGGATGGCGCATAATGAGTTATAATCTTGTTGATGGTTGGTTTAATTAAGGATGTATCAATATCACATTAAGGGTGGTGGGTTAAAGATCGAATTGTAAATGCAAGTTGGACTTGCAAGGCACAATGTATTCTCGCTTATTTTTATCCGAGTTGCAAGTTCTCATATTATTGGGATGTAACAAAGGTAAGAAAAAAATTCCACATAGTGCTTGAGGTAAAATGGTAAGTATATCTATTACATTGAAAGTGATTAAGAGTATGAACATTCCGTAATGAAAAGGCAAGACAACTTTGATATAAAAGTTGCTAAATCAAAGTAATATACATATATATATTTCTTATTTCAGACAATCCTCGATAAACCCACTCAATACTATACTCAAAACAACTAGTAAAATATCATGGATTAGATCCATGATAAAGATAATGTACTTGCAGTTGGATACATAATGCATGTGGTTGCAATGTGCAAGTTTCCTCATAATAATGAGGAATGAAACATATATATATATATAATATGACAACAACCTAGGGTTTGTATGTCTCTATAGTACTGAAACCATACCTTTTGTCTAGGGACAAAGTCTTTTCACCTAATGTCTTGATCATGCCATCTCTTTACTTTGTCCTCATAAATCAAATTGTTGTCATATGCCTTGTTTCGGATTTCCACAAGCTCGTTCAAGTTCAAGTCTCGACAAATCTTCCCTAGGTGACAACTCCAATTAATCTTCTTAATTGCCCATTTGGATTTATGAATCAACTCTGCGGGAAAATGGCATGGCTTGCCATAGATCATTCTAAATGGTGAAGTACCCAATCGTATCTTGTAGGATGTCCTATAGGCCCACCAAACTTGGTCTAAGAGCTGGGACCAGTTCTTCCTATCGGGATGAACCAATTTCTGCAAAATACTCTTCACCTGTCTGTTTGAAACCTCTGCCATGCCGTTGGACTGTGGGTGGTAAGGACTAGTAACTCTATGCTCAAGTCCATAGTCCTTAGCTAAATATCTCATATCTCGATTCACAAAGTGACTACCCCCATTAGATATCAAAATTTTTGGAACCCCGAACCTAGCAATAATATGGTCTCTCACAAACATACAGACAGTCTTACTGTCTGCAGTTCGGGTTGGGATAGCCTCCACCCACCTAGATAGATAGTCAACCGCCAACAATATGTACTCATGTCCTTGGTTGTTGGGAAAGGGGCCCATAAAATCTATGCCTTATGAATCAAAAACATCACAAATAATCATCGGTTGCATGGGCATCTCATCTATCTATCCAATAGTCCCTCCCATACTTTGACAGATCGGGCATGATCGCACAAAATCAATAGCATCTCTAAACAAGGTTGGCCAATACAATCCACATTGAAGTACTTGTTAAACGGGAATTTTAACGAGTCTAAAGTTATCCACACAAGGCGGGATCACAATGTCGCTAAGGCGACCCGCAACAAAATCCCAATTCAAACAACAATTAACCCACAACAGAAATCAAACAATGAAAAGCAGTGCGGAGTTAAAATTTAAACTCGACAACAAAGATGTGTATAGGTGTAAGTATGTGTATAGGTCGAACACAAGAAGCAGACATGATAGATCAAATAAAAAATGCTCAAAATTGTGTGTGACGATTTTCCTACAAGTGTGCTATGTTTTTGTGGGTTTTTAATTTTATATATTTTTTATTTAATTTTTGATTTCATATTTTTATATTTTGATTTTCAATTTACAGATTTTGTATTTTCTTTTTTTATATTTTGAATGTTTGTATTTTCTTCTTTTTAATAAAGATATAATATATAAGGAATATATATATACACTAGAGATAAGAGAGAGATAAAAATAGGGAAAACTACTCAAAATAATGGAGATAATTTTTTGTGTTTTTTATATTTTTCTAATATTTTTGTGATTTTTCTAGATTTTTCCTAATTGTTTTGGTATTTTTAAAAAATACTAGAAAGCATTAAACAAAGTTGCCGACAAAATTAAAATGAGGATGAAAAATATCAAACAAGTTTCAAAACTCCTCAAATTGATTTTAAAATAAAGTTAACAGAACAGAGAAAATTCAGAGACCAAAATTATATTTTTAGGATTTTTTGGAATTTTTAAGATTTTATGAAGGTTTTTGGGGTGTTCTAATTCTTAGGAGTTTTCTTTTGAAATTTTTATGATTTTTATACTGTAGTGAGATTTCACGAAAACAAACAAAATATTATTTTTTAGAATTTTTCAAAAATGTTTTATAATTTGTATGTATTTTCTAATGCAGACATTGTTGAAAATGCATGTTTTTGAATTTGTATAAATAATAAAATGCAACAAAAATGCAAACCAAAAACATGGAGTGCAAGGGCGACAAAATAGAAGCATAAGTTATTTTTTTAGGGATTTTTAGTATTTTATAGATGCATGAAATAAATGGAGGCAACAAAGAGAAACTACAATACTAGCAAGAGCATATGTGTAAATATCGAGAATGTCAAGGGCCTGCGTGCAATTTTCTCACAAAATAAACAACTAAATATCACAGTTAATAGACTCAATACAAATATCCAGAACTGCAGGGGTATGCACGCAAAAGTCCCAACTGCGTACGTGGGTAGCCACGCGCCTGGTACGGACCTAATAGGAATATTATAAAAGCTCAGGGGTTTGATTACAAAAATGCCTCAAAATTATAACTGCATACAAAAGTTTTTGGGACATAGTGAAATAAGCAACCCACAATGGGGTCCCTCACAAAATACCCTTGACCTCATGCGCACAAGCACGTGAGGTGACGTGGCTAAGGACCGTTCTATAAATATGCAAAGTTCGGTGGTCCTATTTATAATTATTACAAAATATATGCACGACAAATGAAAGTTTTAGCCCTACAAAATAAATACAAAATGTGCTAGGGTTTCTTACAAAATTACCCAAGCGCCGACGCGATCCAACGGTGTGGCCGAAGCCACTTATCCACGTGTCAGCCTCTGGAGCGCCGATGACGCTTCACCTCCAAACGACCTGGATTAGATCGCCGATGAAGATCAGCGGCTGGAGACTCTCAACAACCGACAGTGGTTGTGCGTCTCCAGGAACATGGTCTTGATCAATGGTTACGGAGGCCGGACAAAGAACTGGGAGGAACTCCACTGGGGGCGAGGTTCTCCTGATTGGATCCTCCTCCTATGAGGGTCTTTGCGGCTCCAAAACATCTCAGGATGCTCCTGCAGTCCTTCTCTGAGTGCTGGGGGCTTCAAAAGGCGTTGGTGGCTACTGGAGATCCCCCATGACGTCGGAGAAGAGGGGAGGTCCCAGGTGCCTCCAGCGAGGGTGAAAACTCGCCCCCAGGTGCTTGAATCGCTCCAGTTACCTGCAGGAGATAGTCAAGAAGTCAGGGGGAAAATAATTTGACTTCGTGGACGGTGGAACGGATGTATAATGGCGAGGGATGATTAGACACGGTCAGAAAGAACTTGAGCTCCGGTCGCGGGTGATTAAGGGGGTTTTATGATGACTCAGATCAGATCGATGAAGGGGGAAACTCGGGGTACTTTGGTAGCTAATCTAAGAGCTGAAGAAAAAACAGAACAAGGGAGAGAAGACATCATCGAGGGCGTGTGGGAAGAATGCTCCGGCGAGACCTCTGGCGAAGGGATACGCCTCGATTCAACACCTCCTAGCTTTCCCAAGGGGCGCCTTCGACTCCTGCTGTCACCATGAAGAGAGCACGGGTCTTAGGTCTGAGGTTTTGGGGTGGAAGAGAGATCAAAGAACTCAAGGAATGTCGGGGGGGTATTTTTGAAGAGTTGACGGCTGGCTCCAAAGATCGAGGGGGTCGGCCGAATCGATGACCCACTCCCCAAGAAAACACTAGGACGTGAATCACCATTCGTCATCGGACGAAAGTCAAGAAGAGTTCATCATGAGAATGTGTAAGAGACGCTCAAAAAAATTCCAAGAAATGCCAAAAAAAGAGACAGTCTGACATGGAGGCAAACCTCGGTCAGGGAGTTGACCGAGGTCAACCAGGGAAAGGACCTGGTTGGTCCATGTGGACCAACCAGAAAAATCCCTTGAAAAAAATTTTCATTAATTCGATTAAAAATAAGAAATGATTTAAATAATTTTTGATTATAAAATAAAAAATGTTTACTATTTTATGAATTATTTTATGATGATTTTTATTTATTTTTTGAGGTATAAAATTACAAGTTTCATTTTATAGGCTTATATAGGTACACCAACTATATCTTTTATTATTTTATTTTTATTTTGTATATTTACTTTTATTTGTTGTTTATCATTTTATAAACTTATAAAATATTTTTATACACTTAAATATATTTTATTTTATTTTTTTGAATTGTTTTATACATTTAATAAAATACAAGTATTAATTATATATGTATATGTACAGATGTTAGACCTATGTGTTGTACTCAGGTAATTTATTTTTGTATTCTCTTTAGGTTTTTATTCTTATTTTAATGTACATATATATTATAAATAATATTTAAAAAATTATAAAAATATAAAATTATGAAAATAATGAACAAATAATAAAATGAATATTTTAATCTGTACAAGTATACAATAGGGGTCTAAAACTCAACTTTCAAACCTTAGCTCCACAAAATGCAAAACCACATTTATTAAATATCTCATTGAAAATTATATACAATTAAAGGTGATTTTGTTGCGTTTCGAGTTTTTATTTGAAAGATACAGGTCTGGGAAGTTGGGATTCTGGAATCTTATTCATATCATAACTTTTTATCTGTGCATTATTATTGGGTGAAATCAATTTTGTATTTTTATTTATTAAATTATATACAACTTTCATGACAAAATTTCTTTATTTGGAGTATAAAAAGTAGAACTAAAAATAGGTCCCAAAATGAATAAAGAATGGATAAAATAAAAGGGAATTTTTATTGTATTTTGACCCTTATCTCCCCCTACTTTATTCCTTGTCGACCGAGTCATCGAGATGCCTAGGTCTCAAGGTTTTGGGTAATAAAATATTTACAAAATTTTATTCTTTTTATTTTATTTTCTTTATTCTATAATTTGTCTTTAAAAACACATTTTATACAATATTTACACTATAATGCATCGATGAATGCATGAATTAACACTATTTACACGCAATTACTAGGGTATTTAAGGGCAAAATGATAAAATAAAGATGATGAAACGTAGATTCATCATCCCCCTATACTTGCCTTTGCTAGTCCCTAGCAAACACTTATGCAATAAGTGCAGAAAGAAAATAATGAAAGGAAGAAGAAGAAAGATGGATTGAGATTAATTATCAAACTTGTCTTCACAAAATCAAAGTATGGAGCTTAAGTCGGATCTTTGGAATTTTAATGTGGTCGGAACCTTAATGAGAATCGGATTTGAAATCCAACAGAGTTTGAGAATCCTAAAAATCTGCTCAAGTCTCCTCAATAGCCATTTCAGAAATATTTTAACTCATACATAAACCCTTACGACTATGAATGTAAGTTGATAGTGTAAGTGATGGTGGCTCTCCCCAACTGAAATGACAAAGAGACTGACTTCTCCAATATGACAACCCAATGATTCCCCAATCCAACAACTCATTCCTCAAGGAGCGTGGTATTCCCTTCTAAGTTCAAGTGGCAACTAGCTCAAGAGGAGGGGGTGAAGAGAAGAATGGACGGTAGCCAGTGTAGCTACCTATCTTAGGACGCAAGACCAGTGTATACAAGTCATCCAGGTGTAGGCTCACATGATTTGTCTTTGAAGCTCAAGCTTGCTTATTTGACCATACACATATGTACACTCCGGTAGGCATTTTTATTTTTGTACAGGCCTGTCCACTTTTTTGGAGTTTTTGCTTTTTGTATATATATATATATATATATTTGGATACTATATACAACAGCATTTATATAGGGAGTTTTTCCTCTTGAGCCAGTAGACTATCCCTCTTTTGAAGCTTTATTGCAACCCACAATGTCCTGTCCTCAAAACGCCTCATCACCAGACGGGTTGGGATGCATTTCCCTCCCTAGAGGAGGACAAGTGTTTCCACCTATGTGCGACTCATACCGGCAAATCCAGCCCCCTCACCCCTTCAACTGAGTTGAGCCAAGTGAAAGGTGCAGGTGTCCAAGTTAGGTCATTATCAATAAGAGTCGTGCATGTGCTCCGAAATACTCTACTTAGGCAGTCAAGAATTCATTGAACCAAGTCTCATGATCCTCAAAGAATTCTGTCAATTAGAACTGAAGTACCTCAATTCTAGTTCCTATAAGGTTCCTGTTAATTAGGTAGATTTAAGGTCCAACCAAGCTCCAATCTTCATATTTTACTTAGACTCGTTCAACTATCAAACTCAATCTGAAAAATGCTTATGCTATGCAAAAAATCTTTTTGTGATGCAATTTTCAAGATTTTGAACTTTTTATGGGGTTTTCAAAATATGATGCATATGCATTTATTAGGTTTTTCAAAAATATTTTTCAAATATTTCTGGTGTTTTAGTTTTGCAAATATTTTTGGGATTTTTGAAAACAAAAAGGTTTTGGCCAAAAAGTAGGCACAAATATTTACACGGGAATGCATCGTATATCTACAAGAAGTGGATTTTAAGGATTTACAAAGGGTAAGTGGTCAGTTTTATAGGTATATACAATAAAGTATTTTAGGTGAGATGTATGTATTCCTCAAACTAATTTGACACAGGTTTTTTCAATCAATTTTGAAAACTATAGTCCAAAATAATTTTTACAAAAAATTTTACAAACATGTACACACATTTGAAAATCATTTTGCAAACGTTTTCCAAACTGTATATATGGATTTTTCAAATATTTTTGCAACCATTTTTCAAACCATTTGCAAATCATTTTTTAAACATTTTATTTCACACAAAAAGAATAGTTTTTCAATCAAACAGTTTTACAAAGGTTGAAAACATGTAACAAAATGTTTTCCAAAAAGTTTTCAAAAGATTTTTTCAAAAGGATTTTCAAACTATTTTTCAAACATTTTGCAAAAAATATTTTCACCTGATTTATTTAATCAGTATATACAAACAGAAGTTGAGGAATGATCACATCTTTTTATGAAGTATTTTTTAATGAATTTTAGTAGTAAAATTAGCTATAATTATTAGGAAAAATATGAAAGTACGAGTTATGGCTAAAGCATATACGCAGTATATACGACCCCCCCTATACTTAGCTTGAGCTATGTCCTCATAGATCGGAGAGAAAAGAGAAGACATAACTCGTACTGAGTATAGAAAAGTCTAAAGAACAAATGAATAAGAGATGAATGAACGAATGGCAAGTCAACCGTCCCCCCTATACTTAGGATCAAATAATCCTAAGTATAGCAGACTGTACACAAAGCAGGGAGGGTCAAGGGTGGGAATGAACAGATCGTACTCAAACTGTCTCCCGCTATACTTAGGGTAAGATATCCCTAAGTATAGACAAGGAGAGGAGACAATGGAGAGGATCAACGAATAGAATCACTCGGCATGCACCCCCGCTATATTTAGGACAAAGTACGTCCTAAGTATAAAAGATTGACAAAAAGGGGCGACACCTTTTCAGTATATAAAGAAGATAGAAGGGGAAAAGAAGAAAAGAAGAAAAGAGATCAGAAGATGGAATATGAACAACTCAAGATGCACACCCCCCCTATACTTAGGATAAAGTGCATCCTAAGTGTAGCAGTGATGAAGGGGATAAAATCTTATCGGTAGAATAAGATAGAAGAGAAGGAAAAGAAGAAAAGAAGAAAAGTCATTCAAAAATGCTTTGCTTTGCTTCGCCTTCTTCTGCCACTTTGGAACTATCAGGATTATCCTTGTATATCACTTGAATAGAGTCAACGACATATATGAATGTATCATGTTCAAGGTAAGGCTTCAGAAGTTGTCCATTGATTACAAATGGTTGTGCGTCAGCTGACAGATTAGATATCAATACACTTCCATTGTCACGCACAAGCTTAACCATAAACGTCCCAGTCCATTTGCTCTTCAATTTGCCTAGAAAGATCTTTAATTTCGCATCAAACAACCACACATTCTGACCTGGCTCCAAGGACTTGCAGCTGATATGCTTGTCATGTCATGTTTTGACCTTCTCCTTGTACATCATGTTGTTGTCGTATGCATAATCTCGGAATTCCAATAATCTATTCAGATCCAATTTTCGGTTCTTCCCTGCTTGCTCAAAATCCAAATTTCATATGTTAATGTCCCATAAAGATTTGTGAATTAATTCAATGGGTAGATGACATGGCTTGCCATACATAAGGCGTAGGGAGACATTCCCAAGGGTGACTTGTACGCTGTTCTGTTAGCCCAATGAATGGAATCAAGCAGCTGAGACCAATTCTTGCGATCCGGATGCACAAGCTTCTGTAGAATTGTCTTGATCTCCATGTTTGAACATTCAGCTAAGACATTGGACTGCGGGTGGTAGGGTGAAGCAACACGATGTTCAATACAGAATTCTTGAGTCAGCTCTTTCATCTCTCTGTTTAATGACTACCCCTGTCAGATATGAGAATCTTGGGAATCCAGAATCGTGCTATGATGTGATCTCTCAAGAATCGACAGACAATCCTACTGTTGGCAGTTCGGGCGGGGATAACCTCCACCCAGCGACTTACATAGTCGACAACAAGCAAAATATATTCATAGCCCTGGCTGTTGAGAAATGGGCCCATAAAATCGATGCCCCACGCGTCGAAGATGTCTGAGATCTGAATGCATTTCAGAGGCATCCTGTCTCTCATCCCTATGGTCCCGCCCATCTTCTGACAGCCAGTGTAGCATTTGACATAGTCATCTGCATCTTTGAATAGTGAAGTCCACCAGAGGCCACTCTGAAGAACATTTGCTGCCGTTCGACTGCCTGAATGATGTCCTAAAAACTCTTGGTCATGACATAAGGCGAGGACACTTGGAACTTCCTCCTGAGGAATTCATCTTCTCCAGATACAATCTTCCCCCTCACGAAATAAGTATGGATCTACCCACTGGTAGAAATTTATTTTAGACAAGAATCTGTCTATTTTCAACTTCGGCCAAGCTTGTGGGATTTTCTTGGTCTCCAGATAATTCACAATGTATGCGTACCATGGAAGCGAGGTGACTGATAGAAGTACCTCGTCTGGAAAGGTCTCTGTGATTGGCTACAGGCTCAGCCCAGGAGATTCCGGCTCAGGAAGCTTCGATAGATGATCGGCCACCACATTCTTTACCCCAGGTTTATCTCTAATTTCCAAGTCAAATTCCTGGAGGAGAAGGATCCACCGAATAAGGTGTGGTTTGGCGTCCTTCTTCTGCTGTAAGTACCGAATGGACGAATGGTCAGTGTAGATGATCACTTTGGATTCAAGGAGGTAGGATATAAACTTTTCCAAGGCAAAAACTACTGCTAGAAGCTCCTCTTCGGTGACAGTGTAGTTTCACTGAGCTTCATCAAGAGTTCAACTAGCGTAGTGAATCGCAAATGGTACAGTATCTTTCCTCTGTCCAAGTACATCACCAATGGCATAATCTGATGCATCGGTCATTATCACAAAAGGCTGAGTCCAGATCGGTGGCTGTAAGACAGGGGCCTGAGTGATAAGTTCTTTCAGCTGATTGAAGGAAAGGAGCACATGGTCATTTACAATGAATTTATTCTTCTTACCGAGCAACTCAGTCAATGGTCTAGCCAATTTGCTGAAATCTTTGATGAATCGTCGGTAAAAACTGACATGTCCCAAGAATCACTTGACTTGTTTGATTGTTGTAGGTGGCTCAAGTTTGGAAATTACCTCCACCTTGGCTGGGTCAACCTCCATGCCATGTTTAGAAACAACGTGACCCAACACGATTCCTTTGATTACCATGAAGTTGCTCTTCTGAAACGAGAGCACAAGATTTACCTCGCAACACCTCCATAAGACTCGGTCTAAATAATCCAGACATTGATCGAATGAATCCCTATAGACCGAAAAGTCATCCATAAAGATCTCAAGAAAGTTTCCCACCATATCGGCAAAAACTGCGAGCATACACCTTTTGAAATGTGGCTGGGGCATTGCAGAGCCCGAATGCCATTCGTCTGAAGGCATATGTACCAAAAGGATAGGTGAACGTAGTCTTCTCTTGGTCTTCAGGAGCTATAGCAACTTGGTTATACCTAGAGTATCCATGCAAGAAGCATAAGTATTCCTTCGCGGCCAATCTCTCTAAGATCTGGTCGATGAAGGGCAAAGGAAGGTGATCCTTCTTGGTGGTGAGGTTAAGTCTTCTGTAGTACACGCATACTGACCAAGAGGTGGGTACTCTTGTTGTGATCTCCTCTCCTTTATCGTTCTTCACAATGGTGATCCCTGATTTCTTTGGCACAACATGCAGAGGGCTCACCCATTTGCTGTCGGAGATGGGATAAATAAATCCTGCATTACACCATTTCTGGATTTCTTTCATACCACCTCCCGCATATTAGGATTTAATCTTCTCTGAAGTTCTCGAGAGGGCTTGCAATCTTCCTCCAGAAAAATGCAATGCGAGCATAGTGATGGATTGATCCCATGGAGATCCGAAGTCCGTCAGTTTATCGCCTTGTGGTTGCATTCAAGAACCTCCATCAGACGAGATTCTTGGTCTTCGATCAGGTGCGCATTGATAATGATCGGGTACATGTTAGGTTCTTTCACAAGAGAGTCATATTTCATATTGGAGGGCAAGGGTTTTAACTCTGGCAGGGTCTGAGCTGCTTCAGACGTGACTTCAGCGATTAATTCTGGTGGTGATTCTTTCATCTGTTCGGTGTCCACCATATTCTGTTCTGACTCTTCACTCAGATCTTGACAGAATGTTGCAATAATTTCCTATTCATCACAAGGCTCATCAACAATTTGCTCTTGATCTTGAAGGCACATCACCCCCACAGAAGTGTCATGCAGCGTGTCAGCAAACACCTCATCATGATTGATAAGGGGAAATTTGACTGTGGTCTCCAATCCCTCCTCGGGGCAGAGGAGTCCATGGATCTCATTGTCATCTAAGAATAAATTGGTATCTTGAATTTCTGCCAGAAAATCACAGTCATCAGTCACCCTTGCGCATGATGTAGATGGTTGTTCTGTTGGTGCTCCCTCGGACAGGGTCTCTACTTTGATTATTTCGTTGCCAGCACCATAAGTTATTTATCCAGTCCCATAATTCACCACTGCGTTCGACGTCCGTAGGAATGGTCATTCAAGTATGATTGGGGTATGGAACAATGGAGCGGGGACGTCCATATCTAGTACCATAAAATCGGTCGGGAACTGCTTCCCCTGAACTGTGACTATTACGTCCTCCAATAGGCCCCTAGGCCACTTAACTGATTTGTCTGCGAACTGCAGAATCATCTTTGTTGGTTTGAGCGGTCATAGCCTAAATTCTGTAAGCAGTGAGGCTGGCATCAGATTGACAGAAGACCCGCTGTCGAGTAGTGTTCGTTAAAATCCTGATCAAACATCTGACAACGCATAAGAGATGCTTCCATATCTGGCTTTTTATCTGGAGGTTGCTGATGGCATTAACTGTGGCCATTGTGAGGATATGTTTTTTGGACTTGCCACCCTTATTCCTGGAATTATGAGGGTGAAGCCTGCGCATGGTTGTGCATGCATCTTTCAATCATTTCTTTACAGCTGGCATGTACTCAAGAGCTTTCATCAAGGGCATGTTCAATACTAAATTCTGAATAATTTCGATGATGGCTAGATCACACAAAGCTTTATTAAAATTTTCATTTTTTGTGTCTTTTCATTGCTTCTAGGAAAGGAATATTTACAGAATCTCCGTCAATGTCTTTCAAAATAGTATCCATGTCATTGTTTACAGGTAGATGGTAAAAAGGAATAAAATCATCTACATTATGTGGATCAAAAACTGCAGGCTTGGCGTCTGGTGATGGCATTCGACTCACTGCAGGTGCAAGATTCCTCCTATCTGGAGTTGACGTTGAGGCAGATGCAAACGTCTTCAATGCTGGCCTTTCTCGACCGATGTTGCTGTTGTCTTTTTGTGTTTTGTTGTTTTCTTCATTTTTTTGTGCTTTTCTGGTTGGCGGTACTGCTCCAAAAAATACTACTTGGCCCTTGCATCGGACGGACTGGTGATTCCCCGTCAGATGCAATGTTCTTTCCCTTCGCCATCGCTGATGGCTGGAGTGTCCTACCGCTCTTGAGAGTAACAACATTAGATAAAAAGCAATTTAATTCACCTGAATCTGGTTGGACACTACTGGCTACCTACTCCTTGCGTCGAAAATTGTTTGGGTTAGCCTCGACTTGAGAAGGTATGGTTGTTTTTGCAGCCGTCAACTTGTCGATCTTCTGGTTCATCTCAGCCATGTTCTTCATGAACTGTTCGAGGCACGCAAGGGTCGGATTGACCGGCACAATCTCAGAAGAATCCCCCTGCTAGGGTCTAGGATGCTGGTATGGCTGGTGAGATTGTGACTGGTAACCTTGAGAGAATTGGTGAGAAGGAGGGTTGGAGGAATATTGTGAGATCTGTTGGCGTTGGACTCGCTGCAGGTGTAAGATTTCTCCTATCCGGAGCTGACGCTGAGGCAGATGCAAACGTCTCCAATGTTGGCCTTTCTCCACCGATGTTGCTGCTGTCTTTTTGTGTTTTGTTGTTTTCTTCATTTTTTGTGCTTTTCTTGTTGGCGGTACTGCTCCAAAAATACTACTTGACCCTTGCGTCGGTCGGACTAACGATTCCCCGTCAGATGTAATGTTCTTTCCCTTCGCCATCGCTGATGGCTGGAGTGTCCTACTGCTCCTGAGAGTAACATCATTAGATAAAAAGCAATTTAAATCACCTAAATATGGTTGGACACTACCGGCTACCTGCTCCTTGTGTCGGAAATTGTTTAAGTTAGCCTCAACTTGAGCAGGTATGGATGTTGTCGTAGCCGTCAACTCGTCGATCTTCTGGTTCATCTCAGCCATGTTCTTCCTCAATTGTTCGAGGCACACAAGAGCCAGATTGACCGGCACAATCTCAGAAGAACCCCCCTACTAGGGTCTAAGATGCTGGTATGGCTGGTGAGACTGTGACTGGTAACCCTGAGAGAATTTGTGAGAAGGAGAGTTGGGGAATACTATGAGTTCTGTTGGCATTGGACTCACTGCAGGTGCAAGATTCCTCCTTTCCAGAGCTCACGTTGAGGTAGATGCAAACGTATCCAATGCTGGCCTTTCTCCACCAATGTTGCTCCTGTCTTTTTGTGTTTGGTTGTTTTCTTCATTTTTTGTGCTTTTCTAGTTGGCGGTACTGCTCCAAAAATACTACTTGGCTCTTGCGTCAACCGGACTGACGATTCCCAGTAAGATGTAATGTTCTTTCCCTTCGCCATCATTGATGGATGGAGTGTCCTACTGCTCCTGAGAGTAACATCATTAGATAAAAAGCAATTTAATTCACCTGAATTTTGTTGGACACTACCGGCTACCTGCTCCTTGCATCGGAAATTGTTCGGGTTAGCCTCGACTTGAGCAAGTATGGATGTTTTCGCAGCCGTCAACTCGTCGATCTTCTGGTTCATCTCAGCCATGTTCTTCATCAACTGTTCGAGGTACGCAAGGGCCAGATTGACCGGCACAATCTCAGAAGAATCCCCCTACTTGGGTCTAGGATGATGGTATTGCTGGTGAGACTGTGACTACTAACCCTGAGAGAATTGGTAAGAAGGAGGGTTGGAGGAATACTGTGAGTTCTGTTGGTGATAGGGAGAAGTCGGTTGCTGATGATATCCTTGACCGCGATATCCGGACTGCTGAGAACCATGCTGATAATTCTGCCTCCAGGTGTTTCCCTGAGACAGAGGTTGGTACTGATACGAGGGCTGGAAGGGTCTCCCACCCTGTTGCGGCTTGTGATAGGGCATGTTGCCCATGTTCTGACCCTGGGGATGTCCCTGAGAACGGGTCAGCTGCGTTTCATTGTTCCATACACCATTGATTTCCTGGATCAGTGACGGAGGTGGAGAGAGAGCTGCTCGGAGTAAGTTTGCTGGGACTCTGGTTGGTATACAACCATCTGTGTCTGCGGCTATGGGGGCTGCTCCGGAACCTGCACGTAGTACACGTGCTGGATAGGCTGGGGCTGCGGTGGAGTCGACTGAGGATTTTGATGCATTGCAAGTTCCTTCTTCTCAGCGATTGGCTCGGTAGTAGTAGACACAACATTGCACATGTTGGCGTTCAAGGCACGAACAAGCTGCTCCAGCTGCTGGGAAATCACATCGAGCTTTTCCAAGCCCTGGGTCCTCTTATCTATTACTCACAATTTTTCTAGGTCCTGCGACCTCTTCTCGATGATGTCCACCTTAGACAAATGTCTCCCAATGATACTCAAGTTGGAGCTCTCATCTCTATCTTCGGTGTGAGAAGCCATGTTCACTGGCTTGTTGATGGCAGTTGGCACCTTCATGTATGCCCGGGATGAGGATTGAGCGGCCTATCCTTCAGCCATTTCTTCGAAGACGTTCCACACCACATCCTCATCCTTGTTAAAATATGATCCGCCGCAAGCAGCGTCGACGAGCTTTTGTCTCTCAAGTGTGAGCCCACGAAAGAAGTGTTGTACTAAACTGGTCTTTGGGATTTCGTAGTGGGGACACTTCTCTTGGAGATCCTTGAATCTCTCCCACGCTTTGTGAATCGTTTTGTGGGGTTGCTGGCAGAAACTGTAGATACGGGCACACATCTAATTCAGTCGGTCGAGAGGATAGAACTTGTGGAGAAATGCAGACTTTAACTCCTCCCAGGTCGTGACTACCTTCCCTAGGTGGTCGACCCAATATAGGGCCTTGTCTTGAAGGCTGACGGAAAAGTTGGTCATCTTGTCTACCTCAAAAGGAATTCGAGGGTAGTGAGCAGTAGAACAGATGCGACCGAACTTCTTGAGATGAATGTATGGTTCCTCTGTGGTGTTCCCATGGAAAGTAGGGAGCGGCGACAAAAACTACGGCTTTAACTCGAAGTGGGTGTGGATTCGTGGAATCTGGATCCACTCCGTGATGCGACCCGCTCCAGGATTGTAAGTCTCCTTCAGCGTCAGCTTCAGCTGCAAGGGGTCTGCGTCCACTCTGTCAAATTTGGGTCCTCACACTGAGAATTCATCCTCACGATTGAACTCATGGTTTGGATTTTGTTTGTCCTCCCTTCGGCCATCTCTTGCATCAGCCCTTCTCCTCAGATCATTCAGCATGTCTTGGAAAGCGGTCTGGGCCAAGGCTTGGTTAGTCAACTGCTACTGGATTGCTTGTATGGATTCCAGCAATTGACTGTTAACATCATTCTATGTGGTATACTACCCTTCCCCCGGATTGACTTCAGCCTCAAGTTGGGGTAGTGGTCCCTTCCCTCTTCCACCAGCCATTTCAGATTCTGCTTGATTTGTTGGCTCGGACTCAGTCTCACGATCTGCACATGGAAGAATGCCCCGATCAGTCTGAATTGCAGCACCAGATGTATAGAACTATTTTGTGTTAAGGTCAACACAGAACTCTGTAAAGGACGGCGATGTCTAAGGAGTGAAATCAATGGCCATCCAAAACGGACAGAGTTCGGGACAAGAGTGATATCGATTTATTGAAGAAGATGGGGGGTCTGGAGATCCATGAACGGAGCTGAACCGGGTTCTCGGGAATCGACCCGAATTATTAGAGAAGACGAGCGGATGGAACCGATGTGGGTGTCGAAAGAGTCTCGACTAAACTGTCCATTCGTCGTCGTCTCGAGGGTCGAGCAGAAGATCGATGTAGATGAAAGAGATGGAGGTCAACAAGATACAAAGGGAGTGTAAAACAGTAGAAGGCTTGCAATGTGCGGGGGTCAAAGGTGAGGGAAGCAAAATTGTGTAAATGCACGATGTTTTTGATCTTGACCTTAATGAAACTAATCAATCAAACCTCAATGCAATGGATTCACCAACTCGACTCGTGAAGCCATGAAGGTTCGACAATTATCTTTGTGAATTTTAGATTTGAATTCAGGCAATTATCTTGTAACGAGTCATCAGAGCGCTACACCTATAGGAGCGAGAGTACTGCCGGAAAAGTATCCCATACATGTCCTCCTCCTTTGTAACCTGTAGTCTGCACTTTTTGAGGTCCTTGTAACCCTTCCTGGATCCCTACTCAGCCAAAGAAATAGAGGGAGGAAGCGGATAGGCAAAACCAATACTTCGGAACTCGCTCGCAATGGAATCACGCGTGGCATGCAAGAACCTACTTGGATGCAAGACGATGAGACAGACACCCCCGCGAAGGCGTGGCGTATGCTCGATACTTCGGACAAGGTCAATGCTCTACACAATAGAAAGTCATCATTGTTGACGAAGCCCTACTTGTATGCATACGATAGAGGCGCCAATACTTCGGAAATCTAGGCGATACACAAGGCAGCCACAGACTGGTTTTTGGGCTCTAATCCTTACGACCTCACTCTCCTTACTGGGAAGGAGACCTTCCAATGCAACCTGAAAACAAATGAGGGCTTTTCTCACCCCAAGGAAATGAGCCCAATTAATCAATTTTATTTAGGTCAACTATTTTTAGCAGTCCCCTTTTTTAATTTTTTTTTTGTGTTATCACTTATTTTGAGTAGATTCAATGCAAGCGCCTAATGATTTTTGCCTTTTCTTTTATTCCTATTGATCCAAAAACAGAGGGAGAAGGTCAGCAAAGCAATGCAAGGCGACACTAATATGGAAATATCACCTTAGTGCCTAAATGATGAATGCTCGGTTAGAAGACTTACAGTGCTTCCCAGCTCTCTCCATGTGGGATGCAAAACAAGAATTTATAAACCTATACTATATGCCGATATGCACATGGAAATCGTCCTAAGTAGGCAACTGCTAGCATGAAGAACCAAATTCTAAAGACACAAAGCGAAACCTAGTAGTCCGGTCTTCAAATCACCTCGGTGCCCACCACAATGGGTCCTTCTAGCGTTGTACGGAGACTCTCGCGGCACGGTGGTTCTGAATTATGTGTCCAACAATTAATTATTTCTAAGTCCAAACGATAAGACTATAGGTGCATGCAATGGTTATTAAGTGTTTGGCCTTAGATTATACGATCAAGAAAGCCTAAAAACTAAGGGCTCATTCCACAAAATAAGAAAAACCAAACTAAGAAACAAAATAAACAAAGCAGTGAAAATGCGTCAAAATTGCGGTGAGCCCCCAAGTGAACAAACACTTGGAAATTGGGCCAGAATGTCCAAAGTCCAGGGTACCTATATTATTAAAAATTAATAAGCAAGAGTCTCTCTCTCACAAAACTAAAGACTAACTATCCTATCTTTCTCTCAAATTCCTCCTGCTCTCTCATACCGTCTAGGATAGAATAGCCAGCTCCGTTTCCCAAGGTTGCTCAGGATCCCCTAGGTGATCCTCCTTGGTCTGTGGTCCCTCGCAAGAAAACAAGAAAGAAATGTCAGACAGTTTACAATCAATTTATACAATAGGCAGAGATAAGCAAAAATGTCTAAGCAAATACAAAGATAAAGATCTGCTCTACAAGCCGATGCTCCTCGGCAACGGCGCCATTTGTTGACGGGAATTTTCACGGATCTAAAGTAATCCACACAAGGCGGGATCACAATGTCGCTAAGGCGACCCGCAAGAAAATCCCAATTCAAACAACAATTAACCCACAATAGAAATCGATTAATGAAAAGTGGTGCGGAGTTAAAATGTAAACTCTACAACAAAGATGTGTATAGGTGCAAGTATGTGTAGAGGTTGAACACAGGAAGCAGACATGATAGATCAAAGCAATAATGCTCAAAATTGAGTGTGATGATTTGCCTACAAGTGTGCTATGTTTTTGTGGGTTTTTTATTTTATACATTTTTATTAATTTTTTATTTTTTATTTTTATATTTTGATTTCAATTTACTTATTTTGTATTTTCTTTTTTTATATTTTGAATTTTTCTATTTTCTATTTTTAAATAAAGATATAATATATATAAGGAATATATATACACACTAGAGATAAGAGAGAGATAAAAATAGGGAAAACTACTCAAAATACTCGAGATAAAGTGTTTTTCTGTTTTTTTTTTCTAATGTTTTTGTGATTTTCTAGATTTTTCCTTTTTTTTGGTAATTTTAAAGGTAAAAACACTAGAAAACAGTAAACAAAGTTGCTGGCCGAATTAAATTGAGGATGAAAAATATCAAACACATTTCAAAACTCCTCAAATTAATTTTAAAATAAAGCTAATAAAATAGAAAAAATTTATAGAGCAAAATTATATTTTTAGGATTATTGTGGAATTTTTTAGATTTTTATGAAGGTTTTTGGGGTGTTCTAATTTTTAGGAGTTTTCTTTTGAATTTTTGTGATTTTTGGACTATTGAGTGAGAACATACGAAAACAAACAAAAAATATATTTTTTGGAATTTTTCAAAAACGTTTTTAATTTTTTATGTATTTTCTAATGCAAACAGTGCTGAAAATACATGTTTTTGAATTTTTATAAATAATAAAATACAACAAAAATGTGAAATAAAAACATGGTGTACAAGGGAGACAAAATAGGAGCCTAAGTTAATTTTTTGGGGGATTTTTAGAATTTTATAGATCCATGAAATAAATAGAGTCTACAAAGAGAAACTACAATATTGGCATGGGAATATATGTAAATATCGAGAAAGTCAAGGGTCTGTGTTCAATTTTCTCACAAAATAAACAATTAAATATCACAGTTAATAGACTCAAAACAAATGTCCAGTCCTGCAGGGGTATGCGCACAAAAGTCCCAACCGCGCACGTGGGTAGGCACGCACCTAGTAGGGACCTATTAGGAATATTACAAAAGCTCAGGGGTCTGATTACAAAAATGCCTCAAAATTAAACTGCATACAAAAGTTTCTGGGCCAAAGTGAAATAAGCAACCCACGAGGGGGTCCCTCACAAAATACCCTTCACCTCACGCGCACATGCACGTGAGGTGACATGGCTAAGAACCGTTTTGTAAATATGCAAAGTTCGGAGGGCCTATTTATAATTATTACAAAATATATGCATGACAGATGAAAGTTTCAGTCCTACAAAATAAATACAAAATGTGCTAGGGTCTGTTGCAAAATTACACAAGCGCCGGCGCGATCCAACGGTGTGTCCGAAGCCACTTATCCACGTGTCAGCCTCTAGAGTGCCGATGATGCTTCGCCACTGAACGACCTAGATTAGATCGCCGATGAAGATCAGCAGCTGGAGGCTCTCTACATCCGACGGTGGTTGTCCATCTCCAAGAACAGGGGCTTGATCAACGGTTGCGGAGGCCGGACGAAGAACTTGGAGGAAATCCATCGGGGGCAAGGTTCTAATGGCTGGATCGTCCTCCTTCGATGGTCTTTGCGACTCCAAAATGCCCCAAGATGCTCCTGCAGTGCTTATCTGAGTGCTGGGGGATTTAAAAAGCAGTGGCGGCTACTGGAGCTCCACCACGGCGTCGGAGAAGAGGAGAGGTCCCAGGTGCCTCCAGCGAGGGTGAAATCTCGACCCAGGTGCTTGAATCGCTCCGAGTACCTGCAGGAGATAGTCAAGAAGTCGGGGGCAAAATACCCCAACTCTGTGGAGGGTAGAATGGATGTGTAACGGCGAGGGATGATCAGCCACGGCCGGAAAGAACTCGAGCTCTGGCCGTGGGTGATTAAGGGGGTTTTATGACGACTCAGATCAGATCGATGAATGGGGAAACTCGGGGTACATTGGTAGCTAATCTAAGAGTTGAAGAAACAACAAAACAAGGGAGAGAAGACCTCACCGAGGGTGCGCGAGAAGAGAGCTCCGGCGAGACCTCCGATGAAGGGATACGCCTTGATTCAACACCTCCTGGCCTTCCCAAGGGGCACCTTCGATTCCTGCTGTCACCAGTAAGAGAGCACGAGTCTTAAGTCTGAGGTTTTGGGGAGGAAGAGAAATCAAAGAACTCAAGGAAGGTAGGGGGGTATTTTTGAAGAGTTGATGGGCAGCTCCAAAGATCGAGGGGGATCGGCGGAATCGACGACCCACTCCCCAAGAAAACACTAGGGCGTGAATCACCATTCCTCGAGGGATAAAAGTCAAGAAGAGTTCATCACGAGAATGTGCAAGACGCGCTCTCCAAAATTCCGAGAAAATGCCAAAAAAAGGCAGTCTGACATGGAGCCACACCTCAGTTAGGGAGTTGACCAAGGTCAACCACAGAAAGGACCTGGTTGGTCCACGTGGACCAACCAGAAAAATCCCTGAAAAAAATGTTTCATTAATTCGATTAAAAATAATAAATGATTTGATTAATTTTGTGTTATAAAATAAAAACTGTTTATTATTTTATTAAGTATTTTATGATGATTTTTATTTATATTTTTGAGGTATAAAATTACATGTTTCCTTTTATAGGCTTATATAGGTATATACATCTATATCTTTTTTTGAGTAAAAAAAACATCTATATCTTTTATTATTTTACTTTTATTTTGAACATTTAATTTTATTTATTTTGTTTATAATTTTATAAATTTGTAAAATATTTGTATACAATTAAATATATTTTTATTTAATTTTTTGGAAGTGTTTTGTATGCTTAATAAAATAGAAGTATTAATTATACAGGTATATGTACAGATGTTAGACCTATGTGTTGTACTCAGGTAACTTATTTTTGTATTCCCTTTAGGTTTTTTTCTTATTTTAATGTACATATATATTATAAATAATATTTACAAAATTATAAAAGATAAAATAATGAAAATAATAAATAAATTATAAAATGAATATTTTAATCTGTACAAGTATACAATAAGGGTCCAAAATTCAACTTTCAAATCGTAGCTCTACAAAATGCAAAACCACCTTCATTAAATAGATCATTGAAAATTATATACAATTAAAGGTGATTTTTCTGCTTTTCAAGTTTTTATTTGAGAGATACAAGTCTGGGAAGTTGGGATTCTGGAATCTTATTCAGATCATAACTTTTTATCTGTGCATTATTTTTAGGTGAAAACAATTTTATATTTTTCTTTATTTAATTATCTACAACTTTTATGTACAAAGTTTCTTTTTTTGGAGTATAAAAAGTAGAACCAAAAATAGGTCCCAAAATGAATAAAGAATGGATAAAATAACAGGGAATTTTTATTGTATTTTGACCCTTATCTCCCCCTTCTTTATTCCTTGTCGACCTAGTCATCGAGATGCCTTGGTCTCGAGGTTTCGGGTCATAAAATATTTACAATATTTTATTCTTTTTCCTTTCTTTTCTTTATTCTATAATTTTAGCTTTAAAAACCGTATTTTATACAATATTTACACTATAATGCATGGATGATAAAATGCATGAATTAACACTATTTACACGCATTTACGAGGGTATTTAAGGCCAAAATTATAGAATAAAGATGATAAAATGTAGATGTATCAATACTTTATGAGTGGTTCTTTTTCCCGAATGGTGTCCTCCAGCTTCAAGTAAATGACAATATGTAAGGACATTCTGGTATTCCTCCTAAGGAATACACCTTCTCCAAACATAATTTGTTCTTTCGAAGAAAAGGAAAGGATCGACCCAGTGGTATCTCCTCGAATCCAACTTCAATCGATCAATGCTGCTCCTAGTCCAACCATGAAGGACCTGCTTGGAGACAAGATAGTTCACCATGTTGGCATACAACGGGAGTGAGTCAATAACACAAATTAACTCATCTGGGAAGGTCTCTCTAATCCTCTCATAATCAGGAGAATCCTTAAGTTCAATCCGAGAAAGGTGTTCAGCCACAACATTCTTCACTCCAGATTTATCTTTTATCTCCAAATCAAATTCCTGGAGGATTAAAATCCACCAAAGAAGGCACGCTTTCGCGTCCTTCTTTTCCATTAAGCATCGAATGGTTGTATGATCTGTATATATTGTCACCTTAGAGCCCAAAATGTATGATCTGAACTTCTCGAGGGCCCATACTACTGCTAGCATTTCCTTTTCAGTCACTGTATAATTCTTCTGTGTAGGATCTAATACTTTGCTCACGTAGTGGATCGCAAACGGGATCCCCTCTCTCTGTTGTCCTAACACAACTCCTATTGCGAAATCTGAGGCGTTAGTCATGATCTCAAAGGGAAGAGACTAGTCATGAGATTGTAGGATAGGAGACGCACAAATCTTCCTCTTCAAGAGCTCAAAGGCCTCCAGACAGTTGTGATCTACAATGAGCTCAGTGTCTTTCCCTAAGAGCTCATTTAATGGGCGGGCAATCTTTGAAAAATCCTTAATGAATCTCCTATAGAATCAAACATGCCCTACGAATGACCGCATTGACTTTCACGTTGGGAGGTGGATCGAGTTTCTTGATCACCTCCACCTCGGCAGGATCAACCTGCATTCCCCTTTTGGAGATGACATGCCCCAGCACGATACCCTCTATCACCATAAAGTGACTCTTCTCCCATGAGAGTATCGAATTCACCTCTCTACTCCTCGTGAGATCTTGGTCCAAGTGCACTAAACATGTATCAAAAGAATCACCATGGATCGAGAAGTCATCCATGAACACTTCTAGGAAATCTCCCACCATCTCGGCAAATATGGCTATCATGTACCGCTGAAATGTGCCCCGGGCAATGCAGAGCCCGAATGGCATGCGCCTGATAGCATAAGTACCGAATGTACATGTGAATGTGGTCTTTTCTCGGTCCTCAAGTGCTATAGCTACCTAGTTGTAGCTTGAATACCCATCAAGAAAGTAGAAGAACCCTTTCCCTGCAAGTCTCTCCAAGATCTGATCCATAGATGGCAAGGGAAAGTGATCTTTCTTGGTCACGACATTCAGGCGCCTGTAGTCAACACAGACATGCCACGACGTGGTTACTCGTGTTGCGACTTTCCGACTTCTTTGGGACAACATGAAGCGAGGCCACCCAGTTGGAGTCATAAATAGGGTATATAAACCCTGCTTTGCACCATTTCTCAATCTCTTTCTTCAATACTTCCCGTAGATTGGGGTTAAGTCTCCTTTGGAACTCACGGGAAGGTCTCACATTTTCCTCAGTAAAAATGTGGTGGGAGCAAAGAGCGGGGTTGATCCCCACGAGATCCAACACTGTCCAACCTATTACTTTGCGGTTCCTCTCTAAGACCTCTAAGAACCTAGACTCTTGTTCTAAAGTCAAGTATGAGCTAACGATAACAAGATATCTCTCTTTGGGTCCCGCAAGAAAGGAATACTTGAGTTTAGGAGGTAGTGATTTCAGTTCTGGCAATGTGGTATCATCAAGCAAATCTGGCTGAACTGAATCTGAATCCGGTTCCATGCTGCACGAAGGTTGTCTAAGCTGCGTAGTACTCGCCACCAACTCAGAAGTAAGGGGAGTCGGATTGCCAAAGAAGCACGGTAATTCGGCCAAAGCCGTGTCCGACTCATCATCTATGTCCCATGATCGTTCTGAAGGGGATGGAACTAACTGATCCGAATGGATCTCTATGTCATCATGGGAATAGGTATATGCATCTCTCACAAGATCAGAAAACACCTAGCAAACTGCATCATCCACTATGACATTTCCAGATGAAAGGGACTCGCTCTATCTTGAAGGAATCTGTCCCCAAATCCCAACTGAGCTAATCATTTTGTAATCTGCTTCTGAATATTAGTACTCTGTGCTAATCTTTGAATCAGGTCGCTGACACTTGGTTTTCTTCATCTCAAGGTTCACTTCTCCGCCAAGAGAACAGAACTTCATCATTCCCATACCATAATCGAAATCTACGCCTGTGGTCCTAAGGAAGGGTCGCCTGAGAATGATCTAAGATTCTCTCCAATGATTGGGGGTATTCATGTCCAAGACCGTGAAGTCAACCTGAGAATTCTACCCCTCAATCGAGATAACGACATTCTTCACTTCTCCCTTAGGTCTCTTCACTGAACAATCTACGAATTGGAGTAGAGCAAAGTGATCCCAACTCTAATTTCTGATATAAGGCTAAGGGAAGTAAGTTTATTGAAGAAATGTTATCCACGAGTGTGCGTGCAAATGCAGTGTCTTCAATACGACTCTCCACATAGTGAGCAACCATGTCTCTCTTTTTCCTTGGCAAAGTCTGATTCTTGAGATAATAAGTTGTCGCTACTGACAAGACATGTGTCTTTATATTTTGGTTCTATTTCTTCCTGCTAACCCTTGTAGGTGTGCATCTCATCTTAAGGTATTTTTGAAATGTAGGATGATTAGCCACATAATCATCAAATGGCACCTTTACAATGATGGTTTCTTTAAAAAATCGTGCCATAACGGGTCATCTTTCTGAATCTTTTTGATGCGCTTTCCTGCTGTGAGAACACAGGGGAAGGGATTGAAGCTAGAGTAACAGAAGATGAAGAGTCTGAATCATGAACTGAAAGATCATTCTTGGCATTAACTGAAACAGAGTTCTTCATACAAGAATCTTTTTGATGCAACATGGACTCAAAATCTAGACTATCTACTAAAGGTTGTGGAATAGAAGCCGGAGTGGTATCCTCCACAACCGGAGATGCAAGGTCCTCCATAGACTCAGAAGAATATCCATGCTGTCGATGTTGCATACGTGCTCTCCTTCTCTTCTCGGTTCCCTGAGTAGAAAACCTTAAATGGTGCAAATGGGGCTTCGATATATGATGCCTCTCCTCCTCGTCATTTGAAGACTCCTCAGGTAGAACTCCAGAGATGCCCCTCCTCGTATCCCCTGCTCGGTCAGGTACGATCACAGTCCTTCCGCTCCTGAGTGACATGTGATTAGCCTCGTCACACGAAAGAATCTCATGCTCCAATCTAAGAGATGCTGAATAGCATACCTGACTAAAGTGCTGCTGAGAACTAGATAGGTTCAGGCTATTGGGGTGAGCCTGAACTTGGGATTGGATCGAGGTAGAGGGTGCAGTCTGTTTGTCTCCCCGTATGGACAGGCAGTTGACATCCACCCGTAAGTCATGAATTTCGTTCCTGTAAGAACGGAGCTCGTCGAGTATCTGCTGCTGAATATCCATGGGACTTGACGAAGAAGGAAGTGGATAAGACTGGGAAGAAGAACGGGAAGACTGGCCCTGCTGGCCAGGGTACTGCCTCTTCTGTTGGTGTTGGGGTATCTGCTAAGATTGCGGGCCCTGTTGGCCCACCTGGTAATGGCCATGTCGGTCATGTTGCTGCTAATATTGTCGCTACAACTGGGATGGCTAGAATCTAGGGCTCTGCTGTGAAGGAGGTGGTGCGGAGGTGAATGCGGTGTTATGAAAGGTCGGGGGACGCTGGTAGGTCTGTTGATCTCCTGTACTTCCCTGCCTGGAAGGATCCTGAGTATACCATACTCCATTCACCTCCCAAACCGGTGGAGGCTCCTCTTGAACTGTCTCTGCTAATGGAGGTGGCTGCTGGAAAGAGTGGGTGTAGGATTGGTCCTGCTCCCACGGCTGGGGTTGCCCTGACACCAACTGCTCCTGAATATGGTGCACTTGATATACAATGGCATAGGGTGAAGTCACAGAGGGTATCCTTATCTTAGATACCTTCTCAGTCAACTCCACCATCTGTTTTGGTAGTTTGGAGACGCTCTGGTCTAACTAATCAATCCTCCTGTCGATCTTTTCAACTATTGTAAGCTTGTCCGCAAGGAGTCCAATGCTAGAGATCACGCCCTGAGAGAGATCGACTACAGCTGATTTTCCCCCTCCAAATGAGAGTGAGCTGAGGGATGGTGTATAGGCCCTACGGGCGGTTTGTGAGCAGCTAGTTTCAGCCATTTGCTCGAATACCTTCCTGACAGTATCCGCTCCTCGTGATGTATAGCTACCTCCACATGCAACGCTCACTAAACCTTGCATCTCAGGGTTGAGACCAGTAAAGAACGACTGGACCAAGATATTGTCATCTTGTCCATGACAGGGACACTTCTGCAGGATGTCCTTGAATCTTTCCCACACATCACAAAAGGCTTCATGGGTAACTGGGAAAAACTAGTAATGCACGTCCTCATCATATTAGTTCTACTCAACGAGTAGAACTTCTTCAGAAATAGGTCCTTGTACTGGGCATAAGTGGTGACTGTAACTACCAAGTTCTTTACCCAGTAGTCAGCTTTGTCACCCAAGGCAAATGGAAGGGCTTTGAGCCTAATATAATCCTAGCTAACATTATGATGTTTGAGGTTAGCACAGATGAGCTCAAAGTCACTTAGAAATACATATGGCTCCCAGATGCTTCCCATCAAAGTGTGGCAAAAGGTTCAGAAAGTGCGTCTTCAACTCAAAATCAACAGTGGGTTCAGTCGGATTAAAGTAATTTCGAATTATGTACTATCCGGAGTTATATGTCGCATTTATTGGTGGTTCGACCCCAACATTGAGCTGTCCTAACTGAGCTCTGAGAAGTGCATGTTGTTGCTCAGATGCAACTAATGTGGATAGTACCATTCTCATTTGGTCTTCGTGGTTCTCTTCTTCTCCTTCTTTCTTCTTTGGAGGCATTTTACTTGAATCTTCGTTATGGCCTGAATCAGCAATGTGTTCTTGATTAGAAGAGGATTTATGAACCAAGATATTCTCACCGAAGAAAAGATCTTCCTCGGTGAGGTGGGAAGAGAGAAAGGGAATGGTTTGAGAGTAACCATCCCGAGAGTGGGTGATCCTAGGCTCAAGAGGGACATGAGTCCAGGTTGGTCCAAGCTGCACTCGGACCTTTGAAGTCATACTTCTTGGAGGGTTCAACGAGAGATTCGAAAAGTTCGAACAAATATCCGCCTAACCGGTCATCTTCGATGTCAAAAGAACTAATTAGAACACGATATTCAATGAGGCACTAGTTCTACGGTGCACGTAAATGTGCGGAGTAAACTCACACAATACAAACACAATTCAAACCCTCAATTTCACCAACTCAACATGTGATGGTCGTAACGGTTCGACCGAATTATCTGATCAATTTTAGTTGGTGATAAATACAATCTTGGAAAGATTAACGAGATGTTAGGTGCCCGTATTTTCCTACAGACTGGTCCGATTCTTACGACTAGTTGAACCTACTTTCAGCCAGTATAGGAGTAAGTATGGACCGCATAAATACGGCTACACGTTCCTTGAGGACTAAGGCACCCTCTAAACCTCCCACACTACTAAGGAAGTCCGTACCGTAAATACGACAACCCGTATTCCTCACTGACAAGTAGCTAATTGCCTAAAAATAAAGAACCAGTTGTTAGCAATGTGAGCCCCGGGCGAACCATTCCTACAATAGATGTTATTGTAATAAATGATTTATAAATAAAAGTTATTGATTATTTTTCACTCCCTTTCTGAGATTGAATGAATGAATGCACTATAAGGTCCCTCTGTACAATAAGGGTTATGTACCATGGTCAACTAGATGATGATATAGCTGTTGATTCATTGAATGAATCATAGAGGTTGATGCTTGGATGAATATCTAAGGAGTTAGATAGAGGACTCATCAAGCATCGTCAAATGATTGTTAAGTGATGATCTCCAGTCTGAGTAGTAAATGGCAATCCTTTCTCATATGGCTGATATCTGATCGACCTCTTGATGCATGTCCTCTACTTGGGAGTAGTGATTCAGAGGTGTCAGATTAGTTGAGTCAATGGGTTGACTTAACGAGATCGAGATAACCAAAGACCTATGTTGAATGCTGTCACAGCATAGGCATGCATCCTCTGACCGGAGACAAATGTGTTGCAATATGTCTGAGTATGTACATTTGGCAGACCAATAGGTTGATGGCCTAACCAAGGTCTATACACCGGCGAGCTGGTGTGCATGTAAGGACATATGAGTAATACGATCTCTCAAAGGGATCATACATATTCACTTATGAACCGGGAGACATGAGCTCACTCATGAGGTATTGGGACTTGATCAAAATCCATGCATGGTCTTCATGCTTTGGAAGCATGACATGATCTTGAAGGTAAGATATATGCTTTGGGAAAGCATATGATCTATACCAATTCCTAGTGACCAAGATTGAGAAACTTAATGATCAAACCCTAAAGACAACAGTGTAAAAGGGATCTTTATTTTCAGAATGATCATAGGTCTTCCAGTATGCAGGATGTACAGGTATTGGGATTACTTGAGGGTGATGTGATCATAAACGATGGCATAACCATGACGCTTCCATTCCGAGGGAGTGATGAAACAGGTTTGGATTTTAGTGACTCCTCTCATTAGAGAAGTGACCTAATCTTAGTCCATGTACTGGACATTGATCTGAATGAGATTCAAATGCAATGAGAAGATTAGGTCTACGGTCTTCATTTGATCAAGCATCTTTGGGAGGTCCATGGGATCTGGATTTGAGATATGATCTCAACATCCAAGTCACTATACGTGGAACAATACAATCGCCATGTCCTTATCTACAAGTATCTGCGGAGAAATCGCATTATTCTTGAAAGGGTTCAAGAATAATTCCATAAGATCAAAGCATCGAAGAAGTAATGATTAAATGTGATTTAATCATCTTGATGTGTGTAGAAGTTATCCAATATAATTAAATATGATTTAATTATTATGGATAAGAATAATATGGATAGAAATATCCAATTATTCATAATATATTATAAATGTGATTTATAATGTATTAGAGAGAGTTAATTATAATTTATATTTGTTGATTAATTATTATGTATATTGGATACACATTGTGTAATTAATTGAAAATGTAAATTATATGTTGTTTTTGGTTGTGAATGTGATTCACAATTTTTCAATGGCAAGATTGCAATATTCTCAAAATTAATTATGAATTATTTTTGAAGAATAAATCACAAAAAAAATAATTGGAAATAATAATGGAGATTTCGACGGAGATATGCAATCTCATGAAATCTCATGAGATTGCCTCCATATGGAAAAAGGGGGACGGCCACCAAGTCCTACTTGGAATAGGTGGTCGTCCACCTTGTTATACATGGGAGATGTAATATCCATGTATATCCTCTCCCTATTTGGTAGATGTAATTTATGATTGATTTATATTTGATTTTGTCAATTATATTTTGATCTAAATTAAATCATAATTTGTTGGTTTTTACCAACAACAATCTTAGCCATTGGATTGAATATTAATAATTCTCATTCATTGATTTTATATGTCCCAAGGAATGAGATCCATGGATCCCAAAACCCTATAAATAGAGAGGCATGCCATGCTCTCTAGGGCCATGCAAATTTGGAGCCATCTCTCTCTCTCTCATTCTTCTTACATGCCAACCCTCTCTCCCTCTTCTTGGTGGCCATCCACCAAACCCTAGAGGAGAGTTTCGCCGTCGCCTTCGCCACCGCGCCACCACTTCGACGTTCTTCAGTTCTCTATCTTGTTGGAGTGCTACGCTCACGAAGAAGATGTTTGATCTCGTGCGATGATATTAGGAGCTTACTATGCTTAGATCATCTTGTTGGATTGCGAGGATCACGCGGTTCATTCCCGCGCTCGCAAGCGACCTCTCCGACGATCGGACGTGAGGCAGGAGGTCTCTTTTCTTAGAGACTGGATCAACCATGCTTCAAGAGGTATTCCTTTATACTTGTTGAGGTTCTAGATGAAACGATCCGAGAATCGTTCTTGGATCATGTGATTTCATCGCATGAAATTTTTTTAAATTCCGTTGCACAGAACAACTAGTACAACTAGTCGTTCTGCATCGTTTTCGATACGATGATCACTCTTCCGTGATTCTCTTTAGGATAAAATCATATCCTTCAAGTGGTATTATAGCCTTAGGTCGAAGGTTTCGAATATGATTCGCAAACCTAGGACGACTTGGGTTAGTTAAGGTCGTGAAAGTTTTTTGTCGCATTTAATTTTTCGTAGATCTGTTTAGTGAATAAATTTGGCCATGTTTAAAATACTTAAGACGAATTAATCACTTGTATTTTATTCCCTATTAAATATGGAAACCATAGGATCTGAGTTTACGTAATTCGGATTCCTTTTGCTCGAGATATGGTTGTTTTAATGAACATATATGCACTGTTGCGGGAACTGCGAATCTTAACATGATTAATGAGTTAATTACTATTTTGATACGCCTCGAAAAGCGTAAAATATCACTTGGGTTCTGTCTTAAATCAAGTTAGCAATCTTTGAAAATTGAGTTTGTCTAATATGGATTTATATTGATTGAGATATGTTAATTTTAGTGAGTAGGGTCACTACTGAAATTACATTCCTAATCAAGAACCATGTGATTGTCAATTAGTGAAATTAAGTGTTAATTTGATGAAATAATTATGGAAAATATTTGTGAAATATTGGAAGATGATTACTCCCTTAATTGACTTGGCCTCAACAAATTAATTGATTAGATTTGTTCTAGATCATAATTGGAAACACAATCATCAAACTTGATGCTTGAATAGGATTTGGAATTTGTGTAGCAAATTTCCTTATAATAAAAAATGTTTTGATTATTACTATATGGTATAATTTCGATTGAAGAACCAATGATCATCTCAAGTACAAATTTATATATTTGGCATTATCCTTTCTTGAGGTGGATATGCTGTCTAGTCGGAGAGCATTGGGGTTGCGGGTTGCAACATATGTGGTCCATCCCACTCTCGTCGGTACTGGCCATGACAACGGATAGGGACTCGATAATGCCGTAAAAAATCAAGGTGTATTTTCTAATTATTAGAATTCGAATTAATACATACTTTGAGATATTACCATATATATATTTCAGTAAAATAATCAAGTTTGTTGATTGAATAGGATTGATAATTAATTTAATATGATTAAATTGATTATGTCCAATTGAGACTCTCTATTATGAATAGAGTTATTATTTCCCTTGGAAGAATTAATTATGTGAATGTGATTCATGATAATTAATTAAAATTTAAATATGAGGTGGAGGATCACATAAGTGACATCCATGGTCTCCCGTCAAGGCGAAGGGTTCCGTCGCCAGGGATTGCATGTGGGAGACGCATGTCCGAAGAGACAGCTCCTGTATGCAAGTGCATCTAGATCGGGCTCTTTGCTTCTCGAAAGAGTAATGTCGTATCTGTAGTGACCCCAATATCGGATCCTCATATTATTGGGGCGATATTGGATTGTGTATAGCGAGTACTATTCCTGTTGACGGTTGGTTCAATTAACGATGGGTCAACATCGCCTTAGGGGTGGTGGGCCAGGGTGTTAAGGACCGAATTAAGAAATGCAAGTTGGACTTGCAAGGTGGAATATGTTCCCACTTCTCTTTGTTGGAGTCGCAGATTCCCATATTATTGGGATGTGACAAAGATAAAGAGGAGATCCCAATTCTTGTTAGAGATATAGAGGTAAGTATATCTCTTACTTTGAAAGTGATTAAGGGAATGAACTTTCAAAGTCAACAATGCAAGAATAATTTAATTTAAAATAACCTTAATAAAATATCAAAATTTTTATTATATGCTTATATGTTCTAATATAGTGCATTCTTAATTTCAGAAAATGAAGTCCTTGATCCCACTAAGCAGGCTTCTTGAGGTCAACCAGTTGACCGGTCCAAATTACTTGGATTGGATCCGTAATTTGGAGCCTTTTCTCTCTGCTGAATGCATAAGTTATGTGCTCTCCGAGGACAAGCATGAAAGCCCTAAATCCAAGGAAGAAAAAGCATACAATGACAAGTATGATGAAGATCATGTCTTGGATAGATGATATATCCTGGGTTCTCTCTCCAATGTTCTTCAGAAATAACATGTGGAGATGAGCACATGCCAGGAGATAATGCAGAATCTAAACGATATGTTTGTGACATTAACCGCACCCAGCATTACAATATTATGAAAGAGCTCGTTCGCTGCAAGATGCAGGAAGGAACTTCGGTTCGAGAGAACGTACTCAAAATGTTCGGGTAATTGTCTGAACTGGAGACTCTTGAGGCAAATATGGATGCAGACATGCAAGTGACTTCATTCTGCTGTCTTTGCCTAAGTCTTTCAATAATTTTGTGGTTTCATTCCACATGAACAATTACTTGTCGAACGCTGGTCTTCTTGCTGCATTAAAGTCTACAGAAGATGTAATGAAGAAAGATGGTCCCGCTGGCAGTGCAATAGTTGCACAAGTCAGAGGGAAGCACGGTCGGAAGCAAGGTTCTCAGAAGGGCCCGACCTAGAAGAGAAAGAAGAAGAGTCAAGGTGTTGGCTCATCTTCTAGTGCATCCACACTGATAGCGTCGAAGAAATCCGACGTCTGTCACCACTGCAAAAAGTCGGGGCACTGGAGGCGTAACTACCCGGAATACCTGAAGTCGTCCGACAAAGGTAAAGCCCCAGCAGGTATGAAATCTACTTTCATCATTGAAACTAGCTTTCTCGTTGGACGAGAACGAAGTTGGGTTGTAGATTCTGGTGCTTCTGTTCATGTATGCAATGTATTGCATTTGTTTCAGGAAACTAGAAATCTGGAGGAAGGGGAGATAGTCATCCAGAGGGGATCTGATGCAAGTGTTGCAACAGTCACCGTCGGGATTTGTCAACTATCATTATCTAGTGGTAGAGTCCTTATACTTAAATAGTGTCTTTATGTACCCAAAGTCAGAAGTAATTTGATATCTGTATCTAAGCTTGTTAGAAGCGGGTATTCATTCCTTTTCTATAATAAATTAGTCATAAATCATTATGATAAATATATTGCGGATGGTATTTTGACTTCTGGTGGACTGTATGAGCTGTGCATTGATAAATGTATAATGAATGTTACAACCACTAATAAAAACCCTAAAAGATCCAGGGAGGATGGAAATCTCTCGAATGAGATTTGGCATCAGAGGCTTGGTCATTTATCAGTTAATAGGATCAAAAGATTGATAAAGGATGGACCTTTAGATTTTCTACAAGTTCAACCTTTTCCTACTTGCAAGCATTGCATTCAGGGTAAAATGAGTAGGACGCCTTTCCGTAACAAGGTTACAAGATGCGAAGGTATTATTGACCTAATACATACTGATGTATGTAGTCCCTTCAGTCCCGAGACTTGAAATGGATATCGATGTTATTTGATGTTTATTGATGACCATTCGCGTTACAGGTTTGTCTTCCTATTACGTCATAAATCAAAAACCTTTGAAAAGTTAAAAGAGTTTAAGGATTTGGTTGAGAACCAAACCGATAGGAAGATTAAGAGAATTCAATCTGATTGAGGTGACGAGTTCCTCTCGGATGAATTCAAGGAATATCTTAAGGAGAATGGAATTGTTTCCAATCTCACTCCTCCTGGAACTCTCCAACTTAATGGTGTTGTTGAAAGACGCAACAGGACCATCATGGACATGGTCCGTTCAATGATGAGCAAATCACATTTACCTCTTAGTTTCTGGGGATATGCAGTAGAGACTGCAATATATATCATGAATAAGATTCCTAGCAAATATGTACCTAAGACTCCTCATGAGCTCTGGTATGGAACCAAACCTAGTGTTAATCACTTGAGGGTTTGGGTTGCTTGGTCCATGCGAAAAACGTGGATGCAAGTAAGCTAGAATCTTGCTCTCGTGAGTGTTACTTCATTGGGTATGTTAAGGATGGTATTAGATACCAGCTTTATGAACCTGAGACCTAAAAGGTTTTTATTTCTAGAGATGTGAAGTTTCTGGAGAATGATTTCCTTAAAGGTCAAGACAAGAATGAAGTAGAGGAACTCATTGAGTCCCCTGAGGATTCTGAGCTTCCTGGACCAGAAACTCAGATAAATAAAGATGAAACACACATACCTCTTCGAAGGAGTTCGAGGGTGGTTGCACCACATGAAAGGTATGGATTCCATGTGTCAAGTGAGACTGACATTGATCCTACTTCATTTGAAGAAGCACTCACGGATCAAGACATGGATAGATGGGTGCTAGCAATGAAGTTAGAAATTGACTCCATGCGTAAGAATGGTGTATGGACCCTAAAGGATAAACCTAAAGGGGTAAAACCCATTGGGTATAAATGGATCTTCAAGAGAAAGAGGGGACATGATGGGAAAGTAGAGACTTTCAAGGCATGGCTCGTAGCCAAGGGCTACACACAGAGAGAAGACATCGATTACGATGAGACATACTCTCCTATGGCTATGCTTAAATCCATCAGGACATTACTAGCTATAGCTGCATATCTTGACTACAACATCTGGCAGATGGACGTCAAGACGACTTTCCTCAATGGATACCTCGAGGAGGATATCTACATGGAGCAGCCCCAGGGATTCATAACTGAGGATGGAAAAGTATGCAAGCGGAAGAAATCCATCTATGGGCTCAAGCAAGCTTCTCGTAGCTGGAACATTAGATTTGGCGAAACCATAAAGAGTTATGTTTTGTGCAGAATCCAGATGAACCTTGTGTGTACAAGAAGCTTAGTGGGAGCGCTATCGTGTTCATCATGCTTTACGTAGATGGCATCCTTATCATTGGGAATGATACAGGGATGATGATCAGTGTGAAAATTTGGTTATCCCATACCTTTGAGATGAAAATCTTAAAGAAGCCTCTTACATATTAGGTCTGAAGTTGTTCAGAAACCGAGAAAAGAGGATTTTGGGATTGTCATAACATGGATACATTAAGAAGATTCTTGAACGATTCCGTATGGATAGTTCTATGGAAGGATTCCTATCCTTAAGACATGGTATCCACCTGTCTAAAGGAATGTCTCCTCAATCTGTTGAGGAAAAGAAGGCCATGGCTGGATGTCCTTATGCATCAGCTGCAGGGAGCTTAATGTATGCCATGATGTGTACTAGGTCAGATATCTGCCATGCAGTGGAAGTGGTAAGTCGTTACCAATCCTGCTATGGAGAACAACACTGGAATGCAGTAAAGAACATATTCAAATATCTGAGATGGACGCAAGATTACATCTTGGTCTATAGAGATGACCTCCAAGTCTTGGGATATACAGATTCTCACATCCAATCGGATGTTGATGATCAAAAGTCAACATCAGGGTTTGTGTTCTTGTTGAATGGTGGTGCTGTGAGCTGGAGAAGTAAGAAGCATGACACTACTGCAGATTCAACAACAAAATCCGAGTACATTGCCGCATCGAATGATGCAAAGCAGGCGGTGTGGTTGCGTAAGTTCGTACTGGAGCTTGGTGTAGTTTCCTCTGATACTCCCATCCTGTTACTCTACGATAACAGGGGAGCCATTGCCCAAGCAAAGGAACCCAGATGGCATCAGAAGAGCAAGCACGTGGAAAGGAAATACCAGATCATTCGGGAGATTCAAAAGCGTAGTGACATCATCATCACCAAGGTGGTCTCCACCGACAACGTTGCTGATCCTCTTACCAAACCCCTGACACAGAAGGTTTTCGACCAGTATGTAATGAGTATGGGTTTAAGGATTGTTCCTGAATGGTTCTGAGGGCTAGTGGGAGATTGTTAGCAATGTGAGCCCCGGGCGAACCATTCCTACAATTGATGTTATTGTAATAAAAGTTTTATCAATAAAAGTTATTGAGTATTTTTCACTCTCTTTCTGAGATTGAATGAATGAATGCACTATAAGGTCCCTCTGTACAATAAGGGTTATGTAACATGGTCAACTTGATGATCATACAACTGTTGATTCAACGAATGAATCATAGAGGCTGGTGCTCGGATGAATATTTAAGGAGTTAGATAGATGACTCATCAAGCATCGTCAAATGATTGTTAAGTGATGATCTCCAGTCTGAGTAGGAGAGGGCTAACCTTTCTCATATGGTTGATATCTGACTGACCTCTTGATGCATGTCCTCTGCATGAGAATTGTGATTCGGAGGTGTCAGATTAGTTGAGTCAATGGGTTGACTTAACGAGATAGAGATAACCAAAGACTTATGGTGAATGTTGTCACAGCATAGGCATGCATCCTCTGACCAGAGACAAATGTGTTGCTATATGTCTGAGTATGTACATTTGGTAGACCAATAGGTTGATGACCTAACCAAGGTCTATACACCGCGCGAGATGGTGTGCATGTAAGGACATATGAGTAATATGATCTCTCAAAGGGATCATACATATTCACTTATGAACCGGGAGACATGAGCTCCCTCATGAGGTATTGGGACTAATCAAATTCCATGCATGGTCATCATGCTTTGGAAGCATGACATGAATTTGAAGGTAAGATATATGCTTTGGGAAAGCATATGATCTATACCAATTCCCAGTGACCAAGATTGAGAAACTTAATGATCAAACCTTGAAGATGATAGTGTAAAAGTGATATTTATCTTCAGAATAATCATAGGTCTTCCAGTATGCAGGATGTACAGGTATTGGGAATACCTGAGGGTGATGTGATCATAAACGATTGTATAACCATGATGCTTCCATTCCGAGGGAGTGATCAAACATGTTTGGATTTTGACCTAATATTAGTCCATGTACTGAACATTGATCTGAATGAGATTTAGATGCAATGAGAAGATTAGGTCCACGGTCTTGATTTGATCAAGCATCTGTGGGAGGTCCAAGGGATCTGGATTTGAGATATGATCTCAACATCCAAGTCACTATACGTGGAACAATACAATAGCCATGTCCTTATCTCCAAGTATCTGCGGAGAAATCGCATTATTCCTGAAAGGGTTCAAGAATAATTCCATAAGATCTAAGCATCGAAGAATTAATGATTAAATGTGATTTAATCATCTTGATGTGTGTAGAAGTTATCCAATATAATTAAATATGACTTAAGTATTATAGATAAGAATAATATGGATAGAAATATCCAATTATTCATAATATATTATAAATGTGATATATAATGTATTAGAGAGAGTTAATTATAATTTATATTTGTTGATTAATTATTATGTATATTGGATACACATTGTGTAATGAATTGAAAATGTAAATTATATGTTGTTTTGGGTTGTGAATGTGATTCACAATTTTAAAATGGCAAGATTGCAATATTCTCAAAATTAATTATGAATTATTTTTGAAGAATAAATCACAAAAAAATTGGAAATAATAATGGAGATTTCCATGAAGATATGCAATCTCATGAAATCTCATGAGATTGCCTCTATATGGAGAAAGGGGGACGGCCACCAAGTCTTACTTGGAATTGGTGGCCGTCCACCTTGTTATACATGAGAGATGTAATCTCCATGTATATTCTCTCCTTATTTGGTTGATGTAGTTTAGGATTGATTTATATTTGATTTTGTCAAATATATTTTGATCTAAATTAAATCATAATTTGTTGGTTTTTACCAACAACAATCTTTGCCATTGGATTGAATATAATTCAATCTCATCCATTGATTTTATATGTCCCATGGATTGAGATCCATGGATCCCAAAACCGTATAAATAGAGAGGCATGCCATGCTCTCTAGGGCTATGCAAATTTGGAGCCATCTCTCTTTCTCATTCGTCTTACACGCCAACCCTCTCTCCCTTTTCTTGATAGATGTCCACCAAACCCTAGAGGAGAGTTTCGTCGTCGCCTTCGCCACCGCGTCGCCGCTTCGACGTTCTTTGGTTATTCATCTTCTTGGAGTGCTACGCTCACGAAGAAGACGTTCGATCTCGTGTGACGAGATTAAGAGCTTACCTTGCTTGGATCATCTTGTTGGATTGCGAGGATCACGTGGCTCATCCACGTGCTCGCAAGCGACCTCTCCGACGATCGAACTTGAGACAGGAGGTCTCTTTTCTTAGAGACTCGATCAACCACGCTTCAATAGGTATTCCTTTATACTTGTTGTGGTTCTAGATGAAACGATTCGAGAATCGTTCTTGGATCATGTGGTTTCATCGCATAAAAATTTTTTAAATTCTGTTGCACAGAACAACTAGTACGACTAGTCATTCTACGTCGTTTTCGATACGACGATCACACTTTCGTGATGCGCTTGAGGATAAAACCATATCCTTCACCAGTAGTATGTAAGAAGTCCTGGCTTGTCTCTATCCTAGGGTCGTCTCTCTCTCACTTGCAAGTAAATCAAACAATGAGGGCTTTATGCACCCGTGAACAAGGTTCTTTTCATTCCAATTTTTTAATCAACCTGCTCAATTCAGTCCCAATTTTAGGGTTAGATTATCACTTGAAATTTATTTGAACACACAAACATGTCTACCATTCAGTCCCAATTTCCTTTTTGACCTTATGTTGTAAAACAAAAGGAAAACTGGAAATCGGAATGCAAACGAGAAACTATGATGCATGCGCAAAAGAAGGTATACTTATAGTGAATCCCATCACTCTCCATGCGTTATGCAAAACTGAATTTGTAAATTTTACACTAAATGCATGCATATCGAAAAAACTGCACCTAAACAATATACTATTAGTAGGAAAGAATTGATTTGATTTGAGCTAAGTAGTACGTGGCTATGTGTGTCTAATTATGAATCTTAGAAGATAACTGAATCATCTACGATATGTGCGGCCTAAATTATGAAGGGTACAATCAAATTTTATTATATACTATCGTGTGCCTAGTCCTTAATGTCGCCACTCAAGTCGAGCCCCACCCTCACCGGAGAGTGAAACAGGTCTCAGCACACCACAAAGTAATGTCCAAGTCTCTTTACGCATGCGAGCTCTCAAACAAGAGCCGCTATAAATGAGAAAGTTACCTTAATTTTTACAACACAATAATTACAAAAAATACAAAAACTCTCTCGAACAAAAATCAATTCACCTAGCTCCAACATTCGGCGCGCGTCGCGTCCGTCGACCTCCGATGCACTCCAAGTCCACCGGGCCCTCACAAGGAAAATAAGATTTATATTAGAGAGAAAAAAACAAAATATATACAAAAATATGAAGAGAGATGATTGAGAGGAAAAATAGATTAATTACAAGTGGCTCGGGGTTCAGACTACCTGAGTAAATGAAAATCTAAATCCAAAATTTTTCAATTAATCCCAAAGCTGTTTGCTACCCTAGAAACGACGCCTGACAAATCATTGAATACAATATGTAATTTGGGCACGTTGTAGTACGTGTACTTAGCGAATCGATCAAAACTGAGAGAAGATCTCCGTGAAGAGGGCTCGGTTTTAATTTATATCTCGGGCAAGTTCGAGGTCGAACACGGGGAGGCAAAGGAACAACTTTGGGGTTAATTCTAAAATTATGATCTAGATTTCCAAGGAGTATTTTTTAGATTTTTTAATGCAAAAACAGATGCAAAATGCGTAATGCAAGTAGATTAACAAACTAAGAAAGCACACAACTAGGACAAATTAATTTTAATGCAAAATCAGTTTAATTGAGGCTACAGGTATTTTCCTACAATCCTAATCCAGAGATGAGTACAAAATGCATTTTTTTGGAATTTTAGGAATTATAATGCAAAAATTAAAAATGTTAACTTTTTATGGGTTTTTTTGCAATTTTTCATACAAATAGTAAGCAAAAATTATGAAAATTTTACTGGAATGAAAACATGATGCAATGATACTACAGTAATAGTTTTGGAATTTTTGACAAAATATGATTTTTTATGGATTTTTTAATGAAAACAGAGTGACTGCAAGTAATTAATTCCCAATAAATCCACGTTATGAAATTAGGCAGAAAGCGAATTATCTCATATAGGTATTTTCATATGGAATCCTGAAGACTTGAAATTTTACAAAAATGATGTACGTGGATTTAATTAAAAATCAAATATCCAAATCACTCTATAAGTTATTTCAGGCACAAAACAACTCTATTTTGGATGAAATTTGGATAGTATTTCAATCACATTTCAGGGCATTATGTCTAATCTTTATGGAATTTCTAGAGGAACTATATGTCAAATAGGTATTCAAGAGCACGGAATGAGTAAAATATGCAGAATGTCAGTTAGACTATTTTAATTAATTACCCAAATATCAGAAAAATATAAATAAATATCTAGGTGATAGTAGTTGCTCAACTTTAAGACATTTTTCATTAAATAAAATGATGCTATACAGATGTCCAAATTAAGACATGAAGACAGGGGTATGCTTGCAATTTCAGAAACACAACATATAAGAAAACTAAGCACATGGCCTTCTTATAATTATAGAAACTTAATATAAACAAAATACAACTTTTCCAAGTAAAAAAGTAACGAAACCTTCTTCTTCTTCTTCATTCTAGATAAGCGGTAGAGGGGAAGAGGGCGGCACCGCCTGCGCGACGTGCAAAGATGGCGAGGATGGGGTCGACGATGGCGGAGAAGCACGCGATGCGCACGAGAAGGTAAATGATTTTGTATCATTCTGAATCAGCTCGCCGTCGTCCATAAATGATTTTACCCTTCTGAGTTAGCTTGGTGACAACATCTACAACTGCACTGGTAGAAGGTAAATGATTTGTATTGTGTGTATTATCCGTGATTGCTATTGTAGTCTCAATAGGTAAAATCTTATAATGGTCTGTAATGAATGATCTCTACTTAGAAAGGAATGTCTCAACAAGATATCCTAAATTCTCATCTATAATATCAGAAATCTTAGTAGGAGGCACCTCATCAATAATCTCAGAAAAAGAGTGTGCCTCGGGAATCTTAAAACGTACCTCTGAAAACTCAGAATGATCCTCGGAATACAGCTTAAACTGTCCATCAGCTGACAACTTAGAATGATCAACAAGGAAACTTAAAGCTAATGTGCTTTCCAGAAGATCTTTTCTGATAAAGGAACTCCTAGGTGTCCATGAAATAAGTGAATAGCTCTGTATCTCAAAACTCAGTAAGAAAATCACAGTCCTCAGAATCTAGTGTAACTCTCTCTCTCATATGCTACTGTTGGTGGTAGTGATGTCCTAGGATTGGGGATCGTCTCTATCTTCACCTTGTCACTGCGAGAGTGAAAGATGATCTGTCCATTACCATAACCAACTAGCACTTCAGTCATTTGAAGGAATGGTTGACCTAGTATGATCAGGGTATGGAGTAACAGTACGGAGGTATCCATATCCATAACAACAAAGTCAACTAGAAATCTCATTCCATGCTCCGTTACAATGACAACCTCTAATATTCCTCTCAGCCTCTTGATCGATCTATAAGCAAACTGTAGGATCATCCTGACAAATCTAAGTGGCCCCAACAAAAACTTAGTGAGTAGCGAGGATGGCATGAGATTAATGGAGAATCTGTTATCGAGAAGTGTGCGATCTACTTCCTAATCAAAGATGTAGCAACGGGTGTGAAATGCTCCTTTATCTTTCTTTTAGGGCAGGAGATTGCTAATGGAATGAACTGTTGACATGATTAAGATATCCTTATCTATTTTCTTTCGTCTATATTACCTTGCTTGACACTTTTGAGTACATGCTTCTTTTATTCCTTTTTTCACTACAAGTATGTACTCCATGGCCTTAAGGAGTGGCATCTCTAAAAAGATGTTTTGAAGGATTTCTACCACTCCATCATCAGATAGTACTGTTTTTTATTTTTGGATTTTTTTTAGTTTTATTAAAGCTGAAGGAAATGGAACAGAATCGGAAGAAACACCATGCTGCTCATTTCTCTTATTCAAAATAGAGTCATCATGTACATGTGGACATCCAGAGTCAGCCTGTGTTATGTTATCCACTACTGGAATAGAATGAACAATGGAAAATCATGATGGGTTGCTTGGTTATCTAGTGTAGAAGAAGAATCCATGATTGGTATGTTCTCTTTCGAGGCTAACTTGGCACTGCATTTTTTTTATTATCTTTTTGGTCTTATCAAAATAATGATGGAGATGGGGGTGGTGGTGAAGTTGAAAAAGAGGTTGATGAAACTCCAAGATTTGGTTCTGCTATACCGGATCGCTGCTTTACTAGGGAAGAAGATGATGAAGTCGGTGAAGCTCTCTCATTGACTCTCTCTGATTCCAATTGATGTGCAAGGGGATGAAATCTCCTACCACTTTTGAGATGAATGGCATTACATAAACATGTAAAATCAAAAGCCATACCATACCTGTCTTGGGTGTGGAGGATCATGGGATACCTACTCCTTACGTCTAAAATTGTTGGGATTAGATTCGACCCAGGATGGATTCTAGTGTCTTGGTGATGGTCAGGGCATCTAACCTCTAAGTCAGGTAATTCATATTCTTCATTAGTAATGCAAGCTAATCTAGTAGAAGATTCACCGAATGTGTCGATGCTCAATGATTGGTTGTCGTTGAGACTGGTAGTGTGGAGGTTGTTGGTATCCATACGAGTGTGGCTGATAAAAATAAGGAGGAGGGGGATGTGAAAATTGTCCAAACGATGCATACTGCTGCTAGTAGTACGGCTAACAAGGACATGCAGGTTGCGTCCATTGTTATCCATGTCTCCAGTTTGGAAGTGTGGTGGAGACACAAAGTGAGGTTGTATCTATTGGTGTTAGGGATGTGGTCTCCCTCCCTGAAAATGGTGAACATGTCTCTAACTATATTGGAACCCCAATTGACCTTACCCTGACGAAAGGGGGTGGTTGTGCTCTCGATCGACCCAAATGTCATTCACCTCTTGAATGAGAGGTGGAGGTGGCGACTGCTACTCAAGAATGTAAGGAAGTACCTGTTGGTACAGTACAATATGATGTGAATACTGTTGGACCTAGTTTGGGGTCTGCACATAGTTTACGTGTTGAACTGTAGACAGTCTTCCGTTACTCTATTGGGCTGAAGTGGAAGAAGACTTCTCATTAGTAGAAATATCGGTTGCAGCACTCGTACTCTGACATGCACTAATCATACTAACAAGAATCATCAAATGTTTCGTGATATCATCCAGCTTGTATAGGGTCGTCCTTTGTTCGATCACATGTAGCTTCTTAAGCTCCTTGGATCGTTTATCTATTATGTTCACTTTGTATAGGTGATTACCTATATTGGTCATATCTGTACTATCCACCCTATCCACATCATGTGATGTCGTCATGTTGATAGCCTTGTGGTGTAACTGAAGGAGAGGTAATAGGGTGCTTCTAAAAATCACGTGAATAATAAAGAGCTACAGAGATATCCATCATCTCCTCAAAAATCTAATACAGGAGATCCTCGTCCTTGTTGAAGTGCCACCCCCTTGATAAACCACGAATTCGGCTCTAATATGGTGGAATTAGCACTTAACATGTCATTGCAGTCGGGCCGAACTAGGTCTATCAAAAACCATCTAACTTGGATATGACAATGAAATCTGATGGTCGTATTTTTTTTACTTGGTAAGAAACCAAGGTCGAACTCAGGGACACGAGCCTTTCTCGTGATTATTCAGATTTTTATCTATTTATCTAAGTGTTGAGTTAAAGATCAATAGGTCAATAGATGCATGAGGACAAGACAATGCATTAAAACAAAACTAAACATGCATTTTTTTATTTTATTTTAATCATGCAGATAGCTGCTATGCAAGAATTAAGATGCCTTAAATCAGAGTAAGATGATAAGCAACTTAACAGGGAGTCAATTTCAGGTTCACTTTAGATGACATATTTGATGGACAATTTAAACAAGGCATCATGTTAAGCATTAATAGACACATGGCTACTAAAATAATACATCAAGATTACTGTATCCAAAATAAAAAAACTGAGCATGCCATTAGAATGATCATCAAACAAGTTTCGAAATGAAACTGAAATCAACTCAATCGGAGTTATGAAGCTCAAGATACGCATAAAAGAAGACAAGGGCATAACTGAAAGATAACTACAAACAGGTCCCTGGAAGGGACTGAAATGTAAATATGAAAAAGTTCAAGACCTTTCCTGTAAATGACCCACATGCACAGGGGTATTTTTGCAATTATAAAAACCTACGAGGTCATAGCTGCAAAATACCCAAGGCACGCGTGGTTTGCATGCGATATAAGGACTTGTCTGCAAAATGGAGAAGGAGGTAGGGCCTCCTTGCAAATTTCCCAGATCGCACGTGTTGTACACGTGCTATCTCTAGGCTCGGGATGATTTGAGGCTCTGAGAAGGCTCGGCTAGGCTCAGGCACTGGCTCAGGTTCGGAGGAGATTCGGTGTAGGCTCGGAAGGCATGAGCCTGGAGGTTTGTGGACTGAGGCTCGGAGCAGCTCCGGTGTTGACGCGTGGACGATTGTAGGCGACTGGATTGTGGAAATCCAACGGTAGTTGTATCCTCCGATGTTGCGTACGTGGTCCATCGTGGACCGTTGGATGTTGAAGATCCAACGGTTCCTGCTTGTCGTTCTTCCACTGTAATTGCGGCGATTACCGAGCTCCGGCGATGTGCTCCGAGCTCCGCCACCCAGTAACCTGCTCCTGAAGCTCCCCAAGACCCCTTCGAAGGTTGGCGAGGAAGATGGGACCCGTGGGAGTGCACCGATCAATCTAGACATGGCGAATCATGCCTGGACGACGGAGATGAGGCTGCAAAAAATCTCTCTGGCGAGTCTTCCCATCATTGATGAGTAGAGAACCTGCATCTTTAGTCGCATAGCCGAAGCATAGGTCGTGATGTGGGTGAGTGATGTGGACAGTCGTGAGGAGGCGAAGCAGGTGACGGCCGAGGGTCTTCTCCGGCGAACCCGGCGGAGTTGGTTCGAAAGTGTTCAAGGGTGATGGAGTGTAGGGAAGATGGTCGGAGTGAGCACGTGGAAGGTGGAGATAAGGTGGAGCTCAAGGGGTTATCAGTGGAGCATGGGGTGGCGTGTAGGAGGCTAATAAAATCGATGAAATTAAAGAAAAATGCAAAGGGGGATCAGAGAGTTCTTACCTGAGGTTGGACGGAGCGTATCGGCTTGGGCTGGGACTCGATTTGAGCCCCGGGTCATCGATGGACTCCCCCAGCCTTTGGGAGCTTCTTGGCGGGCTAAAGACACCGCAATACCGCCATGGAGGTCGGCAGGTCGACATCGGAGGTCCTCGTCATCTTCGCGCTATCCGGCCACCTCCCCCTGTCACAGGGAGATGGAGGAGGGCTGGGCGATTCCCCACGTAAAGGTGGACAAAGGGGACTGGTGGCAAGATAGGAGTATTTGAAGGAGGGGAGTCAGCGGTTGGTGAGGGGGAGTCGTGGTTTACGAGGGAGATATGAAGCGATTGGAGGACGCTCGTGGATGGTATAGACACCGGCGAGGGTCGTGGCTGAGTGGGGAAGACCGTGGGCTAGTTGGGGAGTGGAGGAGATGGGTGATGTGGGCATGAAAAATGGAAGGGGGAAGAGCATTCGCGAGATGGAGAACGTGTGAGAGAGGTGGAGTTCGGAGGTTGACGACGACGTGCTGGCCGTTGGATCATGAGATCCAACGGCTGGAAATTCGACATGAAAGAACGATTGCGATATGATACAAGGCGATGTGATCGGAGGGTCGTGGAAAACGCCATGTGTCGTGATGAGATCGAAGCACTGTCGAATGGGCGCGATGCGAAGGAGGTGCTGATCGAAGGGCTGATAGTCGATGCGGAGATAGCGGTTGAGATGGAGGGACGAGGGCGCAAACGGATTGCACAAAAGAGTGCTACGTGGCAGGCAGATATCAAAGCGCCAACGGGCGGTGGAGATGAAGTTAGGAGCTTGATCGAACGGTGGTTATTAAAGCAGTATTGAACGACAGTGATCAAAGCTCTTAAGCTTTCATCCGACGACAACTAGGTGAGGGCGGCGTGGCAGCATGGGATGCGGCCACGTGGCTCAACCAGAATGAGCCACGTGGCCCAATCAGGTTATTCAGAAGAAGATGACGGGATATGAAGGAGCAAATGGCCGAATATGAGAAAACTCACAACACAAAAGTTGTAGATCTCGATGAGATCTACAAGTTTCATGTTGATCCAAAATTGAGACGAGGTCATTTAAATATACAAAATATTTTTGAGGGCACGAATTTTACTTTTGCCATTTTTTTGTGATTTTCAATTTATTCAAGACTCTGATAATTACAGGACTTTATCTGATTTTTATTGACATAAATTTAAGCAAGGGGGTTAAAAATAAAGATTATGATGATGAAATCGGGTTTCATTACCCCCTGTACTTAAACTATGCTCGTCCTCGAGCATCAAGAAAATGAATGAATTGGATTAACCCCCTTGTGCAGGTGAGTACAAGATCCAATCTGTTCAAGTCCACTCAATTTTAGAGGTCCAAAATTCTAGAATTCAACCCAGCCTTAGTCAAGAGGCATCCAATTCCTCTAATTATCCAGGCTCGCTCGAATGTACATATACACTAAGGATATGACATTTAGTGTTGACTGCGATTCTGAGAGTAGAGTCAAAACGTCACCCAAAGTCTTGGTCAAAGATATTCTCCTAAGGACCCAATCCTCAACACTAGGGAATAAATCAAATCTTGCATCCAGTCCACCGTCTCTTTAGTTGTCAGACTTAAAAGTGTAGATGGAAGGCCGGTAGTGGAGGGCATGGGATTGTGTCATTTCTTCTCTCCCTCTCATTGGAACAACGATTCTATCTAGTGTCTTTTAACGCAACACATTTTTTTGGTGTTGATCAGTGTGTCCGTCTAGAGAAGTTGGAGCCGTCTGCACTTGTTTTCCTGGGAGTACACCAGGGTGTGTCTCTTTTGAGTAGCTATCGTACCTTCGACACCCAGACTTGTAGCATTTACGATGCAGAGCCCTTTTTTGGTGCAAGCCCAACTCCCGGTCCTAATAGCAGTGGTCCAAGTGGACACTTTGAAATGGTTGGGAGCGCTCACCTTTGGTGGAAGCTCTTTTGATAATTGACTTTGTGGAATGAGAGCTTTTCTTCAACATTTCATTGCTTTGTAGTATATTTGGCTAGCTCCTCTACTTTTACCAAGAGTTGGCGCACACTGATCAACTTTTTTTATTTATTTCATACCCTGGCACTTAGGTCAATGTCAAGAGATTAGCATAATAACCAAGTTCTCATACTGGCTAGAGTTGTTGACACTCATGTTTCATGAAGCCTTCAAAGATTTTATCCCATCCTCGAGCATCCTTAGATCAAGTCCAGACTAAAATCACTCGTCCTAGTCCCTCAAATGAAAAGTCAACTCATCTCATCAAAACCGTAGTCGTGCATGTGATGTGCTGATCATATTCTTAATGGTCTGAGATTAAGCATGAAATATAGCATGCAAATCTAGAAATCTAGGGGAATGCGGATGATTAAGTCTAGGACCCTGATGGCTAAGGCTGGTTAACCTAAAATCTCAAAACCTCATAAATCAAGCTTCCTTGAACTTTTCAGATCCTGGGTGGAAGTGTGAAAGTAGAGGATTAATCCAACTCCTTCATTCAAAAACATTTTTTTGAAGCTTCAAGAGATATTAGGACTGCCTAAACTCAATTAAGTAGATGCATCTACATTCAGCCAGTATGAATGTAAGTACAGGCTGGAGCCCGTTGCTTGAGGACGGGGCCTTACGCAGTGTCCTCTAAACCATCCAATTTGCTAAGGGCGAACCCTCACTGAATGCAGCTACTTAATTGGGCTTAGTAGTCACTAATGACTCCTAAAGGATTTTTGGATTTTCTCATTTTTATGGATTTTAATTTAAAGGTTAAAACAATTGTTAGACTCAACTTTCCTTGAAATGAGAGAAAAATTTCAAAACCATGTCACACAAATAAAAATTTTCAAAACATTTTCAAAAGACATTTCAAAACAAGAAAAACTCATTTTCAAATCATTTTCGAAAATTTTTTTTATAAAAATAGTGTAACATAATATAGAAAAGCCGTGAAAACGTTTGAGTCCACTTAGTTCAACGGATTTTACTTCAGCCAAAAAGTTTTAAATTTTTCAAATTTTTCAGATTATAGCTAAAGTAAGTATACTGTATATACGATATACCTCCCTATACTTAAACTTTGCTATGTCCTCATAGCACTAGATGATACAAGTCCATAGATCCATTTAAATATAGAGAAATATACGGGAACCAAGGAGGGCTCCCCCTAAACTTAGGTTAGAAATAACCTAAGTATAAAGGCAAGGAAAGATGAGTGGAGAAAATCACGAGGACTCGGATCCCCCCTATACTTAGGCTGAGAGTAGCCTAAGTATACAGATAAAGGTTTGATGATGGGAGAGATCGAGGTGAACGAAGAAGATGGATGGATATACACATGAGTAGATGAATCTACGGAGATGAATGGAGTGTTTAAGGATCTGGGGAGGTGTCGGAGCAATCATGGCCCAATCAAGAATACAAGACCCTCAATTTCACCAACTCACACATGAAACCAACCGAGGTTGGTTTATTATCTTGTCGGTTTTATAGGTGATAAAACATTAGATGTTTACGCGGAGAAAATGTTAAGTAAAAATCAAAGCGTAAACCAGGGTGTTGCTCTCCCAAAACAAAATTTTACTCAATTTTTAGGTTGACTTGAAATTAATAGTCCAGTTATTTAAAGTTGTCACTGAATTAAGGCGAGCACAAAATCAAGCAATCATCGTCTACCGTTCATTCCCATTTTCCGTTTAACCTAGGTAATCAAGCTAGGAGGGGAAACCGAGAAAAAACCACGTAACCGATAAAAACCATGATCTAAGCTAAGCGATAAAACATGCAGTGGTTTGGCGAAAATACGTAAAAACTGAGGCTATTTTAAAAACCAAAAACTCATGTATGCGAGTCGGTCAGAAAGCCGCACCTAATCATGCTTCTATTAGCGGGGAGAATGTCTATTGAATTTGGCTAAGTGAAGCGATATTATGTGCGTCTAATTTTAGTGTGTCCTACCTATGAGCACGTAAAAAATGGAAAATAAAATACGCTCAAAGAGTTGCGTGCCTGGTCCTAGGTTGACACTCAAGTGGGGACAATCCCCACACAACCACATTCGTTCAATTAAACTTGCGAGTCTTCGATCGAAGACCACTGTAAAAGACGATTATTACAAAATAACACGATATGCAAAATGACATTTTTTCTTTCTTCTCGATGTACTCCAAGCGTGCCTTTACGGCTCCTCTCAGCGGGTAGCTCCTGCTCCTCGCCTCCTTGAATCATCAAGGGCCCTGCCACAAAAGAAACGGTTAGAGATCGATCGAGAAGAAAATTTTATAATGCAAGACAAATTGACAACTTGACCTATATAAGAAAGAAACACTTAATTGAATAAATGAAAAATCCAAATAATACAAGAAATGAGTCGTGTCCCCGGCAATGGCGTCATTTGATAAACCGCGAATTTGGCTCTCAAATATTGTGGAATTAGCACTTAACATGTCATTGCAGTCGGGCCGAACTAGGTCTATCAAAAACCATCTAACTTGGATATGACAATGAAATCAGATGGTCGTATTTTTTTACTTGGTAAGAAACCAAGGTCAAACTCAGGGACACGAGCCTCTCTCGTGATTATTCAGATTTTTATCTATCTATCTAAGTGTTAAGTTAAAGATCAATAGGTCAATAGATGCATGAGGACAATGCAATGCATTAAAACAAAACTAAACATGCATTTTTTCTATTTTAATCATGCAGATAGATGCTATGTAAAAATTAAGATACCCTAAATCAGAGTAAGATGATGAGCAACTTAATAGGGAGTCAATTTCGGGTTCACTTTAGATGACAGATTTGATGGACAAATTAAACAAGGCATCAGGTTAAGCATTAATAGACACATGGCTACTAAAATAATACATCAAGATTACTACGTTCAAAATAAAAAAACTGATCATGCCATTATAAAGATCATCAAACAAGTTTCGAAATGAAACTGAAATCAACTCAATCGGAGTTACGAAGCTTAAGATACGCATAAAAGAAGATAAGGGAATAAATGAAAGAAAACAGGAAAGATAACTACAAACATGTCCCTAGAAGGGACTGAAATGTAAATATGAAAAAGTTCAGGACCTTCCCTGTAAATGACCCACACGCACAGGGGCATTTTGCAATTATAAAAACTCGTGTGGGCATAACTGCAAAATACCCACATCACATGTGGTTTGCACGTGATATAAGGACCTGTCTGCAAAATGGAGAAGTAGGTAGGGCCTCCTTGCAAATTTCCCAGATCGCACGTGTTGTGCATGTGCTATCTCTAGGCTCGGGACGATCTGAGGCTCGGCTAGGTTCGGGCATTGGCTCAGGTTCGGAGGAGATTCGGAGTAGGCTCGGAAGGCACGAGCCTGGAGGTTTGTGGACTGAGGCTCGGAGCAGCTCTGGTGTTGACGCGTGGCCGATCATAGTCCATTGGATTGTGGGAATCCAACGGTAGTTGTATCCTCCGATGCTGCGTACATGGTCCATCGTGGACCGTTCGATGTTGAAGATCCAACGGTGCATGCTTGTCGTTCTTCGACTGCAACTGGCGACGATTGCCGAGCTCCGGCGATGTGCTCCGAGCTCCGCCGCCGGGTAACCTGCTCGGTGAAGCTCCCCAAAACGCCTCCGAAGGTTGGCGAGGAAGATGGAACCCGTGGGAGTGCGCCAATCAATCTGGACATTGCGAATCATGCCTGGACGACGGAGATGAGGCTGGAAAAAATCTCTCCGACGAGTCTTCCGATCATTGATAAGTAGAGAATCTGCATCTTTAGTCGCATAGCCGAAGCATAGGTCGTGATGTGGGTGAGTAATGTGGACGGCCGCGAGGGGGCGAAGCAGGTGACAGTCGGGGGTCTTCTCCGGTGAACCCGAAGGAGTTGGTTCGAAAGTGGTCAAGGGTGATGGAGTGTAGGGAAGATGGTCGGAGTGAGCGCGTGGAAGGTGGAGATAAGGCGAATCTCAAGGGGTGATCAGTGGAGCATGGGGTTGTGTGTAGGAGGCTAATAAAATCAAGGAAATTAAAGAAAAATGCAAAGGGAGATTGGAGAGTTCTTACCTGAGGTTGGGCAGAGCGTATCGGCTTGGGCTGGGGCTCGATTGGAGCCCCGGGTCATCGCTGGACTCCCCTACCCTTTGGGAGCAACTTCGCAGGCTAAAGAAAACCGCAACGCCACCATGGTGGTCGGCGGGTCGACACCAGAGGTCCTCGTCATCTTCGCTCTATCCGACCACCTCCCCCTGTCATATGGAGATGGAGGAGGGATGGGCGATTCCCCACATAAAGGTGGACAAAGGTGACTGGTGGCGAGGTAGGAGTATTTGAAGGAGGGGAGTCGGTGGTTGGTGAGGTGGAGTCGTGGTTTGCGAGGGAGAAATGGAGCGATTGGAGGAGGCTCGTGGATGGTATAGACACCGGCAAGGGTCTTGACTGAGTGGGGAAGACCGTGGGCTAGTTGGGGAGTGGAGGAGATGGGTGATGTGGGCAGGACTATCCTTCACTTAAGCACATCCACGATTAGGAGCGTTCATCGCTTTGTCTTGAATCAAGGGCCTAGATTAGTTTTGGGTTGTGCTTTCAATCCGTTGGTCCTGTATGGGTTGGAAGAACACTTAAGAACCGTCGCCTAGAGGTATTTCGATCGTTGATTCCTCGGGGCTCTTACCACCGTATTGAGTTTTGACAAGCACAACACGTTGCTGGAACACTTCTGCACCAGCAGGAGCAGTCCAATTGCGTCTAGGTCCCAACAATGGGACTTAGGTAATCTTCCTTCTCGGCAACCTAGAGGAGCTTGGTGCACCTTTGATTCCAGCTTCTGGTGCTTTATTGGGACTCGCACCTACATAAAAATGATAAGGGGATCGAGGGGGACTCCCTCGACCTAATTTGAAGCTAAACAACACAATGAAAGGGAGTGGATTCTCTATTGATGGATGGAAGAGGATCTTAATTTTTCTAATTTAGGCTCAGAGGTTGAAAGGCGGTATGTTCGATGGAGAAGGCGATGAGCTTTGCAATAGGACTGAAACGAGTCGAATAGGGTGATTCGCCATGATACAGTGGCCAGAGCTCTAAGCTCCGGCAAACAGAAAGGTTGGAATTAAAGCTATCTTATTGGAATTAATACTAAACGAAGAATAATTCTAATCTATTTGAAAGAAATGCAAATTAAAAACCTAAAGATATCATCTCATATCTGTGAAAATAGGGAGCAGATGATCCTCCACAAAATCGAGCTTCAGCTATGGCGGACCACACATCAACCTCTTATTCTCCACGTCGATGCCTCTACGAGCTCTGAGCATTCACCATGGTGCTACAACGATCTGAGGTATAGGGTTATGAAGGGAAAAAGAGGATAAAAGGAAAAAGAGAAGATCTATTCTTATTTATAGAACAAGGCGACTAACGACCTTTGGAGGTGGGTTGTATGCGATGGAGTGGTGATTAGTAGAGCATGGGTAATGGGCAAGGATGAGGGAGGTGGCAGCTATGTGTTGGTGGTCGGCTCGAGAAGGATGGGGGTATGGAGGAGGTGTAAGAAAATGGTGAAGGAGGGCCTCTCCTGAACTCTGGCAAGCGTCGGAGGGGAGTAGAGGATAGTTGAGTAGAGGTCAATAATCCAAGGGCTCTGATTAGTCCATGTGGACCAATCAGTATAATTCAAGGATTAATTTTCTTATTAATTAGATTACATATAATAAATGATTATCAATTAAAAGTCAAAACATGAAAAATGCTTCTTTTTATATATACTGCTTTATGAGTTTTTTAAATTTTTTTACAACCTTATTTATTAGGTGTTATTTTTTACAAGTATATTCATAGGCATATTTACCTATATTTTAAGTATTCCATTTTCATTTTCATTTTTATTTTGATTTTCATATGTACATATTTGTTATACTTGTAAAATATTTAAATAAATATTTACATATTTTCATGTTATTTTCTAATTTTATTTGTATACATAAATAGATAGATGTGTATACATTGTAAGCATATTATAACTGTATAATTTGTTGTGTTATTTATTTTAATGTAATTTTAATGGTTCTATTTCATGTACATATTTTTAATATATTTTAGATAATATTTAAAAATATATAAACTGATTTAAATGACTAAAATATGCATGTGTATAGTACAATTGGACCCAGAAAGCTTGCTTTTGCATATTAACTCCATTTTTAACGAAACCACCTCCATTATAAAGATGATTTTATTTTAAATAAAATGATGGTGAGTTTGGTAATTTTGAGTTCATATGGACAAGATGTTGATTTGTGAAGTTCGATTTACGATTTTTTTCATTTGTACGTCCTGATTGCACTGTGCATTATTTTTATGTGCAATTATTTTTATAATTTTCTACGTATGTTATATACACATTTCATGTTGAACATTTTATTATTTAAGGTGTATAATATGAAAAATAAAATACATGGAAAGTAGCTATTTTGAAGAATATAAATTAGGTTTTCTATATACAATTTAGACCCTTATCTCCCCTACTTTATTCCTTGTCGATCAAGTCAATATTGACTCGATCCCAATGTTTAAGATCATTCAGTATCTTTGATACATCATTTATTTTCCTTTCATTTTCTTTATTTTGTTCTTTTGGATTTAACTACATATATTTATATGATATTTATAGATGAATAAATATTGTTAATTTATACAAGTTAGCTATATTTACATGTATTTTCATAAGGATTTAAATGCAAAATGGAAGAATAAAGGTAGGTGAATGGCTATCCATCAATGTTAAGGATGACTTGGAGTAGATAATACAAGTCGAACATGCGACCTATAGGTTTGTCAGAAGAGCATTTGTATTAGACCATACCTAGGTGATACACCATTATCCGAATATGTTGAGCATGCATAATAAATTATTTACAACGTGTGGTACTCAACTGCCACTACGTAAATTGACTAACTGAAGATGTGATCATGCCATGTGGAGAAATGAGCGGTTTAATAGCGACTGGGTAATGATAAGATTTATTTAAAGCTTCTTGTATATGTAATTAAAGGTTAGTAGGTGATTTTGAGCTACCTAGTTCTTGTGGATGGTGTGCTTCCTTATTTGGAACCCTGAATAATAAAATAAAAAGGAAAATTTCAGGTTATTAGTAGAAGATTGATTGAGGTTACGTGCAACGGCATAAGCTCATCAAATCAACGCAATATCCAATCCATAAGTATCCACAGCTTCGGAGTTCATGAGAGGTGAGGTAAATCACCTGGACAATCCCGACATGGAATAGAAAGAATATGGCTTAATGGGTAGAAATGAAATTTTTAAAAAAATATATAAGTTTTGTTAACTTATCATGTTTGTTTTATTTTCTCTTCTTCATTACATAGCACTTGCTAATCTTTATTTTATTATTTATGAGAACCCAACAAGTATCAAAGAGCCATGGCAAGAACCTTAGTCAGCTAGTCAGTCACCCAACAATAGTAGCTTATAATATAAGGTGGTGTGTAGTTCTTTTTAGTTTTTTCCTTCAACTCGATGTACATATAAAATAATATGATGGGATTGGTTTCTATGTAAGACTTATGTTATTGTTGTTTCTTAATGCCAGCAGTTATTATTGGATAAAACTATTGCTGTGTAACCAGATCCGGTAAATAGGAGGATCCAACAACCCAGAATGTGGGTCATGACAGAGGGTCATAAATAGATCTTTCATGCCTATTTGTTTTGATTTTCTTCACTACACGTATCATTGCATACGTAAATTCCTTTATATTTTTTTCCCTTTATTATTTTTTCCTTTTGAATATTTTTATGTGTTTTCACTTGTCAATTTAATTATGTTTCTTATTTGCATGCATTTACAACTAGAACGCAATGTTAAGATGTGAATGCAAGCGTTTATTACAATAATTAGCTTAATTTTCATGTATTAGATAAATGAAATATGGGTTCATCGGTATGTTCTTATCGCATATAAGAAATTCCATTAAGATTTCATTTCCTCTACATTAAAATACACATTATACTCATCTGATACATAGAATGAAACACTTTCATCTCTCGATAATATTTTTCCTCCTTGTTTGTCTGCTTATATTAATAACTAATATAGTGCAAGTTCAAAATAAACTAGAAAGTTATCATATTATGTGCAAATATAAGTTAATAAATAGAAAATCAATGTTATAGGAGCAGTTGCACTATGAGGTTCTTTCATGTCCTACAACTCTTCATTCCGATCTTGGTTAGCAAGGTCGTCCCATGATATATAATTGTGGTAGATATGCATTTCTAATAGGGATTTGGACATGTAAAGACAGATAGTATATCGAATGATTTTCCCTTACAACCTCCTTTCTCATTTCTCTCTATCGAAATTATAAAGCGAAAGTTATGTAATCTGGATAGTCTCAATTCAGCTTTTGAGTCTATGAATAATCTCAAAATTCTAGCATGTCCTTTGTACATCCTCCAGAACCCACTTGTGTTTGCTTCAAGGAAAAAACAAATACTATGCTTCTTATACATGAAAATATGACTTCTGAGTTAATGTGAAAACGTTACTTATTTAAGAGGCCATGAAGTTAAATTGACTTATTTGTTATCAGATGATACCAAAGGGTTTTCGGGAAAATTATTTCCTTACTAGGACAAGCTACAATATTATTGGAAGGAACTCAAAACTTCGCAAATTGAAAAATCCGAAAAGTCTTTGGATTTCACAATTATGACATGGAACTACAAAGGTCTCAGATACCTGTATATAGAATTGATCCAACAGGTGCAAATTTGATACTACGAAAAACCCCTCTAACGGTCTTCTGGTAGAAACATTGCGTCTCACTTTAAAAGGACTAGCATTCGAATCCCCCCCCCCCCCCTTTCAACCAGTAAAAAAGTATGATACTATGAGTTTATATATCAAGCACTAAACAAGACTAATCGATTGACGTATCTCGCATCCCATCTTATTCCTTATCCATCATCTTGACTGGCTTTTCCTCAAAATTGGCATGCGTGATTAAGGGTGTCAGAAAAAATCTCAAGATCGATATTCGCTCAGATTCGATTCATTAAAGCTTCGATTCAAATTCGGTTCGAAAATAAACGAGTTGAACCTAGATATAAGTTTGGGTTCATTTATTCAAATGAACTGAACCTTGAAATGGTAGGTTCGCTCAAGACATGTCAAAGAGTTGCAGTCATTCCACATCCCAAATACTTAGATTACAAGGAATTTCACTGTTAATTGAACCTTAGGCGAACCGAACTGAACCTTAATGAATTAGGATCGAGCTGGACCGAACCTGAATACCGTTTTCATCTTTATCGAACCTCTAACTAAATCCGAACCTCTAAAAATGCTAAACGAACACTAACCGAGCTTGAATAAGTTCAATCATGTTCGGTTCATTTACACCCCTATTCGTGATGTATATCTTCTTATACGATTCTCATACCTAATTTTTATGAGGCAAACAATATTGGATGAAACCAAAAGGGAACCCTCCCTTGGAATAAAAAGTAGAGATAGGGAATAAGAACCACTTAGCTAATTAAAGGGACCCTCCCCAACATTTGAGCTTTTTTTATTCCCAAAAATGCCTTTTGTAGGATTAGTTCGTGGTTCCTCAAACGGGACAATCAAATTCAGATCTAACTTAGACAAAAGCATTTACTATCCTGGTATAAAAAGAACTTGTGCCGTCTCTCCAATCCCACATGGAGATGCGATGATCATCATGAGCACATGTTATCGTATCGGTACAACGGTTTCCTATGGTGATTGAGTGACGGAAACTATTGATTGATTGCATGATGACGAGAAAGTGCATTCAGAATATCGCAGGCAGCACTAAGGTTTAGAAAAAGCCAAATGAGAGACGGATGTGGAATCGTCTATCAGCGTAATATTATACCACACATATATAGTGTAACCTTTTTCTAAAAGAAAAAGACGATGATACGGTGCCACCGCAACAAATTAAGCTATGGGATACTTTTTCTTTCAAAATCCTTTACTAAGTTAGTCATTGTTAAATATATAACAATGATACGATTTATTGTGAAATAATTTTTTATACCTGAAATTAGTGACAAATATCATATCTATTGTTATATCATTAGCAACAATTCATATAGCGACGTTTGTCCGTTGCTATTTTTCAAAATTTCAACTAATTAGTACAAGAAACTGGACCTAAGACAACAAATAAGTTGTATGTTCGTTGTCATATCTTTCCATGTTAAAGATATAATGAGAAATATTGTTCGTTGCTAAATCATCTTTTGTACTTATAATTGGCAACGAATGTCATATTCGTTGTTAAAGATTCCTATAAGAATGTTTTTTTTTCGTTGACATATTCGTTAAAATCCACACTGATGGTTGCTAAATTTAGCAACGATTAGAATAAAAAAGTCAATGAATAATCGTTATTATATTATTAATTATGAGGAATATAACAACGAATACCATTATTCGTTGTGAAGTTAAAGAAGTAAGCAAAGGATTTTTTTTGTTCTATATTTACTACAAAAGATATAACAACGAATACTAAACTATTCATTTTCTTACCTTAAATTTATTGTAATGAATCGTGCTAAATTTTGAACTAAATAATTAGCGATGATTAGTTGAAATTTTGAAAAATAGTAACGGATAAATGTTTTTATTGATCCAAGGTTAGTGATATAGTGACGAATTTCCATTTCATCACCTTATTCTATCATTTTAGCCTTAAAAACCCTAATCAATGCATGTAAATACCACTAAATTAAGAAAATTACCATTCATGCATTGTTGTATAAAAACTGTATAAAATATTGTTTTTATTGTCAAAATTATTGAATAAAGAAAAGGAAAAAAGAATGTATCAAAGATATTTTATGATCCTAAATCACAAGACCTAGGCATCTCGATGACTAGGTCGACAAGGAATAAAGTAGGGGCAGATAAGGGTCATGTATTCAATAAAAATCCCTTTTATTTATTGATTTATTATTCATTTTAGGATCTATTTTATTTTTCACTTTTTACCTGAAATAAAGAAACTTTGTCTATGAAAGTTGTAGATAATAAAATACAGAGAAATATAAAATCGATTTTATAAAAAAATAATATAAAATGTAAAAGATACACTCTGAATAAGATCCCAAAATCCTAACTTCCCAGACCCATATCTCTCAAATAAAAACTCAAAAAATATCAAAATCACTTTAGTTATATATAACTTTTAATAAGATATTTAATGAAGGTAGTTTCATATTTTTTGGAGTTAAGATGTGAAAGTTAAATTTTAGACCCCTATTGTATACCATACCCGATTAAAATAATCATTTTATTTATTACTTATTATTTTTATAATTTTAAATTTTTATAATAATATAAATAGGGAAATGGGAGTATGCTCCCTAGTTGTAGCCAACTTACATGCTCCCACCCATTTTCCCTTAGATTTTTTTTATTTTTATGAAATGAAACCTATTGGAATTTAGATCACAATATGTCACCATGGTGTCATTCAAAATTCAACTTAATTCGAGACTTCTATCAACTCTATCAAGACTGTCAAATTTTAATGGTCTCAGAATTGCTGAAATTGACCCCCTTCAGATTGAGGGCATAGGAGTCTCTATTTCTAACGAATTTAGAATGGCATGTTAGGGGGATATTGTGATGAATATACGTATATTTTTAAAAAAAATAAAAAAATAGAGAGAAAATAAGGGTGGGAGTAGCCAATTGGCTACAACCAGGGAGTAGCCTCATTTAACCCATATAAATATTATATATAATATAGGTACATATTAAAAGTGGAATAAAATAATAAAGAAAATACTAAAATAAAAAATGTATGTAAAACATACAGATGAAATGTGTATATCTATACATATGTATTTAATATACCCATTTAATAAAATGTAAATAATATGTCAGCAAAGTATAATAAAAATATATTAACTTATATAAAAATAACTTATAATTTTATAAAATAATAAAATAGAAAATACAAAATAAAGATAAAAGCCAAAAAGTGTAGATAAATATACCTATAACTTTACCTTAAAAAGTAACTTGTAATTATATAGCTCTAAAAATAAATAAAAATCGTAATAAAATAATTTAAAAATAATAAATATTTTTTATTTTATAACTTAAAATTAATAAAATCATTCTATATTTATTATTTAATTTCCAATCTTTCTAGGCCAGGTTTTTCTTGGTTGGTCCACGTGGACCAACTAGGTTGTGTCTTGAGTTGATTGGTGGTCACTCTTCTGACCACACCTGCGACCTTTGTCAGATCTTGTTTGACCCCTAAATCTCGATTTTTTTACGCATGATCCTTGCATTTTTTAAGTTGAATGCCTATTGGACTTTTCTTCCTCGATCTTGGGTGATTCACGCCAGCATGATACCTCGGGGAAAGGATCATCGATACACTTGATCTCTCTCGATCTTCCCAGTCGACCACTAATCCCTATTTAAGATCGCCTCCGACCAACCTTGACTTTTTGATGCTTCTCCCACCTGTGAGCCACCCTTTTGAGTGTCGATCCTTGCTCCTGGTGACAGCAAGAGTTGAATCAACTCCTTAGACGAGCGCTTGGGTGTTGAATAGAAGAGATCCGGGCCCTCCATTGAGCCTTGCCAGAGACCCATCCTCCAGTTGATCCTCGATGATCCGTTGATGATATGTTTTTTAGGCTGGTTAAGGTAGATTAATTAAGCAATGGTCATTGTCTTTAAACAACCAAATTAATCAACTAGAAAAATAACCAATGTCAAAAATGAACAAGGAATGTAAGCAGCTTCACTAATTTCATTTACCTGGTATAGTGACCAGGGTCGAATACAAGGATCATAATTAGAAGCAAAGTAGTGTGATTTCAGGAAATGAAATATTTTTGGGGGGTTTTAATTTTTGCAATTTTTAATTTTTTAGATGAAGGTGATAAGAACAAGAAATAAAAACACACACATACACTCTTTTTGTATTTTTATTATGTCAAAAAGACATAAAAAAGCAATAAAAAATATTTTAAGTTTTTATAGGGTTTATATTATTTTTGATAATTTTAATTGAATTTTTAAATGTTTTTGGGATTTTCTAAAAATCAAACAATAAAACAAAAATGCACAGCCATGAGTAATTTGCAAGTTAAAAATACTTAAAATGTCCAAAACCCCTGACAGTGATTTTTCTGATAAAGTATAAGTAATATCTACAAAGAGAGACTGAAAACATGATTTTTGGATGTTTTTTTCAATTTTATATAATGTTTGTAATATTTTAAGTGTTTTATAATTTTTATGATTTTCATAATGAATTTTCAAAAAAATGGTACTGGAGATGAAAGACAGCAAAATACAACTTTCCTGATTTTTATGAAATTTTCAAAACATTTTCGATTTTTTATGATTTTCTTAAGACAAACAGGACACTTTTTATGAATTTTCGAATTTTTATTCATATAAAATAAAAGGAAATCACCAAGTAAAAATTATTAAAAGTAATACATGCAATCACATACTATACATAATTTTTAAATAATTTTTTTAGTTGATTTAATAATTATTGCATTAAATAGAAGACTTGCAATTAAAAATAGTTTACAGGGACCTACATGCAAATAAGTTAATTTCCAGGTCCTAACAAATAATACATGTTAAAAATCCAAGGACAACCGTGCAATTTGTCTAGAAAACTCACACGTGATACATGATACACATCTCATAGGGGTATAAGTGCAAATGTCAAAACTTAAACTTCATTCCATAATAAATAAATATTTAAGGTTAAGTATTGCAAATAACCCAAATAACACGTGGGGACGCACATGACTCAAATTCGATTGGACTAAAGTGCAAATACAAAAACTAGAGGGTCCAAACTACAAATATTTTTAATTAGTTATTACATTTATTGGACTAAACAGAAATAAGAAAACATGAAGGGATAACAAAGAACTCATGTAAGGCTCGCGTGGGGGCTCTAATGGCTCTGATGGCTCTATGCAAAGGGATCAGACGGCTCAGAATTTATCGGTGATGTGCGATCATATCTGTTACGCCAGATCTGATCTAACGGCATGCAAGGCTGCTTGTCGAGCGGCTCGGATAAGGGGCCAGAATTATCCAAACATTAGGATGAAACGCTAACGGATGGCTCGGATCAAATCTGGGACGAGTGCCCAGATCGAGCGATTGTGGAGGTGGTTTGAAGAACCGGTGTCTACTAAACTTCGCCCGAGCATGGAGGATGATCCACAGCTTAGATGAAGCCACTGAGGGGTCCATTATAGTCGTGGAAGCACACCACGTAGAACGGGTGTCTCAAATAAAAAGATGATCGGTCGGATGAGAGGGATGGTGATACTCTGCTTGCAGCAGCTCCGCTTGAGCAGTTGCGGCTCTAAATGGTCCTCCCTACGTGTCTTGAACCTGCAGGTATACTCCCGGCTCGAAGACCAAGCTTCGGCCACAGTTATTTTGCGAGATAAAGAAGGGTAGCGGCGGTGGATGAGGATCGACTTCCGGTGATCGTGGAGGAAGGAAGTCAGGTCTTAATTTCGGCCTAAAGATTGAGTCTAAAGGGATCAGATCATGGAGTGAAGTGTGCAGTGAAGGGCATATTGATCGGAGCAACGAGATGGTTCAGATGGGGCTCCGACCAGCTGGTCGGAGCTGGTGTACTAGCAATGGTGAAAACGTGAAATATTGAGTGGAATGGACAATACGGGAATATAAGCATTACCTAGAGATACTGAGAAGCTTAGCAGCGTCAAGCGAAGTGGTTGGTGAGGTAATGGCCTCAATCGGGCTGCGACGGACTAGGGAGGCTATATGTGGTGGAGGTCCGGCCATGTTGCGAGCTTCGTTCGATCTCAACACCAAAACATGATCCGAAGGGTTCTCTGAGGAGATGTCAATATCTTGAAGGTTGCTAGCGGTATGTGGTGATGTAAGGAACAAGCTATCGAGCTCGGAAAGTAGATACAACAATATATACGGATGAATGTGGTCCTAGAAGGATCGAAGGGAAGCATGAAACCCTAAGGCGATCTAATTGCATTTAGGGATCTACCAGGATCACGGATCCTAGGAGCGCAGTCGAGCGGTGAAATTGAAGAGAATGGATGTCGAGTTTGACCGATAAAAATCATAGAAACAGACTCTAGTGAAGAGAAGTCGGGTCGACCCGGTTGAGGGAGAAGCTTGATCGGAGTCAACATTCTGATGTGGACGAATCATAATTTAGGATTTACAAAAAGGAAATAATATTAAAAATAAAATAGTAGATGACTTTAAAATAAGAATTGAAAAATAAAAAATGCTCATATTTTTCAAGCTATTTTTCTGTGATTTTTAATTATTTATATGAAAAATATAAATAGAGTATATACATTATAGTATATTATATACATGTATAATATACCTATGTATTATGTACAGGTATATTTATTTTATTATTTTTATAAAAATACTTTCTAATTTATATTTTATTTATTTACAAAATAATTTAAGGAGTATAAAATGATTTTTATTTGATTTTTATAAATTATTAAGGGTTTTAAATAAATGGGTATCATATACATTATATACATGTGGCCTTTGTACAAAGAATTTTATATTTTATTTTCAATTTCTTTTGTATTTTCTGATTTTTATTTTTATTTTATTATTAGGACTATTTACAAGTGTTCAAAAATTATATGGTATTCAAGCTTTGTAAAAATAAATATGAGTAATTATTTATGCAAGTACATGTGTTATGTACAAAATACAGTGTACCCTATCTCTCTCTACTTATTTTCTTATCGATTATGTCAAGTCTTGACCTTCTCTTGAGGTTTGGGTCACTCTGTATTTATTCTAAATACATCCTTCTTTTTCTTTTATCTTTATTCTTTTATTTTTGGAAAATAAGTGTTAATTATGAGATATTAACAATGACATGCACAATGATAAATTATTGTATTTATATATAATTACAGATGTTTTTGCTAAAAGATAAAGCTAAAATAAAAGAATAAAGGATGAGAACCGTAGATTCATCATGAGCTCTCCTTTCTTCCATTGATTTTGTTCTTTATCGTAGTTGTAGCGTAAGTTTAGTCATATTTAATCCATGTTGGTGTCGTGAATCCGGTCCTTTACAACTTCGTTGGAGCTCGTTGCTCTGCCGTCACACACTCCCCTCTCCTGACTTCCTCTGCCCCGATAAACGCCTCGATTTTCTCCCTCGTCGCCTTTGGATCACCCATCATCCCTTCATCCACCCGGATCTCACTCAGATCTAGAGAGTCGATCTCCCTCCGCTACCTTCGCTGGAGATCTCTACCTCGCTTCATTCCACACTCATTCTACAGCGTGAAGCCATCATTGGCTTTTCCTTTTTGTATTTAACATATCCCTACAGGAAATGATGAAAAGAGGCATCTCTGTAGGGGGTTGCGAGGTAGGTTTCGAGCCTCCAGGCCTTGGACCTTGCTGGAGCTTCTTGCGAGGTCCCGACTAGTTTTGAAGATACCAACCAACATGGGAGCTCCCTGGGACAAAAGACTACGAAGAATCGAAGCTTTGAAGCTCGTGAGAGGTGTGTTCTTCAACCATTCTTCCAAGGTTCTTTGGGACCATCCGATCAGCCTCGTTCTTCCGGCACAACAGGATCGGTTGGATCCTCGTGTGCCATCATCGATCCCTGGGAGATGATAATCAGGGTCGTCCTCTATGAAGAAGTATCGTGCGACGAGAACATGCCATGTGGTAAGTGAACAAGATCGAGCCGTTCGATCATGCCTTGGATGAGGGTATTTTACGCCTTTGACCCCATCATTTTTTGTATTTAATTATTAGAACCCAATCATAACTCAGCCGTTTAAATTATTTTGTAATATTTGCAGGATATCCCCCAAACTTTTATTAATTGCACTTCAGTCCGTGCCACATCACCTCATGTGCCGGTGCACGTAAGGTGTGGGCATTTTGCGAGCAGGCCGTTGTAGCTTTTGGTATTTGATTTTGGTCCAATAACTTTTTATGCAGGTTGTATAATTTTGGAAAAATTCCAGAGTGGCCCTTAGACTTTATTTTATTTACAAAAATCCCTTGCTAATATTGCACTTTCTCTTTATATCTCTATTTATTTTAATTAGCATTTATTCTCCGCAAATTCCCCAAACATAGACTTAAGTGCCTGACTAGACATAGACTGACGTTATATGTTTAGGCACTTTAATTATTTATTAAAAACAAAAGAGCACTTTTAATTATACCGATTAAAATACATAAAAAATACAAAAGACTTTTGCAAAATTCCAAAAAATGTATTTTGTATTTATTTAGATATTTTACAAATCCATATCAAAAATCTATAAAAATACAAATGAAAACTCTTGAAAATAGGAAAATCCCAAAAACTCTAAATTACAAAATTCCTAAAAACATCAAAAAATGTGTTTTATGTTTTATATTTTTATCTATATTATTATTTATATATTAAAATGAATTTGGAGAAATGTTGATTCTGTTTACTATTTTTTTCTCCATTTTAATTTCTTATATATAATTAAACCTGATTTAGGGTATTTCTTATTTTAAAAATATTTAAAAATTAGCGAAAATTCCTAAAAAATCACAAAAATGGTAAAAAAACTAATTAAAACACAAAAATATTTTATCTCTTTTATTTTATTAGTATGTATATCTATAGTAGCTTATATTGTATATATATACAATACTAATAGCTATATTATATATACTCTACATATAGCTATATTATATATACTCTACATATAGCTATATTATATATACTCTACATATAGCTATATTATATATCTTTTAAAAGAAAGAAAATATAAAATATAAAACTATAAAAAAGAATATATAGAAAAAATAAAGTCAAAATACAAAAATATATAAAAATAAAATCAAAAATAAAAAATACAAAAATCATTTTTGGCTAAGTAGTCGAGAGATAAATTGTGCTTTTATTCTTTACCTTACCTGCTCCACTCCATTGCTTCATGTGTTCGGCCCATACTTGTTTGCCATTATACATTCTTAGTAGGGTATAATAAGTTTTTAACTCCTGCTCTTAATTATTTTATTATCTGTATGGGTTAATTGTTGAAACAACGGGAGGATTCGAGTCGTCGCCTCATCGACAGTGAGTCTGATTTGTCAGGCCATTATTAGGGACTCTTGTTTTTCTTTTTTTCATATAGCAACGGACATAATATTTGTTGTTGATTCAAGTATATAAAATCATTTCAAAAGGAACAATATCACCATAATATATTTAACAATGATTGATTCAGTGATGGATTTTAAAAAAAGTATCATTATATCTCAATTTTATTATAGGGTTTTTATCAGTTGTGCCCCTTCGAGATATTGCAATTTCAGTTATGCCCCTCCTTTTTTGGGAATAGCAATTGTGCCCTCGACTTTTTGTCGTTCTATCACTTGTGCCCCTCTGTTACTTTAACCGCCACTAAGTTTAACATAACCAAAGTTTAATCAAACAATGGTATAATTAAGAGGGGCATATTCAAAAAAAGATAACTTGTGTCCCCATTTCTCTCTGCGTCCCTCCTCCTCGCCCTCCAACCTTTCCTTCTCCTCCGACGACCACCTCCTCCTCCATCCTCTCCTCCTTCTACGACCACGTACTCCTCCGACAACTGATATCTGCTACGATCCCAGCACCTATGTATGACCTCCTACATGTTTGTTGCAGTTGCCTTGCTGACCTAGGGGCAGTGGGAGGAGGCGGGAGCTGGGGGTGATGCAGGGGCGGCTGGCGGGAGAACCTTGGGGCAAGGGAGAACCTAGAGGAAGGGGCGGGGGGAGGCGCAAGGTCATGACGAGGCGTAGGGGTGATGAATATGTGATTCATCACTCTAAAAGTTGAAAATAGAGCTTTGTTCCCGAGTAAATAGTAGCATGTTTCCCCTTATCTTGCGTAATTAGCATTAATGCATGCATTGATAACACTTGCATTTTAGCATTCACATTTGCATAAAATAAGAAGCCAATTTCATTTGTAAATATTCACCTGTATTTTAGATAAAATACCTTATTTGTACATATTTTATACTAACTCCAGATCCAATAAAACCAACTTTATTCTGTATATATTACTAACACTAAGTAAAGAAAAATATTAAAAAATTTACTCACTTGTAAAACTGACCAATAAAACCCTAATCCAAGTTTGAAACCTTGAACCTTAAAATGTGTATCTCTCTCATACAGCCTCCGAATTAGGTCTACTCACTTTTAAAGTAATATACATTCAGAGACCTTCGAAACAAGACCAATTTCATTAAGATTGGAGCTCGTAGGAAGAAGTTGGGTTTTGGGCCTCCATGTATACTATATCTATGTATATTTGTATTCCTGTATTTTGTATCATATTTGACCTCATCTCCGTTTTTGGTCAAGGAAACTTGTAGATCTCATCGAGATCTATAACTTTCATGTTTTGAGTTTTTCCAAATTCGGCCTCCTTCTCTCTCTAATTTCATTTCTCCTCTCAGCCACTCACAGCTGGCCACGTGACGCCCTATGATTGCGCCACGCGACCCGCTCCCCTTTGCATCATCTGCCCGCGCTCTGGGCCGTTGTATCTTCCTCTGATCCAACGGCTCCACGCTCTCCACACCGCCTGGATATAATCATCGTCTGATCAAATTCCTGAGTTCATCACTGCCATCCGATAGCGCCTGCCCCACCTCGCGCCACGCATCACATTTCCATCCACACGATCTATTCTATCATGACCGCTCAATCCACTCGATGACCTCAGCTCTTCAATCGGCATCTACTCCTCATCACAGTCGTTCACTAGCTCTTAGCCTACAGCCTGCCACGTGACGCATCGTGCGCCATCTGATCAAGCAACATCATATTACATCCTGATCGCTTGTTAGCGCCGCTCCCGCAACTCAACACGTGGCAGCTTCGCCACCCTTCGATCGTGATGCCCAAAGCCTAATCCACGCCGCTCTTTGGACTTCGATCTGGGCCGTTGGATTGCCAGATCCAACGACCGAGACTTCGTCTTCTACCTCCAGACCGTCTCTCTCCCACGTTCTCGATTTCAGCACCCGCCCCCCATTCTATTTTCGACTCCACGATGACCACCTTCTCCGATCACCAATGCCACCACAATGAAGCCTACTCATCCCTCATCCTCGCCAGCTCCCTCGCTCTTCACGACTACCACCAGAGTCGCCCCACGACATCCACAAACTTCGCCTCCCCTCCATCCCTGTCGTCACCCTTGTCCTATAAATCAACCACCTCCAGCCACTTCCGCACCCATTTGCCACCACGGAGAGTGACTCCGAGCTCCCACCGACAGATTGGTGAAAGCAATTTGAGCCCAGGTCGAGCGACGACAGAGAACACCTCCGGCGAGATCCACGGCCGACCACAACCGTGTCGCAGCTCCTCCAAGGCGCTACATGAGCTCAGGTCCTCCTACCAGCCTTCGAGCGAAGACCTGGAAGCTTCCCCGAAGCTTCTGACCCCATGTAGACTCCTCCATCTCTTCCTCAATCTTCTTCTTCCTTTTCCTTCTCCTTATCTGATTTAATTCGCCATTCACGAGCATCATCTCGCTCCTCCGACCATTCCCCGAGCTCTGCAAAAGAGATCTGTTCTTCGCGCTACCATCAGCTTCCTCCGACGACACACTTCACCCTCCACCGTTGCCAGCTCCGCCACCATGGCGGATCTCGATCACCGGTCATCCCCACTCCTCCATAGTCCTCGCATATCACTCTGCATCACTCCACGGACACCACACACGCTTCGGCTATATCTCTAACCCTTGCAGGTGTTATCTCCTTGACTGGCCGGAGGCTCATCGGAGCTGCATTCGAGCTCTTCTGCCACCATGCTCCAGAGCATCTCCTCCACTCCTGAGACCACCGGACGCTTTGCCGGCCATTCACTGATCTTCTGCGCTTCCTTAGACGCTCTAGCAACCTTCACCTACGACGGGAGGACGGGGCGGAGCTATACCAGCTTTGCCAGAGCCCAGCCCTCTCCGCCGCAGGAGGCGGTGGGCCGTTGGGGACGACAACCAGGAGACATTCGGTCCTCTTGATCGAACGGCTAAGAGCCATCCATGTCGCCTCGCTCAGCAGCCGCAGGGTCAGGTGGATCCCACGCATCTGATCACGCCACGTCGCCAATCGCTAGAGCATCGGAGGGCCGTTGGATTCAACTTGATCCAGCAGCGATAGATCATCCACGTAGCCATCTTCATCGAGCTTCAAGGACCGTTGGATCATCTTTGATCTGACGGTCGTTGATCATCCACATCTTCGTCTGATAGGAGCCAACAACAACCGTTGATCTTCACTAGATCGCACAGTCCAGAGCACGCCACGTCGCCCGATCCGAGCCTCCTCCCCGACCACTAGGCTCGGATCCCCGAAGCTAGCTGAACCGCCTCCCGAGCCACGTTCCGAGCCTGGGACCCCCACGGGATCCGCACGTGCGCTTGGGTTATTTGCACCGACGCCCCTAAAGCTTTTTCAATATTGCACTTCAGTCCACTCTCAGGAGATTCCACGTGAGGAGCACGTGATCTGTGGAGAAATTGTATCTACCCCCCTGCATTATAGGTAATTGCATAAAAGTCCTTGTTAGCACGTTTATTTTTAGCAATTTAAATTCCCGTAATTGTATTTATACCCCTATCTTTGCACGCATATTTAGGCATGCATATTAATTCATTTTTCAAATTGGAAAATTGCACTGTGAAGTTTATGTTGTCCTCTTCATTATGTGACATGTGGCAAATTTTTGTGATATCAGTAGAATTTTTTGTTAATTAAGTGGCTCATTTTAGCTATATTTTGCCCAATTTCACCTCTTAATTCATAGTAATTTTTCTGTGACTCCAAAAATTCCCTAAAAAATCATATGAGATTTAGGACAATTAAGTTCATATTGTGCCCAAAAATCATCTTATTTGCACAAATCTCGAGGCCTAAATAAATCATTTATTGATTTGATTAATTGATTTTTCCTAGGTCCATTTCACATGAAAATTTTGGTTTATTAATTTTCCTAGATTCTTCACACTTAGATCTATCTAGGATAATTTTGATATCTGAAAATAGTGTGATTTGGTATTTATTGAAATTAAATTAGTCAAAATCACCTTGCATTCATTTTTAATTCATAGTTGATTCATCCAGTGTTAGAAAATTACAAAAAAAATAGTGTATCTTAATTTCATCATATTTCATGATTTGGCCAAGTTTCATAATTTTTGGAATTTATTTGATCATCTTTCTGATTTAACTTGTAATTTGGCATGATTTTGCACGTGTCTTGCATAAAAAAACCGAAAGAGACCAAAAATATCTCTTCTGACAATCAAACCTTGGAAATTTGCTTCGAATCTACCAAAGGAGACAGTTGCCTCCCTGCGTTCGACCTTAGACTTCCAACCAAGTAAAAAAATTGCGGCTCGAAATTAATTTGACTATAATTGAAAGTGGTTTTTGATCTGCTCTCATTATCCGACTGCAATGAACATTCTTAATTAATTTGAACATTAATTTGCTCGAATTAACAAGGGTAGTGGGAGCCAGTATCAAAATGGCACCGTTGCCGGGGAGGCACGGCTTAGGTTAATTTGCAATTATTTCTGAGTATTTGATTTTCTCTCCCCGGGAAGTCCGACCCCCGATTTTCTTGTAAATATTTTTCTGTCCTTTAAATTTTGCATTGTTTTCGAGTTGTTCTCTCTCTGACCTCAAATTATTTCTGTGCGAGGAACGCGAGGAGTTGAAGACGCTTCAAGGATGCGGCATTTTTAATTCTTTGAGTGATTTGAGAGAACTTGTACTTTTATTCATTTCCATATTTTTTCGCATCATTTCCAGTGGTTCCTGTTTGGGTTCTCGCGTGTGTAAAAATAGTGGAATCGTGTCCCCATGTGCTGTGTGGTTCGAATTGTAAATTAGGCTTGTACTAGTGGCTCCTCGAGCCACTCTAGGGTTTGCTTGTGCTCGAAATTTTTAGGACCACACAATACACTTAAAAGACGCACTTAGACAGCAAATCTAGTCAAATCAACCTGTGCTTCACTCGCTAATAGAACTGCTTGTCTAGGAGCGGATTTTGTCGCTTGCATCTGCATGTAGTGTAAAGATTTCAATTCTGTTTTGAATCATGCATACAAGTGAAGGGATCATTGTAAGTCTTCTTAACTCAGCATACGCATCATCGTATTTTGTGCATCGGCTTTTCTCAATCTCCCCCTCTGTTTTTCACACTTAAATTAAACGGAAATTGGGACTGGACGATAGGCCTGCTGTATGATTGGACTAACAAGTGATAACTGATCTTAAAACCGGGACTGCTAACATTATTGACCAAAAAATACTATAAAATTGGAAAATTTGTTTGCAGGAGACTAATCCCCGACCTTGTTTTCAGGCTGAGTGAGGTTACTTGAGTGTTTGTGGACACCTTAAGGTAGAGCCCAAATCCCTGCCTTTTATATCACGGGCCAACTGATCCTAGCAAATATCACGAGTTGAATATTTTTAGATTCACTGACTAGTACCAAGTAGCCTCTGACTGTTCGTGGGTAGTCAGGGGTGAACCAGCGGTACTTCATGACAAGTTGCTAGTAACCCTTCGGGGCGAAGTTCCAACCTTGTCAGCCTCCGCCTGCTTGCAGGTAGATAGGGGCATTGTCTTTGAGTCCATCAACTTGGGATAGGAGCGGTATCTTAGGCGACAGGTTAAACAGGGAAGATGCATCCGGCTTTGAGCCAACTTCCCTATAAGCCGCGTAAATCCTTGCTAACTTGCTTGAAAAATCACACTTAAAATTAACAAGATTAATTGAACTCGGTTTCGAGTCCTTTACTGTGTTGAGTGTGAACCTAGGGTCTTGGATTGAATTGCTTGCTTCAGGTAGGAGTAAAATCCGATCTTTACTTAGAACTCCCGATTCTTCTCGCCACTTCAAGATGACTGACTGGGGGAATATCGACACATTATTCGCCAATCTCTCTTTGAGTCCCCCACGAAAATCATCTTCACGGGCCCAAGCGCACTTGGGACCACCCAGGACTCATGACCCTCTTGAGTTCTGGATCCCTCACACTCAGGTTGGTTACTCTCAAACCAACCCTCTCCTCTCCTCTAAGCTTACTGAGGAAGACCATCGCCTCGGTAAGAAACCCTTCCTTGAATTATCCTCTAATCCAGATCATTTCCATTTCCCAGGACTAGAGGACAAGATACCACCAAAGCGACCCCCAAAAGAGGAGAACCAAGATGACCCACTCCAGCAAGTATTGGCTCGCCTCGCCCAAGCCGAACAACATAATGTGGATCTTACAGCAAGAATGGGATAAATCATTGTGGCATGAGGAATCGACCGACCAATGATTGATGCCTATAACCCAGCAGAGAATGAGATATAAAGTTGGATGGCACAAGCGGTTCCCGCCGAAGCATTTGAGCTCAAGCCCCACTTCCTTAGCCTACCACCGAAGTTCAACGGAAATGCCCATGAAGAACCATACGGCTTCCTCCGTGACTTCGATCTGGTTTGCAACAACCTTAGCCATCCTTGGGTTGGACAGGATTACATTCGACTGAAGGCCACCCCTTTCGCCTTAGGAGATAAGGCAGCACATTGGCTGAAGAACTTAGGGGTGAGATGTACAACCTGGATGCAGTTCAAGGACTTATTCCTGAAGAAGTTCTACCAACTCAGTAGGACTAACCAAATGAAAACAAAGATCGCCAGTTTCTCCCAGGGACACAGTGAACCATTCCATGATGCCTGGGATAGGTTTAATGACCTAGTTCAGAAATGTCCCTGCCACGACATTTCTAAGGCAATCTTAGTCTAGACCTTGTTCTGTGGTTTAACCCCGGAGATGCAGGGGTTAGTAAGAACCGCCTGTAGAGGAATTTATCTGAATAAAAATGAGAATGTTGTATGGAAGATACTAGAGCAGATGGAGGAAACCGGCAGGTCGCAGGCCACCAGAGGCTATCAGTTGTCTCCCTCAATCCTATCCAATGAGACAACCCGGAGGACTGTAGCAGATCTGACAGAGGACCTCATTCCCAGCATGGGGATGATTGCTGATAAGTTAACCATGGTCGAGCAGATCCACAACAGGGTCACTGACCTTGAGTCTCTCTCACGTCTGCCAAAGCAAGTGGAGGAACTTTCTGAGAAGGTAGCTAAGATAAAGCTACCTGCCCCTTCTGCATCACTTGTACCTGTACATCGAGTCCATCTTGTACAGGAACAGGCACCGGGGCCTCAAAGTGGTTGGGATCAAACTTACACCCAGCAGGACCAACATGCATCCCCACAAGTGGAGACCGGATCCGAGGAGCCTCCGCAGGTGTTCGAGATCAACGGGTTGTGGTACAGCCGTGACCCCGTCGGTAGACAGTCGGGGATGGGGAATGGTCGGCCTCACCGACCTTCCCCAGCTTACCAAGAAACCAGCTCCGTCCCCGCACCGCGTTTTGTTCAGTCAAGGACCAAACAAGGGTATCAGCCTTAGCAACAGCAGCGCATATTCCATTTGGGCCAACAGAGCCATGCACTGTCCTATCAACAGCAGCAGTATCGGCATGGACAGCAGGTCCAGTACAGAACCTCATCCGCAAGTCAACATCAGCCAGTCCAGCCCACCGAATTGGAGTCCCTCAACTTGGTGATCCAGACCCTGTCTGATAGGGTCCAACAGATCCAGAATGACTATCTGGATATGAGAACCGATATGAATCGTGTTTCTCGTACCCATGATCAATAAATGGCGCCAAAGACCCCAATTCCCACCCAGGTTCAGGCCAATCCGAACAGCCTAAATCAAGGCCAGAACCGGCCTCGTGATCAGGTATACTTATTCAGATAAGTCTTTATCTGAACATGAGATCCTTTCGTATGATAATGTAAATCATATGTCCATCAGGAGCGGAAGGACCGCGATCGTACCTGATCAAGCACGGACGCCGAAGGAAGGAGCCGCCAAGTCTCTACTTGAGGAGAACTTGGAGGAAGAAGAGGAGTAACACCACCATCACCACCACCGGCAAAAGAAGAGGACTTCTGGGTCCTCGAAGCAGCAAACCCGCATCAGTAGAGAGTCCGACGAAACCGATGAAGAGCCCGCACCTCCATCTGAGGAGGATCGTCCAGAAGTTGCGGAAGATGCATCACCGATTTCGCCACAGCATTTTTCTTTTAGTCAGAGTCAGAGTCCGAGTCTATTTCAGAGTCCGAGTCTTGTAAAGAACTCAGTTCCAGCTTTCAATGAAAACATTTCAGTTTTAGAACATGAGTTAGAGTCAATAATCCCTTTCCCCCGAGCTCTTACGGGTGAAAAGAAGAAAATCAAAAAAATCCAAAAAGATGACCCTGAGATGGCAGAGTTCTGCAACAAGTATATCAAGGTCACAATCCCCTTTGACAAGTATGTGGAAATGACTCCTGTATTTCATAAGTACCTGAAGGTGAGATGCACACCTACTAGGGTTAGCAGGAAGACTAAAAGCTGTGTTGAGAAACACGTTCTGTCAGTAGCCACGACTTGTGCAATAAAGAACTCGTTTCCAAGGAAACGAAGAGACATGGGTGCACATTATGTAGTGAGTCATGTCGATGACATTGCGTTTGCATGCACTCTCCTAGACAATGGATCCTCAATTAATTTAGTGCCTACGGCCCTCTATGAGCGGCTTAATCTCGGACCTCATAGGAAATCTAGAGCCCTCCTGCAGTTCGCTGATAAATCAACCAAGAGGTCCCAAGGAGAATTGGGGAATGTTGTAATCAAAGTCGAGGGTCAAGAATACATGGTGGACTTCACTGTCCTAGATATGGAAATCCCTCGTAATTGGAGACTCCCAGATCATCTTAGGTAGGCCCCTCCTCATGACAGCAGGGGCCTTGTTTGATTATAAGATCGGGAAGATCCGATTCCAAACTCCAGGCGGAGATGAGGAACTAGAGATGAAGCAAACCAGATGGCACGGACCGGATTCCGAGTCCAGCACCGAGTACTCTTCGTCCGAAGGAGACCGCGACCATGTAGACACAGTTCGGCCATGGAGACAGAACCCAGCCAGCATCAATGAGTCCCACCCCTCCGGAGATGATCCTGTGCATGAGTCAGTTTGCGAGATCCTCAGAGATGAGTACAACTCAGAACCTGCATCCCCCTACATCTTTGATGACTTAGAAGCCCAGCTGGGCTTATTAGTCCTTCCCTCTTTAGGACAATCAGAAGATGAGGATGACGAGTCGGACGTGGCTTTCGTCGACTGCATGGAGACCTTTGACGATCCGACTCCAGAGCCAAATAATTTGGTGGCAGCAATAAGAGAGAAAGATCCAGCCACTTCCAACACTGAGCCATATTCGATTGAGCCAGATTTCCTAGATGATCACACCTTACCTGAGCTCAAGCCTTTACCCACGACGCTGAAATATGCCTTCCTTGCGGGTCAAGAAAGGAAATATCCGGTCATCATCAGTTCGCGATTGACCGAGGAGCAGGAATCTTGCTTGCTAAAGATCCTGTAGAAAAACCGCAAGGCAATAGACTGGAGCATTTCCGATCTCCATGGGATAAATCCCACTCTGTGTTCGCACCATATCTACTTGGATAATGAAGCCAAACCCTCTCATGAATTCCAATGTCGTTTGAATCCAAATTTACGAGAGGTAGTGAAGAAGGAGATAGAAAAATGGTGCACGCGGGTTTCATTTATCCCATCTCTGACTCGAAATGGGTGGCCCCGATCCATGTGGTCCCGAAAAAGTCGGGTTTTCAGACGACCACCAATGAGGACGGAGAGGAGATCGTGAAGAGAGTGCCCATGTCGTGGCACGTCTGTGTGGATTACAGACGCTTGAATGCCGCGACGAAGAAGGATCATTTCCCCCTACCATTCATTGATCAGATCCTAGAGAGACTAGCAGGGAAGGAATTCTTTTGTTTCTTGGATGGGTTCTCGGGCTACAATCAAGTAGCCATAGCTCCAGAGGACCAGGAAAAGACCACGTTCACATGCCCCTTTGGTACCTATGCTTTCAGGCACATGCCCTTTGAGTTATGCAATGCTCCGAGTACTTTTCAAAGGTGCATGATTGTTGTATTCGCCGAAATGGTCGGTGAATTCCTGGAAGTCTTCATGAACGACTTTCCGACCACGACGATTCCTTCGATTCTTGTCTTAGGAATCTGGATCGAGTCCTCAAATGCTGTTGTGAGGTTAATCTGGTGCTCTCCTGGGAGAAAAGTCACTTCATGGCGACAGAGGGCATTGTGTTGGGGCACGTCATCTCCAAGAGAGGAATGGAGGTTGACCCTGCCAAGGTGGATGTGATCAGACGACTCCAGCCACCAACCAACATCAAGCAGTTGCAGTCGTTCCTCGGGCATGTCGGATTTTATCGGAGATTCATTAAGGATTTTTCTAAGATTGCCCGACCGCTAACTGAGCTTTTAGGCAAAGACATGGAGTTTGTTGTTGATCACAAATGTCTTGAGGCATTTAATCTATTGCAAGGAATGATCATGGACGCACCTATCCTACAAGCCCCAGATTGGTCTCTACCTTTTGAGATCATGACGGACGCATCAGACTTCGTTGTTGGGGCTGTGTTAGGACAGAGGAGAGATGGTGTCCCGTTTGCAATCCACTGTGCAAGAAAAGTGTTTGATACTGCTCAACGTAAATATACGGTTACGAAAAGGAGATGCTTACGGTAGTATTTTCCTTGGACAAGTTCAGATCTCACTTAATTGGATCCAAGGTAGTTGTGTTCACTGACCACACGACGCTACGATATTTGATGGAGAAGAAGGACATGAAGGCGCGTCTTCTTCGGTGGATTTTACTTATCCAAGAATTTGATTTGGATATTTGTGATAAACCTGGAAAGAAGAATGTAGTAGCCGATCATCTCTTTCGTCTCGAAGATCTTAATACTTCCGAGGATTCACCTATTCGAGACTCCTTCCCTGATGAGTCGATTTTTGTTGTCGAATCACTCCCATGATATGCCAACATCGTGAACTATCTTGTCTCCAAGAAGGTTCCCGAAGGTTGGCCCAAGAGCCACATCGACCGACTTAGGTCGGATGGGAGACACTACCTTTGGGAGGATCCGATCCTTTTCTTTGAAGGACCAGATTGTGTCTGGAGATGGTGTATTCCTCAAGAGGAATACCAGAGTTTCCTTTCTTTATGCCACAGCTTGGAGGCAGGAGGACACCACTCCGGGAAGAGGACCGCATGGAAGGTACTTCAGTGTGGTTTTTACTGGCCGACTCTGTTTCGCGATGCCATCACCTCTGCGAACTCATGTCTAGTATGCCAGAGAATGGGAGGAACCGTTGGTTCCAAGGATGAGATGCCGATGCAGCCTGTCATCATTTGTGATGTCTTTGACGCCTGGGGCATCGATTTCATGGGCCCATTCCCTGTTAGCCACGGATTTGAATACATCCTTCTTGCGGTATATTATCTATCCAGGTGGGTGGAGGCTATCCTGACCCGAGCTACAAACAGCAGGACTGTTTGTAAATTCATCAGAGATCATATCATCTCGCGGTTCGGGATCCCCAAAATGATGATATCAGATGGGAGTTTCCACTTTGTAAACTGGGAGGTAAAGAAACTCCTGAAGGACTACGACATCGAACACCGTGTCGCTACTCCTTACCACCCACAGACCAATGGTATGGCTGAGGTGTCGAATCGGGAGGTGAAGACTATATTGCAAAAGCTTGTCCGTCTGGAAAGGAAGGACTGGTCTTAAATTTTGGATCAAGTCCTATGGGCGTATCGGACAGCTTACAAGTAACCGTTAGGAACCTCTCCATTCGGAATGGTATTCGGAAAGCCGTGCCATTTGCCCGCATAACTAGTGCATAAATCAGCATGGGCAATTAAGAAGGTCAACTGGAACACACGCCTTGGGCAGAAGCAGAGAGAAATGGATCTGAATGCGCTTGTGGAAGTCAGAAACTGCGCATATGATAATAGTTTGGTGTACAAGGACAAGGTGAAGCGTTGGCATGATAGATATATCATACGAAAGACCTTTGTTCCTGGACAGAAGGTATGGTTGTTCAGTGCAAGGCTGAAAGTCTTCCAAGGCAAGGTGAAGTCCAAGTTGGCAGGCCCATTTGTCGTCTGTACGGTGCATGATAGTGGATGTGTTGAGATCTCAAACCTCGCAGATGACGCAATGACATTCCTTGTGAATGGACAACTATTGAAACACTTCATCGAATCCAATGAGAAATTAGTCCATGTTGAGGAGATTGTATTTATGCGCGAGACAGATTCAGTAGATACACCTCGAGCTGCGCAGGAGACCTTGCAGCAGTGAGCTCTAGCCATCGGCAGCATCTTGAAAGATTCAGACCGACTCACTTGTATATACCATCATTCCTGTACATTTTGTCCTTTCCCTCCCGCGACTTTAGTAACTCATGCCAGCTTCATCTATCTCTATCTTGGACTATACTTAGGATGACCAGATCCTAAGTATAGGGGGGATGAGCCACCTGAGTCTGTTCTCTGTAAATCCTCCAGATCACATCGGTTCTCATACTCACTCCTTTCCTATACTTAGGCTGACCAGAGCCTAAGTATAGGGGGGATCGATGCCCGCCTTTTATATACTCAACCATTTTCCCCTCTTGCCCTCATCCGCCCCATTTTTGATATTCTTCTACACTTGGGCTGCCAGAGCCTAAGTATAGGGGGGCGAAGCGACTTCTATACTTTTTGTACTTTTAGGTCTCCTACGCTTAGCCCAAGCTATGTCTTTTTAGTCGCTTTTCGTGCTCTGAGGATATAGCACACGCTAAGTATAAGGGGGCGTGTATATATTACATATATACTTTACCCATAGCTCGTACTTTCGCGTATTTTCGTGTATTTTTGTATATATATTATGCAATAATTATGGGGTGGGTAAAAATTGAAAAAAAAATTTACTTGAATAATTTTGTACTATATTATACTTGTATAAAAAGTTAAAAAAACTTGTAAAACATACTTTTGTAAAATTTGTTGTAAAACAGGATGTATACCAAAAAAACTTGTATACTATGTATATTATTACAAACTAAAAATTGTTATAAAAATTGTAGTATAATAGAAAATGTCAAAAATAAAGGCTTCTTATTTACTCTTGCATCCTTGCATTAAAAAAAAGAGTCTTGCATTTTATTCATAGCATGTCATTTGCACCTCATCTGCATATCTTACATATGCAAGGTGAAAAGCTAGTGGGTTCTGAACCAAGTTATGAGAAGCTATTGAGGATGGACATTATTTGACCTTAATCCACCTAATTTCAGAGGAACCTTATAGGAACTGAAGTTAAGATTTCTCAGGTCAAGTGACTTAATTCTTTGAGTCCGCAAGTCTATGTTCACATGTCATCTTGATTACTCTAAGTAGAATATCTCGTGCACATGCATGATTCTTTTAGAAAGTGACCTAACTTGGACAAAGCACACTGCACGTAGCTCTTCATTGATGAGGTGGTGAGGATGTAGAATCCTTTAGCTTGGAGTAGCACACGGGTGGAAACATCCGTCCTCCTCTAGGGAGGGTAGTGCGTCTCAACCTAGTCTGGTGGTGTTGAAGTCTGAGGACAGGGCGCTGTGGGTTGAAATAATGCTTCAAAAGAGGGATAGTCTACTGGCTCAAGAGGAAAAATTCCTGATGTACATGCTGCACCTTGTATATAGTTCGAAAAAAAAGAGAAAAATGCAAGAACTTCAAAAAAAGACAGGAAAAATAAAAATAAAAATATATATTGCCTATCGGAGTATGTATATTAGCAAGAAGTCTGCAGTTGGATGACTTGGCTACACTGGTCAGGCATCCCGGGATAGGTAGCTACACTGGCTACCGTCTATTCTTTTCTCCACCCCCTCCTCTTGAGCTGGTCGCACTTGAACTTAGAAGGGAATACCCCGCTCCTAGAGGAAAGAGTTGTTGGACCGGGTTATTTGAGTTACCTTGTTAGAGGAGGCTGTTTCTGAGCCATTTCTGATATGGAGAGTCACATTTCACTTACACAGTACAAGTAAGAATCATAGTCATCAGAAATTTGCATCTGAGGATTTGTTTTGACCTGACTGTTGAGGTATCTTAAATAGAAGACTTGTGGAACTTGAAGTCTGTTAGGTCTTCAATTCAGATCCCAATAAGGTTCCGCCACACAATTAATCCAAAGGTCGAGTCAAGCTCCATTTTCAACTTTTGTTCATGACTTTGGTATGGAACCCAAAATCATTTCACTCTTGCATTTCATCTTAATTGCTCGGGGACGAGCAAGGTTTAAGTATAGGGGGTTGATGAATCTGTAATTCATCAGTCTAAAAGTTGAAAATAGAGCTTTGTTCCCGAGTAAATAGTAGCATATTTCCCCTTATCTTGCATAATTAGCATTAATGCATGCATTGATAACACTTGCACTTTAGCATTCATATTTGCATAAAATAAGAAGCCAATTTCACTTGTAAATATTCATCTGTATTTTAGATAAAATACCTTATTTGTATATATTTTATACTAACTCCAGATCCAATAAAACCAACTTTATTATGTATATATTACTAACACTAAGTAAAGAAAAATATTAAAAAATTTACTCACTTGTAAAACTGATCAATAAAACCTTAATACAAGTTTAAAATCTTGAACCTTAAAATGTGTATATCTATCCCATACATCCTCCGAATTAGGTCTACTCACTTTTAAAGTAATATACAATCAGAGACCTTCGAAACAAGACCAATTTCATTAAGATCGGAGCTCGTATGAAAAAGTTGGGTTTTTGGGCCTCCGTGTATACTATATCTGTGTATATTTGTATTCCTATATTTTTGTATCATATTTGACCTCATCTCCATTTTTGTTCAACATGAAACTTGTAGATCTCATCGAGATCTACAACTTTCATGTTTTGAGTTTTTCCAAATTCGACCTCCTTCTCTCTGATTTCATTTCTCCTCTCAACCACTCACAGTTAGCCACATGGCGCCCTCTAATTGCGCCACGATGCTCGCTGCCCTTTGCATCATCCGCCCGCGCTCTGGGCCGTTGGATCTTCCTCTGATCCAACGGCTCCACGCTCTCCACACCGCCTCGATATAACCACCGTCTGATAGCGTCTGCCTCACTTCGCGCCATGCGTCACATTTCCATCCACACGATCTATTCTATCATGACCGCTCGATCCACTCGATGACCTCAGCCCTTTGATCGGCATCTACTCCTCATCACAACCGTTCACCAGCGCTTAGCCTACAGCCTGCCACGTGACACATCATGCGCCATCTGATCAAGCAACATCAGATTACGTCCTGATCGCCTGTTAGCACCGCTCCCGCAACTCGACATGTGCCAGCTCCGCCACCCTTCGATCGTGACGCTCAAAGCCTAATCCACGCCGCTCTTTGGCGCTTCGATCTGGGCCATTGGATCGCCAGATCCAACAACCGAGACTTCGTCTTCTACCTCCAGAACGTCTCTCTCCCACGTTCTCGATTTTGCGCAGCACCCGCCCCCCATTCTATTTTTGACTCCACGATGACTACCTTCTCCGATCACCAACGCCACCACGATGAAGCCTACTCATCCCTCATCCTCGCCAGCTCCCTCGCTCTTCATGACTACCACCAGAGTCGCCCCACGACGTCCACGAACTTCGCCTCCCCTCCATCCCTGCCGTCACCCTTGTCCTATAAATCAACCACCTCCAGCCACTTCCACACCCATCCGCCACCACGGAGAGTGACTCCGAGCTCCCACCAACAGATTGGTGACAACAATTTGAGCCCAGGTCGAGCGACGACAGAGAACACCTCCGGCGAGATCCACGGCCGACCACCGCCGTGTCGCAGCTCCTCCAAGGTGCTGTATGAGCTCAGGTCCTCCTACCGGCCTTCGAGCGAAGACCTGGAAGCTTCCCCGAAGCATCTGACCCCAGGTAGACTCCTCCATCTCTTTCTCGATCTTCTTCTTCCTTTTCCTTCTCCTTCTCTGATTTAATTCGCCATTCAAGAGCATCATCTCGCTCCTCCGACCATTCCTCGAGCTCCGCAAAAGAGCTCTGTTCTTCACGCTACAATCAGCTTCCTCCGACGACACACTTCCCCCTCTACCGTCGACAGCTTCGCCACCGCGGCGGAGCTCAATCACCGTTCATCCCCACTCCTCCATAGGCCTCGCATCTCACTCCGCATCACTCCACGGACACCACACATGCTTCAGCTATATCTCTAATTGTTGCAGGTGCTATCTCCTTGATCGAACGTCTAAGAGCCATCCACGTCGCCTCACTCAGCAGCCGTAGGATCAGGTGGATCCCACGCATCTAATCACGCCACGTCGCCAATTGCCAGAGCATCGGAGGGCCGTTGGATTCGTCTTGATCCAGCGGCGACAGATCGTCTACGTAGCCATCTTCATCGAGCTTCAAGGACCGTTGGATCATCTTCGATCTGACGGTCGTTGATCATCCACGTCTTCGTCTGATAGAAGCCAACAACAACCGTTGATCTTCACCAGATCGCACGGTCCAGAGCACACCACATCGCCCGATCCGAGCCTCCTCCCTGACCACTAGGCTCGGATCCCTGAAGCTAGCTAAACCGCTTTTCGAGCCACGTTCCGAGCCTGGGACCCCCACGGGATCCGCACGTGCTCTTGGGTTATTTGCACCGAGGACCTTGAAGCTTTTTCAATATTGCACTTCAGTCCCTACCAGGAGATTCCACGTGAGGAACACGTGATATGTGGAGAAATTGCATCTACCCCCTGCATTATAGGTAATTGCGTAAAAGTCCTTGTCAGCACGTTTATTTTTAGCAATTTAAATTCCTGTAATTACATTTATACCCCTGTCTTTGCATGCATATTTAGGCATGCATATTAATTCATTTTTCAAATTGGAAAATTGCACTGTGAAATTTATGTTGTCCTCTTCATTATGTTACATGTGGCATATTTTTGTGATATCAGTAGAATTTTTTATTAATTAAGTGGCTCATTTTAGCTATATTTTTCCCAATTTCACCTCTTAATTAATAGTAATTTTTCTATGACTCCGAAAATTCCCCAAAAAATCACATGAGATTTAGGACAATTAAGTTCATATTGTGCCCAGAAGTCATCTTATTTTCACACATCTCGAGGCCTAAATAAATCATTTATTGATTTGATTAATTGATTTTTCATAGGTCCATTTCACATGAAATTTTAAGTTTATTAATTTTCCTAGATTCTTCACACTTAGATCTATCTAGGATAATTTTGATATATGAAAATAGTGTGATTTGGTATTATTGAAATTAAATTAGTCAAAACCACCTTGCATTCATTTTTAATTCATAGTTAATTCATCCAGTGTCAGAAAACTACAAAAAATAGTGTAGCTTAATTTCATCATATTTCATCATCTGGCCAAGTTTCAAATTTTTTGGAATTAATTTGATCATCTTTCTGATTTAACTTGTAATCTGGCCTGATTTTGCACGTGTCTTGCATAAAAAACCGAAAAAGACCAAAAATATCTCCTCTGAAAATCAAACCTTAAAAATTTGCTTCGAATCTACCTAAGGAGACAGTTGCCTCCCTGAGTTTGACCTTGGACTTCCAACCAAGTAAAAAAATTGGCACTCGAAATTAATTTGACTATAATTGAAAGTGGTTTTTGATATGATCTCATTATCCGACTGCAACGAACATTCTTAATTAATTTGAACATTAATTTGCTCGAATTAACAAGGGTAGTGGGAGCCAGTATCAAGGGGCGACTAGGGGGAGGACCTAGGGGCAGGAGCAGGGGAAGGAACGAGGGCAGGAGGAGGCGCAGGGGGGTACAGTAAGCTCAGGGCAAGGACGGAGTTGCGTGTGGGAAGCTTGGAGTAGGGGCAGGAGGGTGCATGAAGCTCGGGGAAGGGGCAGGGGTTGCAAGAAGCTCAGGGCAGAGCGGGGTGGGGGTGTGGGAAGCTTCGGGCAGGGGCAGGGGGTGCGGGAAGCTCATGGCAGGGGCAGGGGGTGCAGATAGCTCAGGGCAGGGGCGTGGGGTGCGGGATGCTCGGGGTAGGGGTAGGCTTGAGGACAAGGGAGGCATAGAGGGCAGTAGGGGGTGTGCAGAGAAGCTCCGTGCAAAGGGTAGGGGGTTGGATGGGAAGACCTGGTAGCTGGGGGACGAGACGGGGTAGGTGGAGGCACGGGGAAGGCAAGGTGCAGGGGGAAGCTTGGGGTAGAGGAGGTGGCGTGAGGGCAGGGGGAGGAGCTCAGGGCGGAGGGAGGACATAAGGCCGTAGGGAGGAGGCAGTGGAGGAGCATGATGTTGTGGAGGAGGAAGAAAAGGGGAGGAAGAGGAAGTAGAAGAAGGAAGAAGAGGGTAAAAAATGGCCTCTCCCACCTTTATTTTTATTTAATTCCCAATGTGTCATGAAAGTTAACGTATGTTTCCGTTGGGAATGAACGACAACTAACTTGATGGGCACAAGTGATAGAACGACAGAAAGTCTGGGGCACATTTGATATTCTCAAAAAGGGAGGGGCATAATTGCAATTGCAATATCTCTGAGGGGGACAATTGGAAAACCCTTTATTATAATGATTGTCCGGTAGAAGAATAAGGGTGGAGAGATAAGGAAGATAAGATAGTGTATCTGTTCGTTTGAGAGGAGAGGGTAAGGACGAATGATAGTGAATAAGGATGGATAAGAGGTAGTTATTTGCTATTCTCATAATTAGGATGGATAATGTTTGTAAGTCAGCGGAGATGGTTGCATGGTGCAATAAACGAGGGGGGTCAAGTGTAACGCCCATACCCCCAAACATAGTCCCACATCAAAAACTCATGTAGTTTCAGCATGGGTTATAAGAGAGGGGGATTACTACTTGATAGCTTGGGCTTAAGCATTTTGGATGGTTGTCAATGAATCCATTTGGGCCCAAATCCAACAAGTTGTCAGGGCTAGTTTTCCTCGGTAACAAACTGGAGACCTAGCTCGAGACGTTACTGAAGGATATTGAGTATCCTCAAGCGCATCACGGAAGCGTGTCGATCGCATCGTATGCAATTGGAGCAACTAGTCGTACTAGATGCTAGATGCAGCGGAAATTAAAATTTTTAACTTTAAAGATGAAACCACATGATCACGAGAACACTTCTCGGATCGTTTCATCAAACCACAAAGTACAAGGAATACCTCTTGAAGCGTGGTTGTGATCGCGAGATCCCAAAGTAGAGATCCTCCTATCTTAAGTCCGATCCACGAAGAACGCACTTGCGGGCGTGATGATGAGTCACGTTCCTTCCCGCAATCCTCGATGAAGATCCAAGCGATGGCTCCCCCGATTTCGTCAAACGAAATCCGTCGTCTTCCTTTAGAGTAAGCAACTCCAAAGAAGATGGAGATCCATGAGTCGTCGAAGGCGAAAGTCGAGAGTCTCTCCTTTCTCAACACAAAGTGGACGGCCACTTGATGGAGAAGAGAAAGAGAGAAGGCGAGAATGAGAAAGAGAGAGAGAGAGAGAGAGAGAGAGAGAGAGTTGTAACCTTGCACAACTCTTGATGATGTACCTTGGAAAGGCTACCCTAGCCCTCCTTTTATACTAGTTTAGGATCCAATGGATCTCAATCCATGGGACACATGGATCCAAGGGCTATGCTTGGTCCATGATAAATCAATGGCTAGGATTGTTGTTCAACAACATCAATTTAAAATTAATTAACTAAGAGATAATATGATAAATGAAATGGAGCTAACCATCCTCCTAAAAAAGGGGGGCGTCACCCATGAACCATTCATGGGTGACGCCACCTATGAAGGTGGTTATTTGCTCCATTTTATTTATCTTATTATTCCTTAATTAATTACAATAAATATTCACCAAAATAATTCCAAATTAATTTGTGAATATTTCAATCATGCCATTGAATATTATGTGAATCATATTCACAACCCAAACTAATTAGTAAATTGCATTTCCAATTAATTAACATATGTGAATCCAATCCACATTATTAATTAACAAATGCTATTTACATAAATTCTCTCTCTTATATATGTATATTATAAATCATATTTATAACACACATATATCATGGATAGTGTTATCCACATTCTCTTAATCCTTGATAATTAAATCTCATTTAATTATCTTAGATAATCATTTTCACAATATGAATCATATTCATATTTAAGCTTGATAATTAAATCACATTTAATCATCAAGTCCTTGCTTGGATATTTCATCAAAAGAATTATTCTTGAACCCTTTCAAGAATAATGTGCTTTCTCCGCAGATACTTGGAGATAAGGACATGGCGATTGTATTATTCCATGTATAGTGACTTGGATATTGAGATCTTATCTCAAATCCAGATCTTACGAACCTCCCACAGATGCTTGATTAAATCAAGACCGCAAATCCAATCTTCTCTTTGAATCTGAATCTCATTCAGACCAATGTCCAACACTTGGACTAAGACCGGATCGCTTCTCTACTGAAAGGAGTCACTAAAATCCAGACCTGTTTCATCACTCCCTCGGAATGGAAGCGTCATGGATATACAATCGTTTATGATCACATCACCCTTCAGGTATTCCCAATACCTGTACATCCTGCATACTGGAAGACCCATGGTCAACCTGAAGATCAAGATCTATTTTACACTGTCTTCTTCAGGGTTTGATCACCAAGTTTCTCATTTGATCATTGGGATTTGGTATCGATCATATACTTTCCAAAAGCATATATCATACCTAGGTCTTAATCATATACTTTCCAAAAGTATATATCAAACCTACAAATTCAGTCAAGCTTCCAAAGCGAGACGACCGTGCACAGAATTTGATTCTTCCCAATATCTCATGAGTGAGCTCATGTCTTCCGGTTCAGTAGTGAACCTGTATGATCCCTTTGAGAGATCGTATTACTCATATGCCCTTACATGCACACCAGCGCGCCGGTGTATAGACCTTGGTTAGGTCATCAACCTATTGGTCTGCCAAATGTACATACTCAGACATATAGCAATACATCTGTCTCCGGTCAGAGGATGCGTGCCTATGCTGTGACAACATTCATCATAGGACTTTGGTTATCTCGATCTCGTTAAGTCAACTCTTTGACCTAACTAATCTGACACCTTCGAATCTCTATTCCTATGCAGAGGACCTGCATCAAGAGGTCGGTCAGATATTAGCCTATGTGAGAAAAGGATTGCCATCTCCTACTCAGGCTGGAGATCACATCTTAACAATCATTTGACGGTGCTTGATGAGTCCTCAATCTAACCCTTTAGATATTCATCCAAGCACCAGCCTCTATGATTCAATAATTGAATCAACAGCTGTATGATCATTAAGATAGCCATGGTACATAACCCTAATTGTACAGAGGGACCTATTATGCAAATTATTTATTCTTCATTTCAGATCAGGGAATGATATTCGCAATAACATTTATTGCATAATGGCTCGCCATGGGCTCACATGTCCAACAATCTCCCACTAGCCCAAAGAGCCATTAATGGGCTAATCATTTAAACTCACACTCATGTGACAATCATAGGCTATTTAGAAATAGCTAGGTAAGCTGATCAGTCACTCTGTTCCCAAAAGACTATGCCAAGTCCTTTTACGGTACTTGCATATCCCTAGGTAACAGTGCTCGCATCCAATGCGAATGTTGCATCTTATGCAACCAATACTCAATCTAGTCAAAGCAGTTATAGTTTCCTTGACACTATTGCTCAATAACTATTATAACTAGTATTTCCATAATCCTTATCAGAATACCCTTATTCCGGGAGATCACTATCTCTCAAGGTATCCACAGTTAAGACCTTTCAGATCTCTATCTATAAAGTCTTAAGCTCTTGAAGATAAGACTTAGAGATCACTATCTCTATAGCCTTCTCATCTTTGAAGATATTGTTATTACTGCAATCAAGTGTTTTATCTCCATAGTAGGATTAGCAGCACTTTGCTACTCCCACTGCATGGCAGATATCTGGCTTTTGTACACATCTAGCATACACTTAGCTTTCCGTAACTGATGCACAAGTGCAAGCAGTTCTAGCATTCACTTCCTCAACTCTTTGAGGTGCTATCCCTTTAGATAGGTCAGTACCAAATCTCAAGGGAAGGAAGCCTTTCTTAGAATTTCCAAGAATGGAACATATCCAAGGTGTACTACTTGTGTGACAGTCCCAATACCCTCTTTTCTTTGATTCTGAACAACTTCAGAACTAAGATCTAAGAGGTATTCTTGAGATCATATCTCAAGGTATGGAATAGCCAGTCTATAAAACACTTATTATTATCCTTATATCATTTCAAATGATTAGGATATTATCTACATTTAGCACGATGAACACAATGGCACTCCCACTAAGCTTCACATGGTTCATCAAGATTCTATTTGAAATCATAACATTTATAATTTCATCAAATCTTATGTTCCAACTTCAAGAAGCTTATTTGAGTCCATAGATGGATTTCATTAGCTTTCACACATTGCTTTCCTCAACCATGAAGCCTTGGGGTTACTTCATGTGAATATCCTCCGAGAGGTATTCTTAGAGGAATGCAATCTTGAATTACATCCTGAAGATGCAATAGTCAAGTTGTGTAGCTAAGGTTAGCAATATTCTGATGAGTTTAAGCATGGTTACCGAAGAGCAAGTCTTATTGCAAGCAATGTCTTCTCTTCCGGTGTGTAGCTTGTAGCTACGAACCGAGCTTTGAAGGTCTCTATTCTCATCAGGTTCCCTCTTCTCTTGAAGATCCATTTACATCTTTATGGGTCTAACCCTTATAGGTGGATCCTCGAGGGTCCATATACAACACTTGTATATGAAGTCCACTTTAGACTTTATTGCTAATATCCATCTTTCCATGTCACGATCCTCAGGAGCTTCATCACATGAAGTCCGATCATTGTCAGACTTGGCTGACACATGGAATACATCCTCAAACTCATTTGAAGAGGTATTAATGTTTCATCTTTAATTGTCCTTTTAGTTTCCGATTTTAGGAGCCTCATTATCTTCAAGATTAAATGAGTTCCTTTACTTCATTTTCATCTTGATTCTCAAGAGTCTCAATCCTCCAAGAATCACATTCTCAGAGATGAGATCTTTTAAGAATCTCAAGGTCATAAAGTAGGTATCCAATACCATGCTTTATTTTCCTAATGAAGTAGCACTCTCAAGTGCTAGATTCCAGCTTTCATCCATGGAACCTTATTAAGGATATATATTGTAGTCTCTACCACACATATATACCAGGAAACTAAGAGGATAATTATGCTAAAATTCATCATTGATCAAATCATGTCACACATGATCCAATTGTATCTCCCTACAACTCTATTGAGTTCAGGTTTATCAGGAGGAGTGAGATAGAAATGATATTCATATCTCCATAAGGTATTCTTTGAATTTTATCTAATAGGTACAAGCTACCTAGGTTAGATCAAATTCATTTCATCTTTCTTCAAACTTTGGTTCTAAACCAAAATTGTGAAATCTTTGAACATTTCAAAGGTTTCTCAGGTGAAGAGAAGAAATCTCATATCATACATAATCATCAATAGATATCATATATCCATAATGTTTACTATGATATAGATGATCTACATATATCAATATGTATGAGATCTTGAATACCTCGACATCTAACACCATTCCCAGAGAAGGGTGTATTGGACATTTTACTTTGAATACAATATTCACAAGTATGTAAGATTTGAAATTTTAAACAATCCAAAGTTTCATATCTTACTAGTCTATTGATCAAATCAATAGACAAATGTCCAAGGCTTGATGCCAAATCATTGTCAAATGATCTTTCATCCTCCTATTGATCTTATAAGGTTTGATTTTCAGTGTTAGAAATCTTAATGAACCATTCATTAATTTTCTAATTTTGTGGAGTCCACTAGATATTAGATTACTATCTGAAATATATCCATCATAACTATTTATGATAGTTCTATCTCAGAATTCATGTTTATTTCCAACATTTAAAAACAAACAATGAGGGTATTCTAATATCTAGGTCATAGAGACATTCTCTAAGACTAAGGGCTCTCCCACTGAGAATATGAAGTCAATCTATCCAATAGAGATTGCTGCAACAATTACAGTAATATCCATGTAGATGACTACTAAACCTTAAGATCAAATTTCTAATCTTCTAATATATATATATATATGCAACCAATTGCAAATGTCATTAGAAGATTGGGATACAATTGTCAGACTTTATCTTATGAAATAAGAAAGTCAGAGTCAACGATTTATGTAGATTATTCTGATGCTCTATCTGAGTCCTTCACTAAGGATTTTAGACAGACTTGATAGTCATACTATCAACACATCAACATATTGCAGTATTGGCATTCATCCAACTCTTTGGATGTCATATGGAAGTCACAGAAGTAGGTCAACTTTTTGACTTTCCTTCTTACTCGGGTCCGACCCATGCTTCCACTGCACTCTCTTAATCTATAAACAACCATTGCTTAAGACTAAGGATCTTTTATGTTGAATTAAAAAAGAAATTCAATGTAAGAGCATTTCAACATTTATACATGCTTCATTAAATTCATACAATATGAATATTATGAAGCTTCATGAATGACTAGAGTATAGATAATAGAATGATGACACTCATCATATCTACATACATCTTAACTCTTAGAGACTTAGGTTCAGGTAGGTATTCAAACATTTTGAATACATCATCTCTTTAGAGCTACCATTCTGTATAATGCAGAGAACCATGTCATTCATGATTAAATGTCTAGAGCACATACGTATGCCAAAATATCTTCTTTTAATTTAAGGATTATTCGACAATTACGATCACCATCGACATGTCACTTCTAAAGTACATTCGATGGAAGATCAAGAACATAGAGACATACAAACCCTAAGGTGATGTCTTATTGTCTTATTTAATTGTCATTCCTCATTATGTTGAGGAAACTTACACATTGCAACCACATACATTATGTGTCCAATTGCAAGTACAATATCTGGATCATGAGTCCAATCCAAGATATTTTACTGGTTATTATTGAGTATAATATTGAGTGGGTTTAATGAAGGATTATCTGAAATAAGAAATTTGCATAAGTGTATATATATTATATACATATTTTACTTTGATTTAGGAATTTTTATATCAAAGTTGTCTTGCCTTGTCAACACTGAAAGTTCATTCCCTTAATCACTTTCAATGTAAGAGATATTCTTACCATTATATCTCAAGCAAGATCTGGGATCTCCTTCCTTATCTTCGTTGCATCCCAATAATATGAGAACCTACAACTCGGATAAAAAGAAGCGGGAACACATTCCGCCTTGCAAGTCCAACTTGCATTTCCCAATTCGGTCTTTAACACCCGGGCCCACCACCCCTAAGGCAATGTTGACCCGTCATTAATTGAACCAACCGTCAACAGGCTTAATACTCGCTATACGCAATCCAATATCGCCCCAATAATATGAGGACCCGATATTGGGGTCACTACGTATACGGCCTTACTCTTTCGAGAAGCAAAGAACCCGATCCAATTAAATCATGTACAGGATCTGTCACTTCGGACAGGCGTCTCCTATACACAACAACTGGCGACGGAATCCTTTGCCTTGACGAGAGACCATGGATGTCACTTATGTGATCCTCCACCTCATATTCAAATTGTAATTAATTATTGTGAATCATATTCACATAATTAATTCTTCCAAGGGAAATACACATCTATTCAAAATAGAGTGTTTATTGGATATAATTAATTTAATCACATTAAATTAATCATCAATCCAATCATCAATCAACAAACATGTCTTTTACTTGAATAGTAGGTATATACTCAAAGTACGTATTATTCGAATTTTAATAATTAGAAAAACACACATTGTCTGTCTCCGGTATTATACAGTCCCTACCCGTTGTCATGGCCAGTACCGACGAGAGTGGGACGGACCACATACGTTGCAACCCGCTATCCCAATGCTCTCCGACTAGGCACCACATCCGCCTCGGGAAAGGATAATACCAGATAGACCATCATGTACTTTGAGATGTTCATCGGTTTTTCAACCGAAATTATACCATATAATATAAATCAAAACATTTTTTATTATAAGGAGATTTGCTAGACAAATCCCCAATCCTATTCAAGCAAAAGGGTTTTTCATGTAAAAGTTGTCCTACAACTATTGTAGGATAAACTATTGTATTCATGAAAGCAATGTTTGTTGATGAAACAATGATCAAGATCTAATATCTCATCATTGTAGTTTAGGCAAGTGTCATTCAATGAAATAATTATTTCTTTAAATATTTCACAAATATTTATCACTAATTATTCCAGAAAATTAACAATTAATTTTCATCATGATAATTGAATGACATATCACAAGGTTCAAGATCAAAATTGTTAATTTCCAGCAGTGACCCCCAATCACTAAAATTAACTTATCTTGATCAATTTAAATCCAAAAAATGCAAACTCAGTTTCCAAAGATTGCCTATTTGATTTATTAAAGAACCCAAGTGATAATTCACGCATTTCAAGGCGGATTAAAACCGTAAGCATCTCATTAATTACGTTCAAATCCGCAGTTCCCGCAACAGTGAATATAGTCATATTCAAAACCCATATCTTGAGCAAATAAAGTCCAAATTTAGTAAACTCAAGTCCTATGGTTTCCTTGTTTAATGGGGAATAAAATCCAATTGAAAATTTCGTGTTTAAACATTTTAAACAGTACAGAAAAATTCAATTAGACAGAGGTGCGAAAATTGAAATGCAGTAAAAATTTCGCAACCCTTTCATGAACCAAATCGTCTAAGGTGTATGGATCATATCCAAAACCTTATTCGACCTATGGCTCTGATACCACGTGAAGGATATTGAGTATCCTCAAGCGCATCACGGAAGCGTGTCGATCGCATCGTATGCAATCGGAGCAACTAGTCGTACTAGATGCTAGATGCAGCGGAAATTAAAATTTTTAACTTTAAAGATGAAACCACATGATCACGAGAACACTTCTCGGATCGTTTCATCAAACCACAAAGTACAAGGAATACCTCTTGAAGCGTGGTTGTGATCGCGAGATCCCAAAGTAGAGATCCTCCTATCTTAAGTCCGATCCACGAAGAACGCACTTGCGGGCGTGATGATGAGTCACGTTCCTTCCCGCAATCCTCGATGAAGATCCAAGCGATGGCTCCCCCGATTTCGTCAAACGAAATCCGTCGTCTTCCTTTAGAGTAAGCAACTCCAAAGAAGATGGAGATCCATGAGTCGTCGAAGGCGAAAGCCGAGAGTCTCTCCTTTCTCAACACAAAGTGGACGGCCACTTGATGGAGAAGAGAAAGAGAGAAGGCGAGAATGAGAAAGAGAGAGAGAGAGAGAGAGTTGTAACCTTGCACAACTCTTGATGATGTACCTTGGAAAGGCTACCCTAGCCCTCCTTTTATACTAGTTTAGGATCCAATGGATCTCAATCCATGGGACACATGGATCCAAGGGCTATGCTTGGTCCATGATAAATCAATGGCTAGGATTGTTGTTCAACAACATCAATTTAAAATTAATTAACTAAGAGATAATATGATAAATGAAATGGAGCTAACCATCCTCCTAAAAAAGGGGGGCGTCACCCATGAACCATTCATGGGTGACGCCACCTATGAAGGTGGTTATTTGCTCCATTTTATTTATCTTATTATTCCTTAATTAATTACAATAAATATTCACCAAAATAATTCCAAATTAATTTGTGAATATTTCAATCATGCCATTGAATATTATGTGAATCATATTCACAACCCAAACTAATTAGTAAATTGCATTTCCAATTAATTAACATATGTGAATCCAATCCACATTATTAATTAACAAATGCTATTTACATAAATTCTCTCTCTTATATATGTATATTATAAATCATATTTATAACACACATATATCATGGATAGTGTTATCCACATTCTCTTAATCCTTGATAATTAAATCTCATTTAATTATCTTAGATTATCATTTTCACAATATGAATCATATTCATATTTAAGCTTGATAATTAAATCACATTTAATCATCAAGTCCTTGCTTGGATATTTCATCAAAAGAATTATTCTTGAACCCTTTCAAGAATAATGTGCTTTCTCCACAGATACTTGGAGATAAGGACAGGGCGATTGTATTATCCCATGTATAGTGACTTGGATATTGAGATCTTATCTCAAATCCAGATCTTACGAACCTCCCACAGATGCTTGATTAAATCAAGACCGCAAATCCAATCTTCTCTTTGAATCTGAATCTCATTCAGACCAATGTCCAACACTTGGACTAAGACCAGATCGCTTCTCTACTGAAAGGAGTCACTAAAATCCAGACCTGATTCATCACTCCCTCGGAATGGAAGCGTCATGGATATACAATCGTTTATGATCACATCACCCTTCAGGTATTCCCAATACCTGTACATCCTGCATACTGGAAGACCCATGGTCAACCCGAAGATCAAGATCTATTTTACACTGTCTTCTTCAGGGTTTGATCACCAAGTTTCTCATTTGATCATTGGGATTTGGTATCGATCATATACTTTCCAAAAGCATATATCATACCTAGGTCTTGATCATATACTTTCCAAAAGTATATATCAAACCTACAAATTCAGTCAAGCTTCCAAAGCGAGACGACCGTGCACGGAATTTGATTCTTCCCAATATCTCATGAGTGAGCTCATGTCTTCCGGTTCAGTAGTGAACCTGTATGATCCCTTTGAGAGATCGTATTACTCATATGCCCTTACATGCACACCAGCGCGCCGGTGTATAGACCTTGGTTAGGTCATCAACCTATTGGTCTGCCAAATGTACATACTCAGACATATAGCAATACATCTGTCTCCGGTCAGAGGATGCGTGCCTATGCTGTGACAGCATTCATCATAGGACTTTGGTTATCTCGATCTCGTTAAGTCAACTCTTTGACCTAACTAATCTGACACCTCCGAATCTCTATTCCTATGCAGAGGACCTGCATCAAGAGGTCGGTCAGATATCAGCCTATGTGAGAAAAGGATTGCCATCTCCTACTCAGGTTGGAGATCACATCTTAACAATCATTTGACGGTGCTTGATGAGTCCTCAATCTAACCCTTTAGATATTCATCCAAGCACCAGCCTCTATGATTCAATAATTGAATCAACAGCTGTATGATCATTAAGATAGCCATGGTACATAACCCTAATTGTACAGAGGGATCTATTATGCAAATTATTTATTCTTCATTTCAGATCAGGGAATGATATTCGCAATAACATTTATTGCATAATGGCTCGCCGTGGGCTCACATGTCCAACAGTTACAAATGATATCAGAGCCAATTCCCCTCTGATAGTGGAAAAGGCTACCCGAGAGGTGGAGCCACCCCTACAAAGAGATATGAGGAAATAGCTACCTGAAGCGTGCAATCACCACTATCAATGGGAATAAAAGGGGTGCTAATCGAATTGAATCATTCGAATTCGATTGTGACTCGTTCGATAAAATATCGAAAAAAGTTCAATTCGAAGTAAAATGAATCAAATATGAATTTGACTTGTGGATTCAATTCCCAAATGAATCGAATCTGAATTAACATGAATTCATTCGATAATAATTCGATTCGATTCGAAACTTATATACATATATACATACATATGTACACACATACATATGTATTTACATATTATATACATACATACATACATACATACAAAAATATGTATGCATAAACATACGTGTATGCATGTGTGCATGTGCATATAACTATATCAGTTAATAACGAAATATCAGTATTACAAAATGGAGTAGAATATTAGTCATGATGTCTAGTAAGAAAGAAAATATGTTTAAGAGTTTTATCCCAATTCTCCACCTTACATTTGTTTCCATGTTCTCACATTCTCTGCAACATCTTTTCCCTTCTCTTTTCGTTCTTTTTCAAAGATCTATCACTCATAAGGAAGATAGTTGTGATCCCTCTTCTTATGCGTAAATATGATTGAGCCAAAAATGGATCGACTTGACTCATTACTCATATGAGAAAGAAAGAGTACCTAGATCTACATCTACTCATTTTGTTTCTAATGTAAACTAACTCCCCTTCCCCTCTGCCCACCCCTTTTTTGAGCAATCAATACTCTCCTTCACGTCTATTATGGTTTGTGGTATATCAAAATACTCTTCCTCCGCATTTTTATTTTGTTAGTCATCCTTACAAGACAATCCATAAGTGAGGACTATCATTTTAAAGACATTGATCGTCATCTGAGTAATTTACAAGTTACAAGTTCTTCTCACCATTATATTAGTTGTTCATGTGTATATTGAAAATCATATGCGGTTCATGACATCTGTTCCAAGATAATGATGATCACCACGATGCATGATGTAATTTTATCGTGCTAAGTTATTTGTTGTTATCCTCGTTGTTTTAAATAATAAGACCAGTTTATCTTAGTTTTCTATAGGAGCTTGGTCTTATATTGCCTCAACATACAATAGTAAATAACCATAAAGACTAGTACAATAGAACATATATTTAAGAGTTTTATCCATTTCCCTACCTTACATTTATTTCCATCTTCTCACATTCTCTGTCAATCTTTTCCATCCTTCCTTTCATTCTTTATCAAAGATCAACTATAAGGCAGATGGTAATGCTCCCTTTTGTTACACATGAACACGATAGCCAAGTTACGTTGAGTTCCTCCTTTACGTTAGTTGTGATTTGTGATATATCAAAGTATTCCTCCTCTGTCTCCTTGTTCTATTGGTTATCCTTGCAAGACAATTCATGGTGATGACTATCAATGTCAAGATGACATTGATAATAACCTGAATGATATACAAGTTCTTTTCACCATCATGTTAATTGTTATTGTGATAAAAATTTCGATCATCCCATTTTAAGGACATAGAAATACCTCATATAGTACCACAATCCGTTCTACGTACAATAATGTGTTGAACTACTTTAACAAGTCTACATGTGAGGTATCTGGCATTTGATGTTCATACAACAATATCTACAACCCAACCCCTTTACATGCTACATAATAGGAAACTATATATTCAGTTAACGAAAGCTCCATGCATAAGTTGCTTTGGATTAGTAATCAATCATTTGTCCTTGCAGATATGACATTAATCCTCTCATTCCTACTAATTAGTGTACAAGATATGCATTTCCTCTAGACCTTGAAAATGACATTAAATAGACTAGAATGGTGGGGTTGGTCATTTGAAAATTAGGATTCATTTTTTGTCTCAAATATTCGCTCGTAGCTATATTTAAAATCGTATATGATTCATGACTTTTATTTTAAGATAATATTGATCACCATGATGCATGAATTGATTTTATCATACTAAGTTATCTGTTGTTATTCTCGTCGTTTCAAATAACAAGATCGATATGTATTCATTTTCTATAAGAGCTTGGTCTTATTTTGCTTCAACGTACAATGGTAAATATAATGTATTTACTTTTTTTGGTAATATTATTATATACTTTTAATGAGATTGATATAATTATATTTTATTTATATATTTCTTTCATCATAGAAAAAAGAGCAAATTTAGATAACAAAAGATATACAATATCGGTAAAACTTAGGTATTTGTATTCATTATATATTATATGATGGGTATCTTCCTTTATTATATACCTTTTCAACTGATCTTGGAAATCTCTAGTAAAAAATTAGAAATATAAAATACAACCTTTAGAATTATAATATTATTTATATAAATAATTATATTTGAGTGGACATTTCAATTTTGAAACAAAATGAATCGAATTTGAATATTTGAAATTCATAATGAATCGAATCTGAATTCAAGTTAGCAAATTCGTTTAAAATTCGATGCAAGTTCGGATTCGAAAATTTTAAAATGAATCGAATATGAATCCAGGTGGATTCGAAGGTATTCGATTCGATTAGCACCCTTAGGGAATAAGTGATGTGGCAATGGGAGCGTTGCACATATAAGTGAGTGATGAAGTGGTTTGCGTCGAGGTCATGTCTTTCCACAAGGCGGATGGACAGTCGCTGAGGTGACCTCGGACGAAATCCCAAATCAATCAGCAATTAACCCACAATAATAAATCAAGCAATTAAATCTCAAAAATGTGGAGTTAAAATTTATTATAACTCTACATGCAAATGTGTATAGGTGTAAGCATGTGTAGGGGTCGAACACTGGGAGCAAACGGTTGGGGGCAGAAATATGCACAGAATTATCCAACTCTCTCTTGCCCATGTTATTGTTTTTTGTGGGTTTTTGATTTTATATTTTTTATTTAATTTTTGATTTTATATTTTTATATTTTGATTTTTAATTTACTGATTGTATATTTTCTTTTTATATTTTGAATTTTCTTTTTCTTTTTATAAAGATACAATATATATAAGGAATATGTAAACACTAGAGATAAGAGAGAGAGAGATAGAAATAGGGAAAATAGTCAAAATACAGGAAATAAAGTCTTTTTGTGTATTTTTGATATTTTTCTAATGTTTTTGTTATTTTTCTAGATTTTTCCTAATTTTTTTGGTATTTTTAAAGTCACAAATACTAAAAACAGTGAATAAAAGCTGTTGGCCGAAATTACAATGAGGATGAAAAATACTAAACAGGGTCTAAAACTCCTCAAATTAATTTTAAAATAAAGATAATGAAATAAGGAAATTCAGCAACTGAAATTATATTTTTAAGAGTTTTCTGTATTTTTTAATGTTTTTATAAAGGTTTTTGGGGTTTTACAATTTTAGGATTTTTCTTTTGTAATTTTTAGTGATTTTTGGACTTAAGATGAAACAAACATAAACACACAAAATATAGTTTTTTTGGAATTTTTCAAAAATGTTTATATTTTATTATGCATTTTCTAATGCAAACAGTGCTGAAAATGTGTATTTTTTATTTTCTATAAATTAAAATGCAATAAAAATGCAAAATAAAAATATGGCGTGATAATACAATGCAACAGGAACCTATGGTATTTTTTGGTGATTTTTGGACTTTTATAGATGCATGCAGTAAATAGGGAAATCAAAAAGAAATTCCAACCCTAGCAGGGGCATTTTTGCAATTAAAAATAAAGACAGGTTGTTCTATGCAAAAATCCAAACATAATAGACAGTTATTTAATATTTTATAACCTTTTTATAATATACAAAAACCATCAGGGGCATAAGTGCAAAATTCACAACACATCACGTGGGACAACATGTGACTTGGCTGGGAAGGACCTCCATGTAATATCCAATTAGTATAGGGGGTTCTGTGCAAAAATCCCATTTATTTATAATGTTACATTTATTTTACAGAACTAAATAATAAATACAAAAATGCAAGGGGCTAATGGTGCAATTTACCCCTATCGCGCGTTGGTGGACTGCTCGATCTCGCTCACTTAACCACGTGGCGTCCATCCCGCGGCTGGTACCGGTTCGCTATCCGACGTTTGGGATTAGATCACTCAACGTGATCCAACGGCTGAGGCTCTGAGGATCTGACGTCTGTGGCTCGATCTGGGACCTTGTTCTTCATCCGACGGTAGGGAGGGTCTCAGGAAGAACAGGGAGGAAGGTTCGCTTGGGCGAACTTCCTCCGACGACATCTCCCTTCCCCGCTGGTATTTACTGCTCCAAGGAGTCCCATAACGTAGCAGGAGCTTCCCTCTATCCACAGGAGGCTTCAGAATGGCCAAAAGGTGACCGGAGAGCCACCACCAGGTCAATGTCGAGGTGGTGCTCCAGGTACCTCCGATGAACTTCGAATACGCCTCCAGGTGCCTTGGTGCACCTTGTACCTGCACAGGATGAAACGAGGGACGAGGGCAAACTGCCTCGTCCCGTTAGAACGGAGAATGGACGAAGGGTGGCTTCGGGCGGAGACCTCCGGCGATGGGTGGAGAGAGGAGGTCTAATCTTCAGATCCTTGAGGATCTGAGTGAGATGGAGGTGCCTGGGATAAGGAGAAATGAAAGGGGAAAAAGATGGTGATGAAAGCGACGTCGGAAAGCGTCGGGGGCACCGTGAAATGTTCGTTGGAGCAGACCTACGACGAACTATGAATTACCCTTAACTATGCTAAACCTAAGGTCTAACCATTAATCTAAATGCATGAATGAAAAGCTAGGAAGAAAACCTACCTAAAAATCTAAATTGCGCAGCTCGAACTTGGCGGTTTGGCCAAGGAGCAGGACCGCCGGTGACGGTGGCCGTGGGTGCATCCTCACCTCCTCCGATCGATTCAAGGCACCAAAAGCCTCCTCCTGTCACAAGGAAGCCTCCATGACCGAATACGAGGAAGGGAGAATGGTAGAGAATGACCAAATTTGAGAAGGAGGAGGAGGAAGTCTATTTATAAACATTGGTGTGCACCCTTATTGACCAGGCGATGGTGAAGAATCTACGTTATATACAATGTCTACAAGGTGTGGACGTGTATGTACAATATGCCAGGAACATTTCTTGTGTAGGAATCAATTGCGATTGATGGGTGCGCCCGAGAAAAATGGGAGAAGACGCAAGGTTGGACAGATCTGACGGGCTGGAGGCTGAATTGTTTATGATCATAATGGGAGCCCTTATTGACCGGCTAAAAATAAGGCATCAAAGCTATATACAAGGGAACCAAACCATGGGCGTGTATGAACAATGTTTTGGAAGTAATTTCCATGAAGGGACCGATGTCATTGGAACGACGGGTTGATCGGGAAAATTGGGAGAAGACGCAAGGTTGGACAGATTTGACGGGCTGCAGAGGCTGGAGGGTGAGTTGACCAGAGGTCAACGGAGGGAGATCTACCATTGGTCCATGTAGGATCACTACAGGACAAAACAACAGGGTTGTTAAAGAATAACTAATTTAAAATAGTAAATGATTTTTTTATATTTGGAGTGTAAAATAAAAAATGTTTAATATTTTATGTAGTATACTATTACAATTTTTATTTATTTTTTTGATGTATTTTATTACAAGTTAATTATTAATGGTGTTTGTATAGGTATATTTACATGTATATTGTAGAATTTATTTTTATTTTATATATTTTATTTTCTTAATAAATTTTCTTATTTTATATATTTATAACATATTTTTGTGAGTGTTGATATATTTTTATTTTATTTTTATGATTTTATTTGCACATTTAAATAAATAGGTATATGAATTGTATAGGTATAGGTAATTTGCCTATGTTTTATATACTTCTTTTTATTTTAATGTATTTTTTGGTTTTTTTTTTGGTTTTATATTATTAATATAATATATGTAATATTTACAGTATTATAAAAGGAAAAAATGGGGCTGCCCCTGCCCCATTTTTCGGCGTTTTTTTTATTTTTTTTTGAAAAATAAAACCATGTATATTCATCCATATATCCCTCCTACATGCCATTCGAATTTCGTTAGAAACAGAGACACCTACGGCCTCCATCTCGATGGTATCGATTTAAAAAAATCCTGTTACCGTTAAAAAATTACTGTCCGGATGGAGGCCATAGGAGTCTCTGTTTCTGACGAAATTCGAATGGTATATAGGAGGGATATAAGGATGAATGTAAATGGTGTTATTTTTCAAAAAAATAAAAAAAATTTACCCAAATAAGGCGGGGGCAGCCATGTTGGCTGCCCCTAGGGGGCAGCCACATATGACCCATTATAAAAACATGAAAGAATAAAAAATTTAAGAATGTATTTCACTTTTATTTATATACATATAGAACATAAGCATTTCATCTATGTATTGGCATAGTTCTATTTTATTCTCCTTTTTATTTTAGGTTTAATTCTAATTTTAATGTACACATATGTTATAAATAATGTTTACAAAATTATAAAAATATGAATTTGTAAAAATAATAAGTAATGAATAAATTGAATATTTTAATCGGTATTATGTACAATAGGGGCCTAAAACCTATCTTCTGCATATTAACACCAAAAAATATGAAACCACCTCCATTAAATAGATCTTGAAAAGTTATATGCAATTAGATGTAATTTTGCCATGTTTTGAGTTTTTATTTGAAAGATATGAGTCTGTGAAGTTTGGTTTTGGCTTTTTATTTTGGGTATAAAATGTACACTGTATATTATTTTTTGTACAAACTCAATTTTGTAGTTTTATTTACATTATTATCTACAACTTTTGTATACAAAATTTCTTTGTTTGATGAATAAATACTTAGACACAAAATAGGTGTCAAAAATGCATAAATTAAGAATGAGTAAATGAGATATTTATTGTATTCTTGTCCCTTCTATCCCCCTACTTTATTCCTTCTCGACCAATTCCATTCTGGACTTGGTCTCGGGGTTAGGGTCATAAAATATTTTCAATATTTTATTCCTTTTTTCTTCTCTTTATTCTATAATTTTGGCATTAAAAACCTTATTTTACGTACAATAAATATAATAAATAAATAGATGCCACTATAGACAAATTGATGTTATTTACATGCATTTGCTGGGGTTTTTGAGGCCAAAATGATAAAATAAAGGTGATGCAATGAAGATTCATCACCCCCCATACTTGCCTTTGCTAGTCCCTAGCAAATACTTATGCAATAAGTACAAAAAGAATAAAGAATAAGAAGAAAAGAAAAAGCAAAAATAAAGAATTTAAAGAATAAATTGAATTGATCATGATTATTAAACTCATTTGTACATAATCAAAGTTTAGAGCTCAGCTTAGACCTTGGTTTGAAAATATGTGTAGAACCTAGTCGGGAACCAAATTTAAAACACAACAGCCTTCGAGAGTCACAGAACTCGGTTCAAATTACCTCAATAGCCAGGTCAGAACTAGCCTACATCATACTCAAACCCTTATGAATATGAAGCTGACTGGTACGGTGTAAGTGATGGTGGCTCTCCCCAACTGAAATGACAAAGGATCTGACTTCTCCAGAATGACAACCCAAAGATTCCCCAATCCAGCCCTCTACCTTTGAGGAGCGGGTTATTCCCTTCTAAGTTCAAGTGGCATCCAACTCAAGAGGAGGAGGTGAAGAAGAGAATAGACGGTAGCCAGTGTAGCTACCTATCCTGGGATGCAAGACCAGTGCAGTCAAGTCATCCAGCTGCAGGCTCACATGGTATAACTTTGATGCTCAAGCTTGCTTATTTTCTATACGACATATACACATATATATACTCCGGCAGGCACTTTTATTTTTATTTTCAAGCCTGCCCACTTTTTTTGGAGTTTTTTTTGAAATACTATTCACAGCAGCATTTACATAAGGACATTTTCCTCTTGAGACAGAAGATTATCCCTCTTTTGAAGCTTTATTGCAACCCACACTCTCCTGTCATTTAACTTCATTGAAACTGGACCAGGTTGGGGCGTACTTCCCTCCCTAGACGAGGACGAATGTTTCCACCCGTGTACGTCTCAGACTGGAAAATCCAACCCTCTCACCACTCCAACTCAGTTGAGCCAAGTGAAAGGTGCAAGTGTCCAAGTTTGGTCACAGTCGGCAAGAGTCATGCGTGTGTCTCGAAAAGTTCTATTTAGTCAGTTGAGGTGACTTGAACTCAACCCTGATTTCTCAAAGAATTAAGTCTGAATAGACCTGAAGTACCTTAAACCTAGTTCCCATAAGGTTCCAGTGCAGTTAGGTGCGGTAAGGTCCAACCAAGCTCCAATCTTCGACTTTATTGGACTAGTTCAATCATCAAGCTCAATAATAAAAAGATATATATGAATGCTATGCAAATGCTATTTACAAATATGCAAAGAATAATGCAATTTTACAAAGAATTTGAAAACAAAGAGAGGAATTTTTAAACAAAGAATTTGCAAATAAAATAATTTTGGCACTCAAAGTATAAAATATGTACAACTATTTACACGGGTGTGCCACTTTATTTTACAGGACTTAAAGAATTTTAAAGAATTTACAGGTTTTAACAAAGTGATTTATTTAGGGGCATATATAATTGATAAAGAATTTTATGCATTTTATTTTTCATTTATTTTATTTTATTTTATTTATTATGATGCTTTTATTCCTCAATTTTATTTGAAATACATTTTGAAAACTATAGTACAACATATTTTTTGCAAATATTTACAAACATTTGAAATCCATTTTGCAAAGATTTTGCAAACACTATATATACATTTTTCAAAATATTTTTACAAAATGTTTTCAAAACCATTTGCAAATAGGTTTTCAAATCCTTTATTTCACACAAATATAAGAATTTTTACAATCAAAATATTTTTACAAAGGTTGAAAATATTTCACAAAAAGTTTTCCAAACAGTTCACACTATTTTTCAAAATCATTTTGCAAAAATATTTTTAACCTGATTTATTAATCAGTATATACAAAAAGAATCTGAGGAATAAGAAGCATTATTAATTAATTTTCAATGAATTATATCATATTTTTAGCCATATTTATTAATAATAATACGAAAGTACGATTTATGGCTAAAGTATATACATAGTATATACGACCCCCCTATACTTAGCATGAGCTATGTCCTCATAGGTCAAAGAGAAAAAGAGAAGACATAACTCGTGCTGAGTATAGAAAAGTCTATACTTCAACGACTAAAAGAATAATGAAGGAAAGAATAACGAGGTAAGTGAATAAGAAATGACCGTCCCCTCTACAATTAGGATCAAATAATACTAAGTATAGCAGATTGTACACATCGCAGGGAGGGTCAAGGGTGGGTATAAACATATCAATGAATGAATCAAAGGTGTCCCCCCCCTATACTTAGGACAAAGTACATCCTGAGTACAGAAAACTGTCACAAAGGGACGACACCTTTTATTTAGATAAAGAAATATGAAAAAAAAGAAAAAAAGAAAAAAAAAGAAAAGATAGATATATATATACAGATAGATGAAAAGATCATGGAGAGTATACGCATCACTCCCCCTATACTTAGGATGAGATATCCCTAAGTAGAGGCAACAACAGGAGTGACGAAACTGAACAAGGAAAGAACAACGCGGTGTGTACTGCCCTATACTTAGGACAAGGTATGTCCTAAGTGTAGACACAAAGATATGGCGACAGATCTAGGGCACACAAGACATACGAAAGAAAGAAGGAACAGAATACACAACACATATATACAACAGGTCAAGGGTGTGAAGTACATGGAGGTATCTAGTAAGAGACTACCGTGCTCTCGTCGTTGTCTCCCTTTGAGAACGAGGACGTAGTCAGAAGGTGAAAATACACCCTGGTATGCAATCAGGTGGGTGTTAGCTACCGGGACAAATAGATCGAAAAGTAAAGCGAGAACCGGTAGCGTAAATCAGATGATCGACTCATAAAGTGTGAAAGAGGTGAGCGGAGTTGATACTGTAAGACTTGGAGGAAGAAAGAGCAGTACAGACTCCTCCAAGTCAATCAAAGTCTCTAAGGATATGAGCATGAAGACATGAGACTTTCCTAATGCAGCGGTGTGGCATCTAATGGGCATAAAATCTGAAGGTCACAATACACACCGAGCACTACACACCTGGGCTCAGCCCTGCGAGGGTCCTCAAGGTGAGCGGGAGCAGAGAATAATCAGAAGACTCGGCCCCGTGCTCCAACAGAGAGGAAATGCAACCAGGAAGGAGACCGAGTACAAAAATCCGCAGACTCCACTTCGTGCTCCAACAGATAGGAGACACCAGCAGTGAAGCCGAGTACCTAAAGTATGATGTAATCTTCCGCAGATAACCCTCAGGGAGTAGTACATCCTAGTCAATGAATAATCAGAATAGAGGCTCACCCATGCGAGGGTCATCAAGGTGAGCGGGCTCAAAGGAGCTGGATCCATTTGATGGATCATAGTAATGGTCTCGGTAGGCGACAAATTGGGTACCAATCAATAGAGACCGACAAACTAAGAAAGTGTGACAGCGTCCCGTAGAGAACCCTCAAGGAGCGTATTGCCAACTAGGCATCAAATAATCAGAATAGATGGCTCATCCTTGCGAGGACCGTTAAGGATAGCAGACTCAAAGGAGTCAAGCTAAATGGGTCCCAAGATACAACAGATCAGGTGAACCTCAAAGCAATGGGGACCAAAAGCATATCAGACGACTCGGCAGCGTGCTCCAAAAGATAGGAGACACAACCAGCAAGGGGAACCGAGCGTAAAGAATGTGTCGCATTTTCTCGCAGATAGTCCTTGGGGAACAGTATAAAATAGGCAGTGAATCGTCAGATCAGATCTCATCCTTGCGAGGTTCATCAAGGAGAGAGGACTCAAAGGAGTCAATCAGAATGGTCTCGATAGGAGACGAATCGTCTATCAACAGAAGAGACCGCAGAATCTATCAAGGTGTCATAGGCTCTCGCAGATAACCCTCGAAGAGCACTATGAACTAGGCATGGAATAGTCAGAAATGTAACACATCCTTGCGAGGACCGTCAAGGAGAGAAGACTCAAAGGAGTCCGGGCCATTGGCCTCGTGCACCGACAAATCAGGCACACAATTAGGAGTGAGGTCGAATATGTAAAATCAGATGATACGGTTTCCGGCGCCAACAAGGTGTAGACAGGGTCAGTGTATGAAACCGATCATAAAGAATGTGTCGTATTCTGCCGTAGATAGTCCTCGGGGAACAATACGAATTAGGTCAATCAAGTCATGGGATTGGTAGCATCATATCTCAGGTCCTCAAAAATGATAAGTCAACCGCACCTCAGGAGGGCATAAGATCATGTGAGGGAGAAAATAATTAGGTGAAGTTCCGAACATCCCTCAGTCAATCCAATCAGCTAAGATGGCACGAACGATAATCATGAATCCTCAAAGTGCCATAGGTGGAAGGTAGAATCAGGAGATCAAGGATCTAGATCAATCAAGAAGATGAGGGATCATGTGGGTCCAGTCACTAAGACAATGGAACATATATCAATATAGTTTGTTCAGCTCAGAAATCAAAGGTGGACGGAACCTCAAAATAGATAGATCAGTAGAAGCATCATGATATCATCCTCAAATCATTGAATCACATCACATCCTCAATTCGGTATGCGAGATCTAAATCCTCAATAAAGAATCACACCTAATCATCGTGCATCATAAAATCCTCAATATGCTCCCATGCCCGTATCCAAAGTCAAATACACCAAGAATAGTATATCAATCTCAGCATCCTCAACATCATGCCTGACTTACTCCAATAATCAATGCAAGTAAAAATCCTTGATGCGGGCGATCTCTGAAAGCACAGCAATCCCGGGTGGTAGAAGAGTGACACAGAGGGGACAAGGGGGGAGGGCGAGAAGATAAGAACATATACAGAACTGGGTGTTCCATACAGGGCGGGAACACCGACAAAATTGTGGTTCAAGGAGAATGCTCTCCTTGATCCGGATAGGATGGGGATAGAAGAGATGATACGATGGTCACGAGGAGGGTGGTCAAGAATAGTGAAATGGAAGTCTTGGCGACAATGATTGAGCTCTAGCGCCAATACCACGACTCGATGCAGATGAGGAGATATATATATATATATATATATGTATATATATATATATATATATAAGAGGTAGAGAGACTCAAAGATGAAAAAGATGACGCACACAGATGGGACTGACTACTCAAATAATGAATGAAAAAGTAACGGAATCCAAATCACAATCAATACGCAAGGCAAACCCCTGATTCACCTACTCAACACAATGGAGACCAAGATGTAGTATTTTTTATCTTGTCGGTTTTAGAGTTAGGTGATCATAGAAAGTTGTACACACCGGAATTAGGCTTTGGGACTGGGGCACTAATCCTTAGCGTGTACGTAGAAATAAAGTGCTCAAGCAAGGAGGGGGTTGCTCTCCACAATACATGGGATCCAATACGTTTTATTTGAGGTCCAATAGAGTTAACAGTCCCAATTTTATTTAAGTTATCACTTTTTTGGGTATTTTCAATGCACGTGCCTATCGAGGTTCCAATTTCCATTTAGCATCCTAAGTGGTCAAAATTAGAGGGAGAAGATCGGAAAGCCATGCAAGTGGAAAATCAATGATGCATGCCAAGTAAGAAGACTTACAGTGCTTCCCAGCTCTCTCCATGTGGGATGCATAACAGAATTGAAACCTATGCTATATGCAAATGCAAGCCGATAAAATCGCCCTAGGTGCAGGATGCTATTATCGTGAAGAACATATTTCAAAATTGACTAAGTCCCAAAATCGTATCTACAGATACATGCATATATATTAATGTTTGGGACTTAGTCTATGTCAAACAATCTTAAGCTAGGGATCATCCACACAAAATAATAAGAATAAAATAACAATAGAAATCGTCAAAAATCATCGAGGTCCCCGAGGGAACAATCCCTCGAGAAAAGGACCTCGGAAGTCGGAGTGTACCTGTGAAAGTCTTGTATTATTACAATTATAGGGGCACTCTCTCACATAAATATACATAAATAATAAATAATGCAAAAAATAGACTGCCTTCCAAAATTCTCCTCCATCTGCCTTCGATGCTCTCTCCTGTTGGCTGGTGTAGAAGAGCCAACTCCGCCTCACTCGGGTGCATTGGACTTCCTAGGAATTCCTCCTTCGCTTGTCGGTCCCTCGCATAGAAGACAAGTAAAGAAGAGGGTCAGAACAATCACAATAATATCAATAATGCAAATAATCAAAAAAATATGGACAAGAGTAAAGAATCAAATAAATAATAAGTATCCCAAACGACGTTGCTTCCCGGCAACGGCGCCATTTGATGAAGTGGTTTGCGTCGAGGTTGTGTCTTTCCACAAGGCGGATGGACAGTCGCTGAGGTGACCTCAGAAGAAATCCCAAATCAATCAGCAATTAACCCACAATAATAAATCAAGCAATTAAATCTCAAAAATGTGGAGTTAAAATTTATTATAACTCTACATGCAAATGTGTATAGGTGTAAGCATGTGTAGAGGTCGAACACCGGGAGCAAACAGTTAGGGGCAGAAATATGCAGAGAATTATCCAACTCTCTCTTGTCCATGTTATTGTTTTTTGTGGGTTTTTTATTTTATATTTTTTATTTAATTTTTGATATTATATTTTTATATTTTGATTTTTAATTTACTGATTTTGTATTTTCTTTTTATATTTTGTATTTTCTTTTTCTTTTGATAAAGATACAATATATATATAAGGAACATGTATACACTAGAGATAAGAGAGAGATACAAATAAGGAAAATAGTCAAAATACAGGAAATAAAGTCTTTTTGTGTATTTTTTACATTTTTCTAATGTTTTTGTGATTTTTCTAGATTTTTCCTAATTTTTTTGGTATCTTTAAAGTCACAAATACTAAAAACAGTGAATAAAGGTTGCTGGCCGAAATTAAAATAAGGATGAAAAATACTAAATAGGGTCCAAAATTCCTCAAGTTAATTTTAAAAAAAAGATAATGAAATGGGAAAAATTCAGCAAATGAAATTATATTTTTAGGATTTTTCTGGATTTTTTAATGTTTTTATAAAGGTTTTTGGGGTTTTACAATTTTTAGGAGTTTTATTTTGTAATTTTTAGATATTTTTGTACTAAAGCTAAAACAAACAAAAAACACACAAAATATATTTTTTTTGGAATTTTTCAAAAAAAGTTTTGTATTTTTTATGTATTTTCTGATGCAAACAGTGCTGAAAATACGTATTTTTTATCTTCTATAAATATTAAAATGCAATAAAATGCAAAATAAAAATATAGCGTAATAATACAATGCAACATAAACCTATGGTATGTTTTTGGTGATTTTTGGAATTTTATAGATGCATGCAATAAATAGGGAAAGTAGAAAGAAATTTCAACCCTGGCAGGGACATTTTTGCAATTAAAAATAAAGACAGGTTGTTCTGTGCAAAAATCCCAACATAATAGACATTTATTTAATATTTTAAAACCTTTTTACAATATACAAACACTGCCAGGGGCATAAGTGCAAAATTCACAACACATCACGTGGGACAACACGTGACTCGGCTGGGAAGGACCTCCATGTAATATCCAATTAGTACAGGGGGTTCTATGCAAAAATCCCATTTATTTATAATGTTACATTTATTTTATAGAAATATATAATAAATACAAAAATGCAAGGGGCTAAAGGTGCAATTTATCCCTATTGCGCGCTGGTGGACGGCTCGATCTCGCTCACTTAACCACGTGGCGTCCATCCCGCGGCTGGTACATGTTCGCTATCTGACGTCTGGGATTAGATCACTCAACGTGATCCAATGGCTGAGGCTCTGAGGATCTGACGTCTGTGGCGCGATCTGGGACCTTGTTGTTCATCCGACGGCAGTGAGGGTCTCAGGAAGAACAGGGAGGAAGGTTCGCCTGGGCGAACTTCCTCCGGTGTCATCTCCCTCCCCCGCCGGTCTCTACTGCTCCATCAAGGCACCTGGAGGCGTACTCGAAGTTCACCGGAGGTACCTGGAGCACCACCTCAACATCGACCTGGTGGTGGCGCTCGGTCACCTCTTGACCATTCTGAAGCCTCCTGCGGATAGAGGGAAGCTCCTGCTACATCCCAAATACCTGCACAGGATGAAACGAGGGACTAGAGCAAACTACCTCGTCCCGTTAAAACGGAGAATGGACGAAGGGTGGCTTCGGGCGGAGACCTCCGGTGATGGGTGGAGAGAGGAGGTCTGATCTTCAGATCCTTGAGGATCTGAGTGAGATGGAGGTGCCTAGGATGAAGAGAAATGAAAGGGGAAAAAGATGGTGGTGAAAGCGAGGTCGGAAAGCGTCGGGGGCACCATGTAATGTTCGCTGGAGCAGACCTCGGGTGAACTACGAATCACCCTTAACTATGCTAAACCTAAGGTCTAAACATTAATCTAAATGTATGAATGAAAAGTTGGGAAGAAAACCTACCTAAAAATCTAAATTGCGCAGCTCGAACTTGGTGGTTTGGCCAAGGAGCAGGACCGCCGACGACGGTGGCCGTGGGTGCATCCCCCACCTCCTCCAACCGATTCAAGGCGCCAAAAGCCTCCTCCTGTCACAAGGAAGCCTCCAGGACCGAATACAAGGGAGAATGGTAGAGAATGACCAAATTTGAGAAGGAGGAGGAAGTTTATTTATAAACATTGGTGTGCACCCTTATTGACCAGGCGATGGTGAAGAACTACGCTATATACAATGTGTACAAGGTGTGGGCGTATATGTACAATATGCCAGGAACATTTCTTGTGAAGGAATCAATTACGATTGATGGACGGTGTGCTCAGGAAAAATGGGAGAAGACGCAAGGTTGGACAGATCTAACGGGCTGGAGGCTGAATTGTTTATGGTCATAATGGGAGCCCTTATTGACGGCCAAAAATAAGGAATCAAAGCTATATACAAGGGACACAAGCCATGGGCGTGTATGTACAATGTGTTGGGAGTAATTTCCGTGAAGGGACCGATGTCATTGGAACGACAGGTTGATCGGGAAAATTGGGAGAAGACGCAAGATTGGACAGATTTGACGGGCTGCAGAGGCCGGAGGGTGAGTTGATCAGAGGTCAACGGAGGGAGATCTGCCATTGGTCCATGTAGGCTCACTACAGGACAAAACAGCTGGGTTATAAAAGAATAATTAATTTAAAATAGTAAATGATTTTTTTATTTTTGGAGTATAAAATAAAAAATGTTTATTATTTTATTTAGTATTTTATTATGATTTTTATTTATTTATTTTTGATGTATTTTATTACAAGTTAATTATTAATGGTGTATGTATAGGTATATTTACATGTATATTGTATAATTTATTTTTATTTTATATAATTTATTTTATTATTATATTTTATTATTTTATATATTTATAACGTATTTTTGTGAGTATCAATATATTTCTATTTTATTTTTATGAGTTTATTTGCATATTTAAATAAATAGGTATATGAATTGTATAGGTATAGGTATTTTGCCTATGTTTTATATACTTCTTTTTATTTTAATATATTTTGTTGGTTTTTATTTTGGTTTTATATTTTTAATATAATATATGTAATATTTACAGTATTATAAAAATATGAAAGAATAAAATAATTAAAGAATGGATTTCCCTTTTATTTACATACATATAGAACATAGGTATTTCATCTATGTTTTGGCATAGTTTTATTTTATTCTCCTTTTTATTTTAGGTTTAATTCTAATTTTAATGTACACATATGTTATAAATAATGTTTACAAAATTATAAAAATATGAATTTGTAAAAATAATAAGTAATGAATAAATTGAATATTTTAATCAGTATTATGTACAATAGGGGCCTAAAACCTATCTTCTGCATATTAAAACCAAAAATATGAAACCACCTCCATTAAATAGATCTTGAAAAGTTATATACAATTAGATTTAATTTTGTCATGTTTTGAGTTTTTATTTGAAAGATATGAGTCTGTAAAGTTTGGTTTTTGGCTTTTTATTCTCGGTATAAAATGTATACTGTATATTATTTTTGTACAAACTCAATTTTGTAGTTTTATTTACATTATTATCTACAACTTTTGTATACAAGTTTCTTTGTTTGATGAATAAATACTTAGACACAAAATAGGTGTCAAAAATGCATAAATCAAGAATGAGTAAATGAGATATTTATTGTATTCTTGGCCCTTATCTCCCCCTACTTTATTCCTTCTCGACCAATTCCCATTCTGGACTTGGTCTCGGGGTTAGCGTCATAAAATATTTTCAATATATTATTCCTTTTTCTTTTCTTCTCTTTATTCTATAATTTTAGCATTAAAAACCTTATTTTATGTACAATAAATATAATAAATAATAGATTCTATTATAGACAAATTGATGCTATTTACATGCATTTGCTGGGATTTTTAAGGCCAAAATGATAGAATAAAGGTGATGAAATGGAGATTCATCAGTGAGTGAGGTTGTTACACCCATACCTCCAAACATAGTCTCGCATCTGAAACTCACGAAGTTTCAAGGTGGGTTTATAAGAGAGGAGGATTGCTACTTGACAACTTAAATTTTAGCATTTTAGGTGGTTGTCAAAGTATTTATTTGTACCCAAATCCAACAAATTGTCAGGACTAGTTTTTGTCGATAATAACGGAAGACCTAAATCTGGGACATTACATCAAGAATAAGCTACTATATCAAGAAATAAACTGCCCCTCCTTCCGCAGGAAGACTTCAATGATGTAAACAATGAGACTTACTCGTAGAATAGGAAGTGAGGGCAAACTCACCCTTGTACTTTCCTAACCCTCGCGATATGACGCAAACAAGAACCCCTGAGTACTCCGATTGGTTTTCTGCTCAAAATTTTAATGTTTGCTTTTGGTTTTTGCAGGTCGGCTTACGATGATTGTCGTGTAATAACACATGCAAAAGCAAGGAAAGTGCATTACGTGATTAAATTAAACTCCGCAATATTGGTGTTATTAATCACTACTTGATTGAGATTAAGAGATCTGATCCGTATTAAATAAGGTTTACTTGCAGTGGTCGACGTGGACGTCAGAGTCACTCTGTCCACCTTGGAGTCTATCATGTTTGTATGGGTGACGCCATTTCTCTCTGCATTACATTCACAGCTTTCGCACATTGATGATAAAATATATAACAATCTGTATGTGGTATTTGACTGCAATGGGTCACTACAAAATACCTAAACATATAAATAACATACGTCACTACAAAATAATCCGTTTGTTTGTTTTGAATGTTCAGCTTTTGTGGTTAAAGAGCTGAACAATTTAATATTGTGGCAACGTAAATTTTTTTTTTTAATGATTTGGATACAGATTGAATCGTCTCAAATTATATAGTATAAGTACTTTCATCTAAGAAAATATTATTGAGTAATCAGGGGCGAAAACAGGAATTTTATTGGGGGCAAGAATATATCTATCATGTATAAGTAAAAAAATGAAAAAAATGTATTTTCAAATGATAGTTTTTAAGTAGAGTTAATAATTTTGATAAACTTATCATTATTTGAATTTTTCCATAAGATATAGATTATTTTTTTCAATGGTGATTTTCTAATAACTTTAGTTAAAAATTTTCATATTAAAAGGAAACTACAAAATTTATTTTATTTACAAAGAGAATTAGAAATAATGGGAGAGATAAATGAGTCTAAATGAGTCCCAATATCACTTTATAGCAAACTATACTTATAATGTTAATAATTTGAAGTGAAGTAGAAATAATTTTCTTAACAAGAAAGGATGGAATTAATTTGTTAAACAAAAGAAAGGAATGGAGAGAGAGGTAAAGTGAGTATAGCTATTTTTTTAAAAAATGCAAGCATGGGATTCAAATCCTAATTCATTAATTGGAGGAAACAACATTTTACCGGTGACATTGTTTTTTGTATATTTAATTTTTAAGCAGGGGCCATAACAAAACTTAACAACTTTATATAAGTGAAATGTAATAATTAAGGGGGGACATGCTATATGCTAGTTCCGTCCCTATGAGTAACAAATACATAAAGGTCATAAAAAGGTTAAATATGAAATTATACATGTATTTAAAAATGAGTTTAATGTGGCTACCCCCTTGGGGCAGCCAATATGGCTTCCCCCGCGTCGTTTCGGCATTTTTTTTTATTTTTTTTGAAAAATATCGCCATGTATATTCATCCCTTATATGTCATTCGAATTTCGTCAGAAACAGAGACTCTCACGGCCTCCATCAGACATCATTTTCTAACGACAACAGGATTTTTTAAATCGACACCATCTCGATGGAGGCCGTAGGAGTCTCTGTTTCTGATGTAATATTCGAATGGCATATAGGAAGAATATAGGGATGAATATACATGACGATATTTTTCCAAAAAAACGCCGAAAAACAATGCGGGGGCAGCCATGTTGGTTGTCCCAAGGGGGCAGCCCCATTAAACTCTTTAAAAATATGTTGTTGTAGAGAAAATGTGTCATAGATTCTCTAATCATGGCAAAAATTTTAGGGATTTTTTACCCGACAGACCCTAAAATCTTTGTCAATTACCTCCACGACCATTGAAATAATCTAATTCCCTCCTCGACTCCGTAAACTTGCTCCTCTTACCTCACAGACCCTGCCATCAGTTTTAACTTTATTTGAGTGAATTGCTTGGGTTAATCTTGAGTTAATCTAACTAGATACCCCTGACATCCTCCTGTAGCTCCTGCAGTTGTCGATTCTCCCAAAGATCATCTCATCCATGCCATCTGACCTCGATTCCACCCCTCCGTGTTACGCCACCTCCCTACAAAAGAACCACCCATCACCGTCGGGGGGCATCAAGATTTTGGGAGGTGAGACCCCGGAAGGTCTTTGATCACTGAGAGAAACACCACTATCACAACAACCATCTATGGCAAACACCACCGACCCCTCACACCGATCTCCGGGCGCGGTCAAACACCTCCATCACCGTGAATCTCCGATCCATCTTGCTCTCCCTTGTCGCTCTCCAGGCCTGCGAGAACGCAATTGCCACCACTCTCCAGTTGTAGCATCGCCCTCCAGCCACTGGCACCTCCATCCGTCTTCTCCACTAGCAGATGCACCACCTGCTCTTCTTGTTCGTTGTCTTCTCTACGAACATTGTGATGGTGTTGCGGGATGCCTCTGTGATCTGACGGAGGAGCTCGACGTCCATGAAGGATGCCCTTGTCGCTGCTCCAGTAGACGTCGTCGATGCTCCTCCTGTTGGTCTCGACGAGGATGGATGGGAGGGCAGTCAAGGGTCGCAATGTTGACGAGGGTGGCAACGGCCTCCAATGCGGAGGGCGGCTCGCTAATGACGTGGAGGCCGCAGGGAAGGAGGCGGGACTTGATCTCCATGATCTTGGAGTAGACCTTGCTGACGACGAGGTCACGTTGTGCGGCAATGAGTTCTGTGCCTTCCTCCGGTAGGTCGATGTCCTTGGTGAGGTTGCAATGCCTGGAGGTGCTTATTTTGGAGTTGACGATCTACAGGTCCCACGATCTGCTATGCGTGAAGATGGTGGAAACGTACGTACAACAATTGTATACTACATATGAAGTCCAATGTAGATTAATTTAAACTGTGATTTGTACGGCCATCATCACATGTCGTTCCCCTCAATCTTGTCCTCAACCTCCTGGTAGAGTTGCCTGAGCTTCTCAAGGTTCTCATCAGAGGTCTCCCGTAGCCACTCAACATTATCCCCTCATACCACTTGGGGTTCAACAGCTTTGTCCTAGAGTCCAGCCTAACCGTCTCTCCGAACGTCCTCACATGCACGTTCGTCATCGTCGTGTCGGTGATGTAAGCATTAAGCTTCTATCCGTACTTGCACAGGGATCCAATCAGCTTCGTCAGGTCGGAGTCGAAGTAGTGGCCCACGTCTGCCAAGTGCAAGGAGATCTTCGATGAGTCCAGGTTCTGGAAAGTAGCATCGACAGTTATCAGTGCCATCTCCGAAACACAAAGCGTCTCCATCATGCTAACATCGGGGGCATCGCGACAAAGGGCTTATGGCTCATGTACGTCTTGCAGCTGCTTATCATCGTGCGATGACGAGTTCTCCACTGCGAGATTGACATTGGAGTAGGAACCAGATGCGTTGGAGAAGATTTGAGTAGCTGCATCTCGCATTGTTTTCCTGAGTTCGGTTTCCTGCTGTAGTGTGCTTCCGCATGTAGATCAACGATCCCAAGCAGAACCAGAGGTGGTGGGGGTGAACCAAGATGAGGAGCAATGAGCTTCCGCACGCAGAGTGCTGCAGGAGCAAGGGGAGGAGAAGGAGATAGTTGGGTGCGAATGAAGATGAGGGAAAGGAGGTGGTGGAGGGGGCAGTCTGCAAGGGGGGATGAGGAGATCGTTGGGGGCAAACCAAGATGAGGGAAGGAGGTGGTGGAGGGGCGGAAGAAGAGGAGCAAGGGGAGGGGTCGCTGTAAGGGAGGAGGAGGTTGGGGCAGAGGCAGAGGAAGGGGAGGAGGCAGCTGGGGGTGGAGGCAGAGGAATAAGGGGAGGGAGAGGAAGAGGAGGGGAAAGAGAGGAGGTGGAAGATGATGGTTTTTTATAAATTTATCAAACAAAGAGGATAACTCTCACATCTTTTCTACAGATCCGGTTAAAATTAACAGGAGAATTGATGGGAGTTAACCTAGGGTTCGTGGGATAAGGATTAGCAAGTTTACGAGGTCAAGGGAGGAATTAGATTGTTTCAAAGGTCATAGAGGTAATTGGACAAAGATTATAGGGTCTGTCGGGTAAAAATCCCAAAATTGCCTCTACGACCCTATAATCTTTTGCAATTACCTCAACGACCTTCGAAACATCGATATTCCTCCCAGACCCCGTAAACTTGCTCCGTCTTACCACATGAACCCTACCAGTTAAATTTACACATCTAGAGTTAACTTCCTTGGGTTAAAAAGGAGTTAATCTAACCAACCATGATCGATCGGCTAGAATTAACCAAAAAAAAGAGCGGGGGCGCGAGCAGGAGAGGGAGGCGTCGAAGGGGGGCTTGACCTGGGGAGGCGCGGGGCGAGAAGGGGACGGAGGGGGTCGACCTGGGGAGGCGGCGGGGGTGGGTCGGGGGAGGGGCGGGCCAGGGAATGGCGGCGGGGCTAGGGAGACTTCAAGCGCCGGTGGGCAGGGTGGGAAGGGGGGCGCGAAGGGGTGAGAAGGGGACAGGGCGGGCGGGGGGGACCAGGGGAGAGAGGTGCCGAAGGGGGCTTGACCTGGGGAGGCGCGGGGCGAGTCGGGGGAAGGAGTGGGCCAGGGAAGGCGGCGGGACTCGGGGTGGCTTCAAGCGGGGGGGGGGGGGGGGGGGGGGGGGGGGGGGGGGGGGGGTACGGAGGGTTGCTTCGATTGGCGGCGACGAGGGACTCGGGCAGGGGGAAGCAGTGAGCTCGGGGGAGCGAGGGTGGAGAAGCTGCTTCAACCCATGGGGCCTCGAGGCGGGGCGGAGGGCATCGACGGGGAGGCGGCGGCCGGGTCGGGAGAGGGGCTTCAACGACGAGGAGCAGCTAGCTCCGGGCCGACGATGCCGGGGACGGGGCTCTACAGCAGCAGGCTGGGAGGGATTGGGGGGGATGGGACGGGCTCCTCAGTGACACTTATAGTAAATCTGATTAATAAAGTGGGTATAACGTAAAGGAAGATAACATAATCCGATTAGTTTTAACGGTCAAATGGATTGAAGTTAACCACATGGTCTGTAGAGTAAGGGTTAGCAAGTTTACGGGGTCCTGGGAGGAATATCGATGTTTCAAAGGTCGTAGAGGTAATTGCAAAAGAATTATAGGTTTCTGCCGGGTAAAAATCCCTTTATTTTATGTATATTGTAATGTAATATCTTAGTCTAACTAACGGCATTTTATTTAATTTATATTGTTGTATTAATATAACTTTATTAATTTTAAGTTACATAACAACAAAGTAGTGTGTTGCGTATATCACATAAGATCCATATATAAAAGTTAACATATTTAATTATGTATGCATAAGTTTAGTTAGATTAAAACAAAACCGTGAATATGAATTTGACAGTAATTAGAAATATAACATTACACCAAAATTGACTTATAATAATGCTTTTAAAAAAATCTTTCAATATATCAATCGTTAAATACATAATGACAATAGTATTCGTTGATAAATGTTTTTTTAAAATTTGAAACTAGATATTCTGTCGACATATCATTAACGACGATCGATATATAGTTGTTTAATCATTGATATTTCTCAAAATTTCACCTAATTGTGGCTAAGTTTTGTTAAAATTTTAACAAATATTAATAAAAAAAACAAACGAACATGTGTCACTATATAAACTGTCGTTGATGACATAATGACAGATATGATATTCATCTCTAGTAACAAGTATAAAATAATTCCTGCAATGAATAATTTTGTTATTATGATTTACAAACGATTTTAGAAAAATATCCAATTTTTTTGTAGCTACACATGAAAAAAATTCATTGAAAGAATATTTATATTGAGCAGGCATAACAACGCGACAATATTTATGCACATGAGATTTATATATGGATAAAATGCGGCTGCCCCCTTAGGGGTAGCTAACTTGGCTCCCCCGCATTATTTCTCCTATTTTTTTATTTTTTTTGAAAATTTCTTCCGTGGATTTTCATCAATATATCTCTATATTATGTCATTCAAATTTTGCATGAACAGAGACTCCTCCAGCCTCCATCTAGAAGGGTCGTTTTTAGCAATTTGTTACCATTAAAAATGACTGTCCGGATGGAGGCCGTAGGAATCTCTGTTTCGCACGAATATATAGGGATATAGTGATGAATATTCACGGAAAAATTTTTAAAAAATAAAAATAGACGAAATTGCGCGGGGAGCCAAGTTAGACAGCCCCGTTGAACTCTTTATATATTAGTGGCTAAATATAAAAGAATCACAATATAATTTTTCGTCCTAAAGATAGTTTGATTGACTAACTTGATACGCCTTTGTTTATAAAAAGAGGAGTTGGTCCACAAATCAAAATTTGAGATTGAAATTAAATTGAGATAGGACTAAATCGGTTTCTTTTTTTGATAATCTTTCCCTTGCTTGTTGCTAATGCTTCTTTTTTTAGTTGTTTGGACTAGGTTGGTCGGTCTGTGAATCTTTTATCTCTGTTTTTTGCTGACTTTTTTGGGGTGCTTGTTAACTGTGTGATGTGTATGTTTAACTTATAGACCAAAAATCACTAAAAATATCATAAAAGAAAGCTCATAAAAACTGAAAAATCCCTAAAACCTTTATAAAATATAAAAAAATTCTTAAAAGATCACAAAAAATTAATTTTTATTTCTGAAATTTTATTTGTATTATTATCTACATATTAAAATTAATTTGGATAATTTTTATCATTGTTATATTTTAATCTCCAATTTAGTTTTCAGCTATTTATTTTAATTCCCTGTTCTAGGGTATTTTTGACCTTCAAAATATATTAAAAATTAGAAAACATTCTGGAAAATCACAAAAATAGTAAAAATTATCTAAAATACAAAAATATTTTACTTTCTGTATTTTGATTAATTTTACCTATTTTTATATATACATTATCTCTCTCTTACCTATATTATATATATACTCTTTATAGCTTTCTATTTCTATTTTAAAAAAAGAAAATATAAAAATATAAAATATAAAAGAAAATACAAAATCAGATAATTAAAATCAAATATAAAAATATAAAATCAAAAAATAAAATAAAAAATATAAAATTAAAAACCCACAAAAATTGCAACTTGGCTAAGTGTTTGTAGATATAATTTGTGCTTTGAATTCTATCTAGCCTTCTCTATTCCTTTGCTTCCTGTGTTCGACCCCTACTAGTTGCCACTATACATTCTTAGTATGATATAATAAATTTTAACTCTTCCTCTTAATTGCTTAATTACGTGTGTGGGTTAATTATTGAACAACGAGAGGATTTCAGTAGCCTCAACGACTGTAAGCCTGAATTGTCAGGCCATTACTTAGTGACTCCCATATTTTCGTTTTTCAGCAATGCAACGATAATGAGCATATTCTGACATAACCAACTGACCAACATGATTGGGGTGAATGCTTCGTGAAGCATAATGACACATATGTGTATGTTATCTGGTACTTTAACCACAAAGATAGCTAATGATATCATTCATTAGCCCATCGTCAAGGCAGTGGTTGAACATCCTTGCCACCACTTATTCTCAGGTGAGGAATGAAGCAAAGATACATCAATTTCAATAAGACATTTGAATATCAAAGCGATATGGTTGTCCTTTCATGTTTTCTACTCATGGTTTAAGGGTATGTTTGAGAAGCTTCACAGCTTCAAACCTCTAAATGCTTCCGGAGGGAAGCAACATGCACACATGAATGCCTCTTTAGTTGGCATGTTTCTGACGATAATCGATTCATGGTACGATGTGATGAGCGACTCGAGCGACTAAGTTTAAGTGATATCAAAGGTCGTTGCAACCTCAATCACTCGAACCGGGCTCAATGAGAAGAATCAGACCACCATACAAATCAATCAAGCTAGAGAAAGCAAAGAAAGCAGTCTTGCTAATTATTTAACATGGTAATAGCCACCAGGGTCAAACACAAGGAGCACAGAATGAAACCTACGGAGTAGTCAGATAATCCAAGAAGACAGGAATTTTGGGTGGTTTTAATTTTTGATTTTTTTTATGATTTTCTGTTAAGAGAAGAGGCGAGGAAATGGCGAAAGCAACACTCAAGCAATTATTTGAAGGCCCAAAGTACTCAAAAAATTCAAAACAAAAATATTTTTATGTTTTAAAAATTTTCAGATATTTTTGGGTATTTTATAGGGTTTTTCTGATTTTTATGTAATTCTCTAAAAATGAAATAAGACTAAAACAATCTAGATATAAAGGCTAATTAGAATTATTTAAAATACATATAAAATCCTAGCAGCAATTTTATATGAAATTATAAAATGAAATCTATCTACATGAACTGAAAACACATTTTTTATTTTTGTTGATTTTTTAATGATTTTTATGAAGTTTTAAGTATTTTGCAATTTTTAAGTGTTTTATAAAATATAATGGAACAAATTTGCTATTGAAAGTAAAATAAGACAAAACAAACACATGAATTTTTGTAGAATTTTAGTATAATTTTTATAATTTTTATGGGTTTTCTAAAATTTGGATAGTGACACTTTTTAGGTTTTTTGAATTTTTTAAAATATCAAATAGAACCAAAATGCTTCATAAAAATTACCAAAAATACTATACAGTAGCAGGGGTTACGTGTAAAATTTTTGGAATTTTAGATTAGCTTTGATATTTATTTGAATAAAAAACAAGACACACATGTTACATGGACCTAAATGCAAAATATTCTTAAGTTTTGAGACCACACAATAACTAGCATAGAAATACCAAGGTCAAATCTACAATTTATCCAATAAAATACGCACATGCGCCAAATAAGCGCTCACAAGGGCATATATGCAAATTCGAAAAAACATTCGTTCAAACATTAACACTTGACAATTTCAAGAACAAAAGTGCAAATACACAGCTATGCACGTGACAAGGAACGTGTCCTCGAACTGGAAGGACTAGAATGCAAATCACAGAAACTACAAACTAGATTGCAAAAAGGTTAAACTACAGCATTTATTTCTGGACCGAAGCAAAAAGTGAAATAAATACAGGGTAAATAGAGCAATATACCCTCGAGGCACGTGAGTTGCGCATGGGAGTCCACGTGTCGGCCGTTGGTAGGCGAGATCGTGCGGCTCTGATCCTCTATGCAGGTAAATCAGACGCTCAGGGAATGTCCCCTACGTATACAGCTCAGATGTGTTAAATGGCATCAGATCGACAGCTGGAAAGCTGCAACGATGGGTGGCCTCAGATGGAAACTCGTTCTCCGCTCTTCATCCAACGGTGACGGAGGATGGTGAACGAACAAGGGGCTGGCGAATTTTGAATGGGAACCGGGCGAATCCGCAAGGTAGATCAGACCTCCTAGAGGTTGAGCACCTCCGAGGAGGCACTCCGTGTCGAGCAATGGGGTCTGATTGTCCGGCGAATGGACGGATAGATTGGATGGCGGAGCTCGGTCTAGAGCAATTGTGCCATGCAGCTGGAAGGCAGATGGGTCTCCTCACGGCTCAAGGGTACCTGTCAATGCAAATCCAAGACTCGGGGCTACGCTCCGGTTGGGTTATTGGAGCTGAAAAGCAAAGAAGCGGTGGGGGATGGGAGTTGGTCTCCGGCAAAGGCGGTAGATGAGACCTCGAGCCTAAACTCGACCTAGGTCGATGATGATCAGGATGATCTGATTGCGTAGGATGATGGAGGGTGAGCGTGCGAGGGTATCGAAACAGATGGATGTGGGTGATTGAACTCCGACCGGCTGGTCGGAGCTGGCAGAGCGAAGGCGGCAAATCAATGAAAGATTGGAATGGAAATGGTAACGGGGAAAGATAAGAGTCTCACCTGAAGGTTCGGATGGTTTCCTGGTCTCCAGGAAAGGATTGTCGGCGGGGTTATGGCCTCGACTAAGCGGCGGAAGGCAAGGGATGCTGTTCGCGGTGGAGGTCCGGCCACGAAGGAGGAGCGTCGGACGTCACTGCACCAAAATGACCACCATGAGGTTCCTCAGACGCCTGTCACCACGCCAAAGGTTTCCAGGGTATCGAGAGGGAGTGAGGCACGAGCCGCCGACCTGGGGAGGCAGATGAAGGAATTTACAGTAGTCCCAGTTGGCTAGAAAGATCGAGCCAGGGCACGCAATCCGAGAAGGATACCCGCTTCCATAGGGATCCGCAGTCTTAGATCCATGGGGAAGGCACTGGCGGAGTTTTGGAGCAAACGGGCATGCGATCTGGCCTAGCAAATTTTGAGAAGGAGGTCTGGTAGAGAGATCGGGTCAGGTCAAGCCTAGAAGAGGGGGTTGACCCAAGTCAACGTTTCAGACGTGGACCAATCACAAGCAGGCTAGAATAAGGACAAAGCCCACTACACGAATAGCTGGGAAAATGAAAGATAAATAATTTTAAAATAGTAAATGAATTTTAATTAAAAATAAATAAAATAAAAAATGTTTGTTACTTTTTCAAGGTATTTTTCTATGATTTTTATTTTATTTTAATGAAAAATAAATTACAGTATAATGTATTGTATATAGGTATAATATACCTATGTATTTTGTACAATTATATTTATTTTGTTATTTTTGCATAAATACTCCCATTTTATATTTTTTTATTTACAAAATAGTTTTTGAGTATAGAACAATTTTTTTATTTTTATTATGTATTTACAGGTATATAATAAATATAGAAGGATATATATATATATATTTGTGTGTATTATGTACAAGTGAGAGAGAGTTTTTATTTTCTTTTTATTTCATTTTTCTGATTTTTATTTTATTTTTAGAGACATGTAAAAGAAGGTAAAAAACATATTTTTATATTTATTTTTGCAAAAATAAATTATGTACACCCCTAATACATATATATATAAGGTGGAGTGGCTCTATCTCTCTCTACTTATTTTATTTGAAGATCAGGTCAATGCCTGGCCCTCTCATGGGGTTCGGGTCACTCAGTATTTATTCTAAATACTTCCTTCTTTTTCTCTTTATTCTTTATTTTTTATTTTTACAAAATGCATGCTAAGTTATTATATTTACATGATGCATTGCTAAGATAATTAGCTAAAATAAAACAATAAAGAGTGATGAACAGGGATTTATCACCCCCTATACTTTACTCTTGCTAGTCCAAAAATGAAAAGAGAAAGAGAAAAAAGAAAAAGAAAGAGAATCTGGATTGATTATTAAATTGCCTTTCTTAAATTGAAGTATGGAGCTCAGTCAGACCTTTGGATTATTAGTTTTTCGGAACCTTATTTGGGCCTAAGGTTATAACTCAACAACCTCTAAGTTCCACCAATCTATGGTCAAGACTCCTCAATGCTCCAGATTAGAATAAGTCTACATACACAAACTCTAATGACCATGAATTTTTTCTTGTACTGTGTAAGTGATATGTAGCTCCCTACCTCAGGAATGGTGAAGTAATAGCCCCCCTTAACAAGGTAACTCTAATGCCCTAGCCCAGCAGCTCTTTCGTCGAGAAGCGGGATATTCTCTTATAAGTTCAAGTGCAACCGGCTCAAGAAGAGGAGGAAGAAGAGAATGGACCATGGCCAGTGTATTCATGTATCCTTGGGATCCCAACCAGTGTAGCTAAGTCCCCCGCTGCAAGATTCATGAGATGAGAATGGGTAACATAAGCTTTGCTTTATTTGGCTATATACACTCCGGTGGGTATTTTATTTTCAATCAGACCAACCACTTTTTTGGAGTTTTTCTTTCTTTTTCATTTTTTTTGATGTGCATATGTACAACATATCTACATGGTGCAACATATATACATAAGGACTTTTTCCTCTTGAGCCAGTAGGACTATCCCTCTTTTGAAGCTTTATTGCAACCTACAACTCCTGTCTTTAAATCTCAGCACCACAAGACCAAGTTGAGACGTGCTTCCTTCACTAAAAGAAGATGAGAGGTTCCTCCTAGAAGTACTACCCTCGTATGCTACCCCAAGCCAAAGGAAATTGCCTCCTCACCACCTCATCCGTAGAGAGCCATGTGTAAGGTGCTGGTGCAAGTAAAGCCATTATCTATGAGAGTCATGTGTGCGTTGTTAAGTGTTCTACTTAGGCTCATCAAGATGACATGTGCTCATATCCTAGTGGACTCAAAGAGTAAGCCCCAAATGGACCTGAAGAATCTTAACCCTAAGCCCGATAAGGTTCCTCTTAAAATTAGGTGGATTAAGATATTGACCAAGCTCCATTTTCCAGCTTAATTTCAGGCTAGTTTAAATGTCAATCATGATTCAGAAGAAAATACAAGTATATACAAAAATCTTTTTATGCAAATTTTTGAAAATGTGCACAATTTTTGCAAAATGTTTGAATGAATGAATGAATGCTTGCAGAAGTTTTGCAAACTATTTACACACATTTACATAAGGGTTTCTGCAAACTTTTGTTTTTCAAACATTTTACAAAAATTTTGTATTATATACATAGTTTTGATATCTTAATATTTACAATTTTTTTACAATTAAAACATTTTTACAAATATTTGTACAAAAATAATTTGTAGAAATAGTTATGTATGTGCAAGAAAGAATTTTATGTACAAGAATTTTTTTTAAATTTTTATGGTTCTTACTAAAGGATTTTAGCCATTTCATTTATTAACACACTCACACAACATACGAGTTATGGCTGAAGTATATATGAAATATATACGACACCCCCCTATACATAGCTCGAACGATGTCCTCAGAGTGGATCAAGAGCGATGAAGAAGACATAACTCGTGCTTAGTATGGGAAAGTGAAATGGAATGCTATACTACAACGATGAATCAAAGAATAGAATGAAGAGAGCTCGGTGTTCCCCCCTATACTTAGGATCAAGTACTCCTAAGTATAACAAGTTGTACATAAGGGGAAAACCGAGTGGAAGAATGTACAGTGTTTACTCCCCTATACTTTGGGTGAAAGGTCCCTAAGTATAGGCAACACAATAGAGGTAAAAAGAATCAAAAGAATAATCAAGAGTCTGACACCCCCCCCTATACTTAGGGTAAGGTACACCCTAAGTATAGTATAATCATAAGATGCAAATGGGGTGTTGGACTAAAGAATGAGATGATATGGACATCTGGATCTATACAAGGCGGAAGACATTGATAATCAGGCATGAGATACAACAGATGTGAGTCAAAGACCACATCTCATGCAAAATGAATCGGGGCGACGTCAACGACCAGTGGCTCATGATCTAGATATGGTTTGAGCCGTTGCCCATTAACAAGAAAGGTAGACTCAGATGACATCTCATATATGCCAATACTCCCATTGTCATGTACCTTTCGGACCAGGTATGGTCACTTCCACTTGCTCCGCAACTTCCCTGGAAATAATCTAAACCTAGCATCGAACAACCATACTCTCTGATCTGGCTCAAACTGCTTATGGCTGATATGATAATCATGTCTTTCTTTCACTCTCTCCTTATATTGTAGGCTGCTCGAAAAGGCTGAGTCTCTAAGCTCCTCCAGGATTGTCAATTCTGCCTTCCTCTGATCCCTTATACTCATTGGATCCAATAATATATATATGACATCCCAAAGTGACTTGTTCCTAATCTCAACAGGTAAATGGCAGGGCTTGCCATAAACGAGAAGAGAGGGAGATGTACCCAGAGGAGTCTTGAAGGAAGTATGATATGCCCACAAGACCGAGTCCAAATCTGTGACCAATCCTTTCGGTCTGGGTGGACTACCTTTTGCAATATTGTTTTGATCTCCTTGTTCGATACTTCAGCAATACCATTGGTTTGAGGGTGATATGGAGTGGCTACATGATGGTCAATGCCGAACTCGCTAGCAAGGGCCTTTACCTTGTCGTTGACGAAATGAGACACCCCGTCAGATATCAAAACTCTAGGTACCCTGAATCGGAAATGATGTTCTTTCTCAAAATCTGCAAACAGTCCTAGCATATGCGATTCGGGTGGGGATGGCCTCAACCCAACTATTAACATAATCCACGGCCAACAGAATTTACTCAAATCCCTGACTCTTAGGGAATGGACCAATGAAATCAATGTCCATGCATCAAAAACCTCACAGAAGTCAATGGGCTGCATCGGCATCACATCACGCTGTCCACGTGTACCCATCCTCTGACAGTCAGTACACCTCTTTACGAATTCATCAGAATCCTTGAAGAGGGTTGGCCACCATAGGCCGGATTGGAGCACTTTCTGTGACGTTCTCCTCCCAGAATAATGTCCCCCTTCCTCCAGTTTGTGGCAGTAGGTGATGACGCTATGGTGCTCCTCTTGAGGAATGCACCGACGCCAGACACTATCCCCTCCTTCATGATAAAGTATGGAATCCTCCCAATGGTAAGACTTGGCCTTTGCTATGAAGGTCTCAAGTCGTTGTCTGGGCCAACCTTGTGGAACTTTCTTGGCAACAAGATAGTTCACAATGTTGACATATCTCGGGAGAGAGGCGATAGCAAGGATCGTCTAGTCTGGGAAGGTCTCAGAAATGGGATCAGACAGCTCAAGATTCCTCAAGATGCTCTAATCGGTAGAAATGATCTGCCACCACATTCTTGACTCCAGGATTATCCTTAATCTCAATATCAAACTCTTGGATTAAAAGGATCCATCTAGTCAATCTTGTCTTGGCATCCTTCTTTGTCATGAGGTACCTGATGGTGGTATGATCTGTAAAGATAGTCACTCTACATCGAATGATATATGATCTGAACTTATCCAAGGCAAAAACTACGGCTAGCATCTCCTTCTCAGTGACGATATAGTGCGTTGTGTGGCATCCGATGTACGGTTAGTGTAGTGAATGGAAAAAGGCACTTCATCCCTCATCTATCCCAGCACAACCCCCACGGTAAAATCAGAAGCATCCGTCATGATCTCGAATGGGAGAGACCGATCAGGCGGCTGAAGGACAAGGGTCTCAACTACTTAACGCTTGAGAGTCTCGAATGATGTAAGACACTTATCATCTACAATGAACTCGGTGTCTTTGGTCAGCAAATCAGTTAATGGTTGGGCAATCCTGCTGAAATCATGAATGAATCATCTGTGGAAACTGACGTGCCCTAGAAAATATCGTAACTGTCACAAGTTGGACGGTGGATTGAGGTTCCTGATGATATCCACCTTGGTCGGATCAACATCCATGCCCCTGTTGGAGATGATATGACCAAGCACCGTCCCTTGAGTCACCATAAAGTGACTCTTCCCCCAAAATAGAACAAGATGAACCTTAATGCAGCACTGAAGGATACGGTCTAGGCAGTCAAGACAAGAATCAAACCCATCGCCATAGACCGAAAAATCATCCATGAAGACCTCTGAGCAGTCACCCATCATGTTCGAAAATATGGGAAACATGCACCTTTGGAATGTCGTCGAAGCGTTACATAGACTAAAGGGCATCCGTCTGAAAGCATAAGTCCTAAACGGACATGTGAATGTAGTCTTGTCCTGGTCTTCGGGTGCAATGGCCACCTGATTGTAGCGAGAGTTCCCGTCAAGAAAACAGTAATGACTCTTCTCGGCTAGCCTCTCTATAATCTTATCAATAAAAGGCTGCGGGAATTAATCCTTCTTGGTGGTTTGATTCAATCGTCTGTAGTCCACACAGACCCTCCAAGAAGTGGGTACCAGGAAGCTATCTCCTCTCCAGACTCACTCACAACCGTAGTGATGCTCGTCTTCTTGGGCACCACTTGTAATGGACTAACCCACTTGGAGTCGAAGATGGAGTAGATAAAATCGATGCTCCGCCATTTCAAGATCTCCTTCATGACAACCTATCAAAGGTTTGGGTTCAGCAGTCACTGGAACTCACGCGATGGCCTAACGTCCTCTTTGAGATAGATATGGTGGGAGCACAGGGCCGAACTCATCCCCTGGAGATCAGCAACGCTCCATCCTATTGCCTTGCGGTTCCTTTCAAGAACCTCCATCAAATGAGATTCTTGCTCTCTAGTCAAATCTGCTGAGATAATGACTGGGTACATCTTATGCTCACCCGCAAGGAATCTATACTTCAACGACTGCGGCAAGGGCTTCAACTCTGAGAAACTAGGAGTTAGCAAATCTGGTCTCTGAAAAGTCCGAGTGAAGGCGACTAAATCTGCATGGGAGAACTCTCACTGATCATGTAAAAATGGTGTAGACTGCTCTGATGGTGTATCTGTGCTCTGTATCGGACCAATCTCCACCCTAGTTGATGGCTCTGTAGGAATCAGACACGGTATCAACTCATCAAACTCTGAACAATCAATATCTGACTATGAGGGATCAAAATCTAAATCACATGGGAAAGAAACTACCTCACTATCTGGAATGGGGTCTGCAGCCTCGAGTGTGTCCTCTACCAAGAGTGTGCTCTCCAATCCCTCCTTTACTGAAATTTGCGACTCAACGGTATCTGAAGGATGGCTCGTGAAACTGGATCAGACCAAGCAGCTTCATCATCAGTAATCACAAAATCGCACTCCTGGTGGATGCCTCGCTCTGCCTCTGCCATGTGCTCTGAACTTCTGAGCTACTCTGAGCAGGCTAAATCTCGCGCTCTAGTCTCGTTGATCATCTCTATTTGTATACTCTCACCCTTGACACGAAAGTACACCTTCCCACTATCATGGTTGGACACTGCCTTGGATGTGGCCAAGAATGGGCATCCTAAAATGATGGGGGTATCGGTCACAGACTCAGGGATCTCCATGTCCAACACAACGAAGTCCACGGCGAGTCACATGCCCTGAATTGTAATGACCATGTCCTTCAACAACCACTTCAGCATCTTGATAGATCTATCAGTAAACTGAAGGATTGTCTTGATCTGTCGAAGAGGGCCAAACTCAAATCGGTCGAGTAAGGCTGTCGGAAGTAGGTTGATGGAAGAGTCACTGTTTAATAGAGTCCGATCGAATCTCTGCTCGTGTACTTGACATCTGACATAGGGAGCTCATGTATCTGGCCTCTTGGCTGGCAGACGGTTCCGAATGGCGAAGCAGGTAGCCCTAATGAGCACATGGATCTCTGCATGGTGGTTCCTCTTCTTCCTACGAATGGTAGTTGATGAATCTCGTATTCACCATGCTAAAATTCATCAATTAAACCCCTGGCTTGACTAAACCAATAAAAATCATCATTAATTCTTTATTTTTTATCTTGTAATATATTGTGTATAACCTTAACTAATTGTATTAAATTTTCATTATTTTCCTTGTAATTATTTTATCATAAAAAACTCACAAAAATCAAGTTGAACAATTTTCCATAATACCACTAACCCTTAAAAAGATTAAAAATACAAAAAACAAATCAAAAGATAAAATTCGGTGTTTTTACCCCCTTAAAAATATGCCCAAAAATACTTTTTGTACAAATTATCTATTTTGGCTTTTTGTCCAACATGAAACTTGTAGATCTCGTCGAGACAAGCAACTTTCATGTTTTGACTTTTTCCTAATTTCGCCTCTAACTAATTCTTTTACATTTTTCTTCATTTTTGCTTTTTAGAATTTTCTGATTGGGCCACGTGACGCCCTTTGGGCCGCCCACGTGGCCTCCTTCTGCCACCCGACCCCTTCAGGTATCATCTGATCCCTCCCATCCCGCCTCCATCTCGACCATCCATCCATCGTTCGCTCCCACCCTTAGGATCTGATCTGAGATCAGATCCTAGCCACTCTTCTTAGCATGACTCTCACCCGCACGATTTTCTCCATCATCCAACGGTACCTTGTGCTCCACGTCACCCAATCAATCATCGTCGTAGGATAAACCCTTAGGCCTCATCCTAACTGACCAACTGCACCCCAGTCCCCACCGTCGGATCAGATCTAATCTCAGCCCTCTTCCCTCTCGCCCATCCCAACCGTTGGATCCCATGATCCAACGGCCACCGAGTCATCTCCTACCTATGAGCCAGGCCATCCAATCTTCATTCCATCCAACGCCTTTCCATGTGCCACGTTGCCTCTTCACATCAACCCTCCGATCATCAAACAATTTAACGCCTCTCCACGTGCCACGTCACCCCTTCAACCCTAGCCACCGGATTAAAACCTAAGTCTCATCTAACCACTCATCTCTACCTTGATCCGAACCATTCGATCAGATCTTTGATCTGATCACATTCTTTCGCATGTATTCACATCCTAGCCGTTGGATCGCAAGATCCAACGGCTCGCCGATCGTCTTCCTCCTCCGTAACCCCCCCCCCCCCTCCCCCATCGTTTCACCTCACTTTTATGCCACCCCCTTCCTATTTTGGAAGGCAACTCCGACCTCCTCTCCATCACCTAATTCCTCCCCCTCGCAACCCTATCCTCCGCCTACCTTACGAAAACTCCATGACATTTCTCCATTAACGCTCCATCACTAAATCTCTACTCAAAAATGCCCGGTCACCACGTAACTCCCGGTCGCCCCCTCCTATAAAACCACCTCACGTCCGCTCGAGCAACCCAACCACCACTTCACGGGGGTTCTCCCTAGCTTCCTCCGCCCTCCGGTGACAGCGGAGGGCAGCCTTGTCAAGGCAATTATTGTCGCACCACCCAGTTGTGATTCGTCGCCTCCGGCTACATCGGGACTGCCATTGTGCGCTGTTGAGCTCCGTGCATCAGCCAAGCATGCTGGGAGACGACCCACGAACTCCAATGGAGCTCGAACACAGGCCAAGTCCTCCGCCAATCATCTGGCTCTGGCCAGGTACCTGCCACCTAGTTCTTCTTCTATTTTTCCCGGTCTCCTCATTCGCCGCCTCGGTAGTTTTACCATCCATTAAGCTCCGCCTCACCACCCTTGCCCTCGCCGACCACTCCTGCCTTCTCCACAATCTCATCCACTCCGACCCCTTCTTCTCCACTCCGCCGGAGAAGAAGCTCTTGGCCACCGCTTCCTGTCACCTCCACGGGCTCCACTCACTCACAAAACACTCGCATTCGCACACACCATGCTTTGGCTACATTAACCATTGCAGGAACCTTCAATGGCCGGAGTTAGCATCGGTGCTTCTTCGAGCTCTTCTTCTCCAGCGAAGCTTCATCAACTTTCACCTCTGACCACTCGCGGAGCTTCGCCGCACCTCAGGGCTCTTCGCCACTATCTCAGGAAGCTTCCTCAACCCTCAGGGGAGCATCTGGAGCATGGAGGAGCAAAAGCCAGGTCACCGGAGCCCTGCCTTCTCTGGTGTCCTGTGGAGGAGCCAAACGACACAGGTGCCGTCAGATCATCTGGATCGGACGGCAGAGATAAAGACACGTGGACGACCCGAACCTTAATCCGAACCAGTAGGCTCAGGTCTACCGAACCTCACATCGAACCTCCAACAGATGCCACGTGCTCCGAGCTGACTACGCCTCCCGAGCCTAGGCCCCCCATGTGCTCTGCACGTGAGGGCTTGGGTAAATTGCACGAACGATCCTGGAAGTTTTGATAATTACATATTGTTCCCCAGGCACATGCTTAGCATGTGTGCTTGGGTATTTTATAGGGAGGTCCTTGCGAGTTTTCAGAATTGCAAAAAGGTCCCTGCGCACAATGGAAAAATTACAATTGGCCCAACTGGTTTTTGGTATTTACATTTAGATCCCTCCAGGGACCTAAATGTAATATTTATCCTTTTAGTTCTTGCATTTTTATTACAATTATGCCCCTGCATTGTTTTCTTCATAACTTGAGCATCGTAGGTCCAAAATTACATGATTTTAGTGTCGTTTTGATCCTTGTTTCCTCATCTACATCACTGCATATACCATTTTAAATGAAGTGAATTTTTGTGTTAGATGATGACTCTACTCGACTTGTCCTTGCTCTGATTTGATGAGTGATATTAATGTTGTGATCAAATTGACCATGGTTTCATTTCCTAATATGTTGCTCATTTTCAGTGCTATTTTTATTGTATATTTGTAATCCTTTATTCTTCATATAAGTTCCCTTGCATTACTTTCATGCATCATCTTATAATCGCATAAAACCAACTAAAAATCACATGCATCATTTTATAACTTTGTAATCTGCATATTGTATCATGCATTTTCTTGAAGACCTGAGATTGAGAAATAATTCATACATGTGCTTCATTAATCAAAATTCGATACATAGACAAAGTGGCTCGTGCCCCTGTGTTCGACCTTGGTAGACTTGCCAAGTATAAATACGCCACAACATTCAAAGATTGTGGTTTTTGCTGAACCATTTTCACCACCTGTACTACGATAAAATACAACAATTATAGTTTTGAAAATGACGTTCCTCAAATGGCGTCGTTGCCGGGGATACGGCTTAACTTAATTTATTTGTTGAATTTTGACTCATTTTTGTTGAATATTTTTCAAGAATTACAGGTCCTCATTTCATGCATCATTTTTGCATCATGCCTGTTGTTTAATTTCCACCGCATTTTTCTAACTTTTCTCTTTTGTGGCAGGGCCCATGAAAATCGAGGACGCTTGATATTCATGGAGGCGTGATGTCGGGAGCTTCCTCTGAAGAGGCCGCAAAAGAATTTGTGAAGAAATAGTAGGATCTTTTATCAGTCAGCCTGCATTTGCATACTGTACAAAAAATGTGTTGCATGTGCATATTTATATTAACAGTCCCTATTAGAGGGCTTGCATGTTGAAAAAAAAGTAGATCACTTGATGATCTACCCCCCCCCCCACACACACACACACACTTGCACATACACACTCACCCCCCACCTCCCTTCCCTCTGTATATTTCACCAACCCCCTCTTTTTCTACCCCCTAGTGTTTTGTAAAATTACAACACCCCCTCTGCCCTTGTATCATAGTTTATTTATTTCTCCAACCACAAGACATTCGCCCCCCTTACTCAGATCTATTACTTAGGCTAATTGTAGCCTAAATATAGGGGGGTCCCATCTATCCATCTATCCCTCACATTGTCTTCTTGTACTTAGGTCAATTTTTGACCTAAGTATGAGGGGACCCTCCTCCTCAGTTCCGCTATATCACCTTATATTTAATCGATCCATGGCTTCATGACACTTGTGCTATGAGGACATAGCAAAATTTAAGTATAGGGGGGTATACCGTATATAACTGTAGATTTACTTTAGCCATAGTTCGTATTTTAAAAAATTTTTGAAAAATTTATTTTCGGGATTGATTTTGGTAAACCTGTGAACTGAGTTTTGTAAAAACCTTGTAAAGTTGTTTTCTTAAAAATTGACGGATTAATCTGTGTAAATAACCCTTTTCAAAAAAAAGAAAAAAAGAAAAAAAATTGAAAACCTTTCTTTGAATTAGACTCTGACTACTAGGCTTAGTAGACACTTTCAGTGAGGAAACTTTGGTCTCCCTTAGCAGGGTGGGTGGTTTAGAGGACACAGTGGAAGGCTCCGTCCTCAAGTAACACGGGTTCGTCTAACGGCTCGTACTTACACCCATACTGGCTGAGAGTAGACATTTTTATTCATTTGAGCATGGTCCAGTCAATGTCTCTCCGAAGAATTTAAAAAAATAAAATCCATAAAAATCTACAAAAGCCAAAAATCACACAAAAATCACCAACTAAGGAGTTGGTGTATTCCTGACACAATTACATTCACTCAAGCCTTGAGGATTTTAAGGGCACTGTATTCTGCGAGCGTGAGAGTCTGAGTTAACATGCCTTAATCACTAGGGTTTTTAAACTTAATTGTCCACATTTCCCTGATTTGAAATATTTGAGCGCTATATTGCACTCTTCATCTCTACCTTCAAAAGAATATCATCAACACAATCACTTCCACAATTGCATGATTGATGAGATGAGTTGAGTTATCACTTGAGGAACTATGACTAGAGATTTGAGTTTAGACCCGATTTGATGATATTCGAGGATGGGATAAAGTTAATGAAGGCTTAAGAAAACCTGATTGTCAGCAAACCCTAGCCAGTATGTGAACAAGTTCATATGCTATCTCTTTGACATTTACCTAAAATGCTAGGGTATGATGAAACTTAATGAAAATTGTTGATCAGTGTACGCCAACTTTTGGTAAAAGCAGTGGAGCTAACCAACAAAAGCAATGAAACATCAAAGAAAAGCTCTATCATCCAAAGTCAAAGTATAAATGAGCTCCCACCAATGGCGAGCACTCCCAAACATTTTCAAAGTGTCCACTTGGACCAACCGCTAATTAGGACCAAGGAGTCGGGCTGACACCAATAAAGGGCTCTGTATCGTAAATGCTACAAGTTTGGGTGTCGAAGGTATCTTAGATACTCAAAAGAGACACACCCTGGTGTACTCCAGAAAAATAAGTGTAGATGACTCCAACTCTCTTAAAGGACACATTGATTAACAATCTTAAATTTTACATGTGTTGAGTAAAAAGGCACTCGCAAGGCCCCTTATTCTAATGTAAGGGAGAGAAAAATAGACACAATCCCATGCCCTCCATCATCTGGCCGTCCATCCACATTTCAAGTCTGGCAAACTAATGAGATGGTTGACTGAAGTAAGAATAGACTTATTCCCTAGTATTAAGGATGAGGTCAGAGGAGAGTCTTTGGGATTGGAACTTTGAGTGATGCCTCGACTCGACTCTCATGAAATGCAGTACACCTAAATTCATACCCTTATATCATATGTACAAAAAGAGAGTCCGATAATTAGAGAAGTTGTATTCCTTCTGACTAAGGCTTGGATAAACCCATAATTTTAAGATCTTTTAAATTAAGGATGTTCAAAAGATCGAGCCTTGAAATCTTCAATTGTACCAGGAATTAATCTGACTCCTTCAATTCTTTAAATGCTCGAGAACGAGCATGGTTTAAGTATAGGGGTATGATGAATCTCGTATTCATCATGCTAAAATTCATCAATTAAACCCCTAGCTTAACTAAACCAGTAAAAATCATCATTAATTCTTTATTTTTATCTTGTAATATATTATGTATAATTAACCTTAATTAATTGTATTTAATTTTAATTATTTCTCTTGTAATTATTTTATCATTGAAAACCCACAAAAATCAAGTTGAACAATTTTCCATAACATCACTAACCCTTAAAAAGATTAAAAATACAAAAAACAAATCAAAAGATAAAATTCGGTGTTTTTACCCCCTTAAAAATACCTCCAAAAATACTTTTTGTACAAATGACCTCTTTTGGCTTTTTTGTCCAACATGAAACTTGTACATCTCGTTGAGACGAGCAACTTTGATGTTTTGACTTTTTCCTAATTTTGCCTCGAACTAATTCTTTTACATTTTTCTTTATTTTTGCTTTTCAGAATTTTCTGATTGGGCCACGTGGCGCCCTTTGGGCCGCCCACGTGGCCCGCCTCTCTTTCTGCCACCCGGCCCCTTCAGGTGTCGTCCGATCCCCTTCATCCCTCCTCCATCTCGACCATTGATTACGCAAAATCCCGAACAACTGAGGTAAAGGTATATAATGAGGTCGTTGCGACCTCAGTCACTCGAATGCGTCAATCAAGAAAAATAATCAACCACTCACAGAGATAAACACAAGCAAGCACAAAATAGAGCGATCTAGCTATAGGATTAACCTGGTATAGCTCCCAGGGTCGAACACAAGGAGCACAGATTGGCCTTGCGGCCTACGATGTAGTCAGAAATCCAAGGGAGTCTTTTTTTTTTAGTGTTTTTATTTGTTTTTATAATTTTTAGATTTTTTAGATTATAAAGAAAATGAAAGAAAGGAAAAACAAGGCAACTTCCACAATTTATTAAACACACCAAAAATGATGCAAAAATCAAGGAAAAATTGTTTTTAAGTTTTTTAAGTTTTTTACTGTTTTTGGTGAATTTTTGGAATTTTTCTAATGGATAAATTATTTACTAAAAATCAAACAATGCGAAAAACAGAGGGTACTGTCCAGCAAGGCTTAAGACCCAAAAATAAAATACTCTTGGATCTCAAAAAGCCCTAAAGGTAATTTTCCTATAATCTAGAAAGAATAAGGAAAATTTAGGCACCCTAATTATTGTTTTTGGATTTTTAATTTAATTTTTATAATTTGTATGAGTTTTTAGGGGTTTTTCAATTTTTAGGGTTTTTAAGTGATGAAAAATAGCCAAAATTGGCTAGAAAATCAAACAACAAGCAAATTACAGTATCTAATTTTTTTAGAATTTTTGGTGGAGTTTTTATATTTTTTTGTTATTTTTAAACCTAGACAGTGGCTAAAAAGGAGGTTTTTGAATTTTTAAAAATAATAAATGAAATCAAAAATGTCCTCAAAAATCATAGAAATTCCTACACCATGGCAGGAGCCATGTGTCAAAATCTCATTGGATTTGGAGGTCGTTTGATATTTTATTCAAAAATAAAGGAGGGGCACTGTGCACAGGGACCTAAGTGCAAATACCCAAAAGTTCTGGGGTCTTGGTGCAAAATACCCAGCGAAACACGTGCCAAGCACGTGCCTGGGGCACTCAAGGACCAAATGGTAATAAAAATAAGTTCCGAGGGCTTATTGGTAACAAGTACCAAAAGTCCAGGGTCGAAATTGCAAAAAAACCCAATAAATTCGCACATGCGGAAATAAAGCATTCACAGGGGTATATTTGCAAATAAACAAAACATTTCATTCAATGAATAACATCCCAGATCTACAGGACGAAATATGTAAAATGCCCAGATACACACGTGACGACGCACGTGGTCACACACACACAGGGGCATACATGCAATTAAAATAAAGCACGAGGTCCATACTGCAAATAACCCTAAGTGAAAAAGTTTCTAAAAATAATTACAGTACTAAAAAGGAAATGACAAACTACGAGGGGGCCCTACGATATTTACCCCTTTATTCGCCGACGGTCAGATGGACGCCACGTGGTGATCGGACGGCTCGGAACAGCTGGCGCTTCACTCCTTTGGCCTTTGGCTCTGATCGACGGTCAAGGGAGAGGCACGTGGACGATCGAGCGGTGCTGGGCTCCGGGCCTCTCTCTCCTCTGCTACGGACGGTTCCGATGCGCTCCTCAGATGGATCAACGGTCGCTGCTCCTTAACAGATGGACGGCGAGGATGAGAACTGGAGTAGAGGGTGCATCGGACGGCTCTGGAAGATGGAGGAAGAACTCGACGCCGGCGAACTTCGCCGGCCTCCTGCGTGAACTCCGGTCCTCCTCAGCTGCTGCAAATGATCCGAACACACCCCTGGTGCAGCCCCGCAGCTGATGACGATGGCCGATGGCCCAACCGAGCCCTGGAGGGGCTCCGGCGAGGCCTAGCGGCGCGAAGCTCCGGTCTGAACTGTAAAGGAGGCTCAGACACCCCCTTTGGACCTGCAAAGTAGACAAGAAGCTTCGCGGGTCGAGGGCAAAATGCCTCGACCCAAGAAAGCGGGGTGAAGATGGTCTGTGCTGTGGGGCGAACGAGCTCCGGCGAGGCGGAGACGATGGAGCTCGACTCCCAGATCCTGTGCGATCTGGGTTGAGTGAAAGGGCGTAGAAGGTGCGTGAGGGGATTGCGAAGGTGATGATCGGGTCGGATGGTCGAGATGTAACGCGAGATGGTCGGAATCGGAGAAATGCGTCGGAGATACGAATTGGGCGAAATCGGAAATTGGAAGAAATAGAAGAGCTAATTGATTACCTGGGTGGAGCGGAAGACTATGCTGGAGTGTGGCTAACTCCTGGTCGTAGCTTCGAAGGGCGTCAAGGCCTGAGGCTCGATGCTCGACGCTGGTGGCGGAGCAGTGGCGGCGAAGTTCGCCGGATCAATGGATTCGCTTCCTCACCTCACTGCAACAAGGGCAGACGCTTGCTGTCACTCTCGCGATGCCTATGGAGGTCACTGGGGAGAAGGAGATGGTCCAAAGATGGGGCGCGGAGGCGGCGGAGGGAAGAATATATAAGGTGACAGGGGCGATTAGGGTTGAGGGGCGACAGCGATGGAAGGTGTTGATTTCGTGGCGGAAGATCGGGCGAGGAAGATGGATGATAGGCGAAGAATCCGGGCATGAGGTTTGCGTGGGAGACAGCCTGGAGACGCGTGGGAAAATCGGAGAAGATGGGGTGGCGCGCTTCTTCCAGAAAAGGAAGGAGTCCGCGGGGGAGTTGACCGGGGTCAACAGTCCCCCGTGGACCAATCAGAAGCTGCCACGTGCAGTTGATTTTTGTTTATTTATTTTAAGGTAGAAATAGGCCGAATTAAAGAAAACTCAAAACATGAAATATTTTTCTTTTATTTTTTTCTATTTTTTGGTGATTTTTAATTAATTTTTGGGAATAAAAATAGGGTAGCTATATATATAGGTATATGTACACTATATGGAGTTTTTATTTTTGATTTTTTTATTTGTTATTTTTATGTATTTTTATGCTCATTTTGTATTTTATTTATTTACAAGATAAAATGAGGAATAAAAGAATATTTTTATTTTATTTTTATCACTTATATACAAGGGTGAAATAAATGGTTGAATACATTTATATACATGGTATTTATACAATGTATTTTTGTATTTTCAATTTTGTAATTTTTATTTGATTTTTGTTTTGTTTCTTGTTATTTTATATATTTACAGTATGTAACATAGAATATTTACAAAAAGTTTAGAAAATAATTGAATTTATTTACAAGGTTAAATAAATACAATGGTGTGGTTTATGCACATGGTGAAAGGGTATTTTTTTGACTTTTTGATTTTTTAACTTTTTATTTTGTTTTTAATAGTTTCTAAATATACATATAATATGGACAAACATATTTTTGGGTGAGGAAAATATATTTTTACAGAAGTATATACACATGAGCTCCTATCTCCCTCTACTTTGGCTTTTATGCGGTCAGGCCCATGCTGAGCCCTCCCTTGGGTTAGGTTGCTCAATATTTATTCTAAATATTTCCCTCTTTTTCTTTTTGCTCTTTATTCTTTTTATTTTTGCACAAAAACATGCTAATTATAGGTTTTTACACAATGCATGCTTTTGGTAATTATTTGTATTTACACATATCTACATGTATTTGCAAAGGTTTTTGTAGCTAAAATAGAAGAATAAAGAGTGATGAATGGGTATTCATCACCCCCCTATGCTTAACTTTGCTAGTCCCTTAGCAAACACTTATTTGAAAAAGAAGTGAAAAAGAAAGAAAAAGAAAAAGAGGAAGAGGATGTACATGGATCAAGGTTGACTTATTAAATTTTCCTTCATTAAATTGAAATATGGAGCTCGATCAGATCTTTGGATTATTAATGTGTCGGAACCTTATTTGGACTTAAGCCTAAAACTCAACAGCCTCCAAGTTCCACCAATCTATGGGCAAGACTCCTCAATAAACCAGATCAGAACAAGTCTACATACACAAACTCTAATGACCATGAATCTTTCCTTGCGGTGTAGGTGATATGTGGCTCCCCACCTCAGAAGTAACAAAGAAACAACCTCCCTCAACCTGGTAACTCTAATGCCTCGGTCTAGCAACTCGTTCCTCGAGAAGCGGGGTATTCCCTTCTAAGTTCAAGTGCAACCGGCTCAAGGAGAGGGGGTAGAAGTATAGAGTTTTGGAAGCTTAGCCAGTGTAGCTAAGTCTCCCGCTGCAAGCTTCATGAGATGTAACATGGATACCATAAGCTTTTGCTTTATACTCCGGTGGGGTTATTAAATTTTCAATCCGACCCACCAATTTTTTGGAGTTCTTTTTGCATTTTTGCATATTTTTTTTTTCAAGAACTTCTGTACAACATATCTACATGGTGCAGCATATATAAGAAATTTCCCCTTGAGCCGGTAGACTATCCCTCTTTTGAAGCTTTATTGCAACCCACAGCTTCTGTCTTTAGCTTTCAACACCACTAGACCAAGTTGAGGTGCACTTCCTTCACTATAAGAAGAAGAGAGGTTCCGCCTAGAAGTACTACCCTCATATGCTACCCCAAGCCAAAGGAAACTGCCTCCTCACCACCTCATCCGTGGAGAGCCATGTGTAAAGTGCAGGCGCAAGTGAAGCCATTGTCTCTGAGAGTCATGCGTGTGTTGTTAAGTGCTCTACTTAGGCTCATCAAGATGACATATGCTCATAGCCTAGTGGACTCGAAGAATTAAGCCCTTATGGACCTGAAAAGCCTTAACCCTAAGTCCTACAAGGTTCCTCTTGAAGTTAAGTGAATTAAGATCTTATTCAAGCTCCATTTCTCAATTTAATTCCAGGCTTAGTTTAAATGTCAACTCTCATCCAGGAAAAACTATATACATATATGTACACAAGATGCTATTTACAAATATTTTACAATCATGCAAAAATTTTTGAAAAATGTTTTGAAATCATGAATGAATGATGCATGAAGTGCAAGTTTTGCAAAAAAAAAGATATTCACAATCTTTTACACAAGATTTTTGCAAACTTTTGATTTTCAAAACCTTTTGGAAAAATTTTGTACTATATACATAATTTTGATACAAAATATTTACACAAGCTTTACACAAAAGATTTTTGAAATCATTTTTACAAAAATACTTTATACACTAGCTATGTATGTGCAAGAATAAAAGAGGTTTATGTACATGAAAAATTTTTAAAATTTTGTGATTTTTAGCCATTTTATTTATTAACACACTCACACAAAGTACGAGTTATGGCTAAAGTATATATGAAATATATACACACCCCCCTATACTTAGCTCGAACGATGTCCTCAGAGTGATCAAGAGCGATGAAGAAGACATAACTCGTGCTTAGCAAAAGGGAAGTGAAAAGGAATGGCTAAGTACAGGAACGAATAAATGAATAAAATGAGATGAACTCGGTGGTTTCCCCCTATACTTAGGATTAACTAATCCTAAGTATAGAAAGCTGTACATGAAGGGAAAGCCGAGTGAAGAATATACAGAATCTGCCCCCCCCTATACTTAGGGTAAAATATCCCTAAGTATAGGCAGCAAAAACAAGAGCAGAAAGAATGAAAAGAATACTCACAGGTCCGACATCCCCCCTATACTTAGGGTAAAGTACACCCTAAGTATAGCATAATCATAAGATGAGAGACGGGATGTGGGACTAAAGAATAGAATGATATGGACAACTGGATCTATACAGGCGGAGGAACAGTGAAAATCAGGCGTGAGATGTAAAAGATGTGAGTCAAAAGACCACATCTCACGCAAAATGAATAGCGGCAATAATAACGTCCCGCGGCTCATGATCTAGAAATGGTTTGAGCCGCTGGCCGTTCACTCGGAAGGTACTCTCAGAAGATAACTCAGATATATCAATGCTACCGTTATCGTGTACCTTTCTGACCAAGTATGGTCCTTTCCATTTGCTCTGTAGCTTCCCTGGAAATAATCTAAGCCTCGCATCAAACAGCCATACTTTCTGTCCAATCTCAAAATGCTTGTGGATGATATGAGAATCATGCCACTCTTTGACTTTCTCCTTATAATGTAGGCTGCTTGAGAATGCTGCATCTCTAAGCTCTTCCAAGGCGGCTAACTCTGCCCTCCTCTGGTCTCCTATACCATCTGGATCCATCAATATGTCTGTAACTGCCCAAAGTGACTTGTGCCTCAGCTCAACTGGTAGGTGACAGGGCTTGCCATACACGAGGCGAAAGGGAGATGTGCCCAAAGGTGTCTTGAAAGATGTCCGATATGCCCACAAGACCGAGTCCAAAAGCTGTGACCAATTCTTTCGGTCAGGGCGGACGACTTTCTGCAAAATATTCTTGATCTCCCTATTCGACACCTCAGCTAGACCATTTGTCTGTGGATGGTATGGTGTGGCAACACGATGGTCTATGCTGAATTCGTTGGCAAGGGCCTTCACCTGGTCGTTGATGAAATGAGACCCCCCATCAGAAATCAGAACTCGTGGAACCCCGAACCGCATGATGATGTGCTTCTTCAAAAATCTGCAAACTGTCTTAGCATCAGCGGCTCGGGTGGGGATAGCCTCAACCCAACGACTAACGTAATCTACGGCCAACAGAATGTACTCGAATCCCTGACTCTTAGGGAATGGACCCATGAAATCGATGCCCCATGCGTCAAAGACCTCACAGAAGTGAATGGGCTGCATCGGCATCATATCACGCTGTCCACAAGTGCCCATCCTCTGACAGTCAGTACACCTCTTCACGAACTCATCTGAGTCCTTGAAGAGGGTAGGCCACCACAAACCGGACTGGAGCACTTTCTGTGCCGTTCTCCTCCCAGAATGATGTCCTCCTGCCTCAAGCTTGTGGCAGTAAGTGAGGACGCTATGGTGTTCCTCCTGAGGAATACACCGACGCCAGACGCTATCCCCTCCTTCGTGGTAAAGGATGGGATCCTCCCAATGGTAGGACTTGGCCTTCGCAAGGAAGGTCTCAAGCCTCTGCCTGGGCCAATCTTGTGGGACTTTCCCAGCAACGAGAAAGTTCACAATATCGGCGTACCATGGGAGTGAGGTGATAGCAAGGATCGCCTCATCTGGGAAGGTATCTCTGATCGGATCAATCTGCTCTGTCTCCTCAGGCTGCTCTAATCTGGATAAATGGTCCGCCACCACATTCTTGACTCCAGGCTTATCCTTGATCTCAATGTCGAACTCCTGGAGTAGAAGGATCCATCTAGTCAGTCTAGCCTTGGCATCCTTCTTTGCCATGAGGTACCTGATGGCGGTGTGATCTGTGTACAAGGTCACTCGGGATCCAATGATATATGATCTGAATTTATCTAGGGCAAACACTACTGCTAGCATCTCCTTCTCTGTGACCGTATAATTCCGCTGGGCGGAATCCAATGTGCGGCTAGCATAGTGTATCGCAAATGGTACTCCATCCCTCCTCTGTCCCAGCACTGCCCCTACGGCAAAATCAGAGGCGTCCGTCATGATCTCGAATGGGAGAGACCAATCGGGTGGCTGAAGGACGGGAGCCTCAATTACACACTGCTGGAGAGTCTCAAAGGATGAAAGACACTTGTCATCGACAAGGAACTCGGTGTCTTTCGTCAAGAGGTCAGTCAACGGTCGGGCAATCTTGCTGAAATCATGAATGAATCTCCTATAAAAACCAACGTGCCCCAGAAATGACCGTAACTGCTTCAGATTGGACGGCGGTGTGAGTTTCCTAATGACATCGACCTTGGCCGGATCAACCTCCATGCCTTTGTTGGAGATGATGTGGCCAAGCACCGTCCCTTGAGTCACCATGAAGTGACTCTTCTCCCAAGACAGAACCAAGCGGGTAGCAATACATCGCTGGAGCACTCGGTCTAGGCAGTCAAGACAGGAATCGAATCCGTCGCCGTAAACCGAGAAGTCGTCCATGAAGACCTCCAAACACTCCCCTACCATGTCCGAAAATATCGACAGCATGCATCTCTGAAAAGTCGCAGGGGCGTTACATAGCCCAAATGGCATGCGTCGAAAAGCGTATGTACCGAAGGGACAGGTAAAGGTGGTCTTCTCCTGATCCTCAGGAGCGATGGCCACCTGGTTGTAGCCCGAGTACCCATCTAGGAAGCAATAATGGCTCTTCCCTGCCAGTCTCTCTATGATCTGATCAATAAAAGGCAGGGGGAAATGGTCCTTCTTGGTGGCCTGGTTGAGTCTCCTGTAGTCAACACAGACCCGCCAAGAGGTGGGTACTCGTGTAGCAATCTCCTCTCCCGACTCACTGATCACAGTCGTGATGCCCGTCTTCTTGGGCACCACATGCAAGGGGCTAACCCACTTGGAGTCGGAAATGGGATAAATAAAATCTGCACTCCACCATTTTGATATTTCCTTCATAACAACCTCTCTTAGGTTGGGGTTCAGTCGCCGCTGGAACTCACGCGACGGCTTCGCCCCTTCCTCGAGATAGATATGGTGGGAGCACAATGAGGGACTAATCCCATGGAGATCTGCTACGCTCCATCCAATTGCCTTGCGGTTCTTTTCAAGAACCTCCATCAGACGGGATTCTTGCTCTCCAGTCAGATCGGCAGAGATGATGACTGGGTACATCTCAGACTCTCCCGCAAGGAATCTATACTTCAACGAAGTAGGGAGCGGCTTTAGCTCTGGACAGCTGGGTGCTGGCAAATCTGGCTTCTGAAGAAGATGTGTGTATGCGGACAATTCTGCCAAATTTGCCTGGGAAAATGATAACGAACTCTCACAAACTGGATCTGGAGAAGGTGGGTCCTTTGCATTGTCTCTGATATGCTCTGCCTCTACCTCCTCCTCATCTGTAGGCTCATGTGGATCCAGATCTGGCATCTGATCATCACAATCTGCCCAATCAGATTCTGAATCCGAGGGATCTATATCAGACTCGGTGGCATCAGTACCACCGGAGAACAAGGTGGCATCAGCACCACCATCACTGGAAATCGTGTCGCGATCAAGGTCCGACTCTGCTGACTCAATAGTATCCTGAACCAGGATTGTGCTCTCCAGACTATCCTCTTCTATCATCTCTGTATCAGCTGTATCTGAATATGAGAGGATGGTCTGTGCTGCAGGATCTGCCCAAATTGCCTCATCATCCGTGATCACAAAATCACAGTCCTGGTGGATGTCTGGCTCTGCGTCTGTCAGCTGCTCTGAATCTGTACTGCCATGTGAGCGGGATCTATCTCTGGTTCTGTGGTCCTTAACCGTCTCTATTTGTATACTCTCGCCCTGGACGCGAAAGAATACCTTCCCACTGTCATGGTCAGTCACTGCCTTGGCTGTGGCCAAGAACGGGCGACCGAGGATGATGGGGGAATCGGTCGACGAGTCAGGGGTCTCCATGTCCAGTACGACTAAATCCACGGGGAATTGCAAACCCTGAATCTTGACGACAACGTCTCGCAACAACCCCTTTGGCCTCTTGACAGACCGATCAGCAAACTGAAGGTATGTCCTGCTCTGTCTAAGAGTGCCCAACTCTAAGTGGTCGAGAAGGGCTGCCGGAAGAAGGTTGATCGACGATCCGCTATCTAATAGAGTACGGTCGAACCTCTGCTCACTAATCTGACATCTGACATACGGGGCCCCTAAATCTGGCCTCTTAGTCGGCAGATGGTTCTGGATCGCGAAGCACGTGGCTTTTGTCAGCACATGAATTTCTGCGGTCTTGTTCCTCTTCTTCCTCCTGACTGTGGTCCTATCTCTTAGGGATCGCTGAAGAAGAGGAATGTGCTGTAAAGCCTCATTGAGGGTCAGCTGGATGTGAAATCGGTCTATCATGCCCTGGCTGAACTCCTCCTGCTCTCTCTTTTTTGGATCTTTTTCTTTTTTCTTCCCCTTCCCCAACTCAAGGGCTCTAGGAAAGGGGATCACAGGGTCCTTCTCAGATGAAGGACTAGGAATAGGCCTAGACGGTTCGATGACCGGATCCTCACAAACATCATTTACCACAGTGGGATCAGAAGAAACTAAACCTTTTCCTTTATTCAAATCAGAGTTCTGAGATACATTCATGCGAGGAAAGACAACATTTCTATCAGAATAAATGTTGGTGGCGTCAGTACCACCTCTAGCTGGCTCTACAACTAGACGTCTTGCGGCCTCAGTACCGCGGGCTGGCTCGGCTCTGCTGGTGGCGTCAGTACCACCTCCTCGATGTGGTAAAATGGCGGCCTCAGTACCGCCGGTGGAATCAGCATCTCGGGTGGCCTCAGTACCACCGTCATCATGATGTGCGGCTTCAGTACCGCTCTCCTTTTCCTCATCTGGTGCTCTAGATGGATCCTCGTGTTGTCGCTCAGATGAGGCGCCACCTGCTGGTCTTCTACCGCTCCTAAGTGTAACAAAATCAGCATCAAATATATCCGATGACATATCATCAAATGAGTTACTAGGAGTGGTAGGCTCAGTGTGAACTACCTGCTCAGATTTCCTCTTCAAGCTATTCGGATTAGGCTCGATCTGTGCAGGGATGGCGGCCTTCCCTCTCATCAGGTCCCGCATCTCCTGGCGGAACTCGTCCATCTCCCGTCTAAATGTAGCCTGCTGCTCTGTGAAGAGGCGGGCTAGATCATCCATGGCGGGGCTCTCATGGGAACCCGACGGGTTGCCTCTCTGATAATGAGGCTGCTGGGGCTGAGAGGGGTAAGAGGAAGGATGCTGCTGCTGGTGAGCCTGCTGCTCACGTCTCCAATTCTGTCCCTGCTGCTGATAGGGACGAGGTACGAAGGATGATGGCTGGTGTGGTTGGTATGCTGGGGGTTGCTGGTGATCTCTCTGCTGGGAGTACTGCCCTCCCTGACCGGCTGGCTGCTGTTGGGACTGGTTACCCCCATTCCCCCACCTGAATCCGGGATGGTCTCGTCGGATTCCAGGTTGAGGACGGTCATACCAAATCCCGTTGACATCCATCAACGGCTCAGCATCGAAGGAGTCTGGCGGCAGTGCGGCCAGAGGCTGATCCGGCTGATATACCACCATCTGTAAGTCTGGAGATGGTGGTGACTGGTAAGAGGGCTGCTGCTGCTGGTACGGCTCCGCCTGTACAAGGTGAACTTGTCTAGGCTGCTGCAAGGAGCTGGAGCGCTGGGACGAGCTGCGGCTGCCGCCGGAATCGCCTCGCGACAGAAGACGGGGCTGAGGAGCCGTCTGTGCCTCCTGAAGACACAAGAGCTGGGTCTTCATGTCGCTCAGAGTTTGTGCCATTTGCTCCATCTGAGTTATGCCCTGGCACTGCTTCTTCTCTATGATTTCCATGCGGTCCAACTTCTCGCTGATAATCCCCATGTCCGCAGCAGCCGACTCTGCCTGTGCGGCTGCAACTGTGGACGAACTGGATGGACCTGCATCAACCCGTGCTATCCGCTGATACTGCACAGGTCCTGGAGGCTGCTGAGATCTCTGTGTGTACAACCGAGTCTGGGACATCACCATGTAATTTTCTGCCATCTCTTCGTAGATGGCCCAGACTTGGTTGTGGTCCTTGGCAAAGTAGGACCCGCCGCAAGAAGCATTCACCAGACCCTGAAGCTCTGGTGTCATCCCACTAAAGAAGCTCTGAACTAGGTTCGGCTTCGAGATGTCGTGATGTGGGCATCTATCCAGAAGCTCTCTGAACCTCTCCCATGCCTCGTGAAATTGCTCGTTAGGGAGCATGGAGAAGTTGTTGATCAGGGCCCTCGCTGCATTCGTCCGCCCGAGTGGATAGTACTTGTTCAAGTACTCGGTGCGGAGTTGCTCCCAGGTGTAAACAAACTTCCCTAGATGCTTCAGCCAGGCGGCTGCTCTATCTGCCAGTGAAAAAGGGAAGGCCATCATCCGAATCGTATCTTGGTCCACACGACGGTCGTGGACAGTGCTACAGATCATCAAAAACTCCTGGAGATGGAGGTGGGGTTCCTCAGTGGCGAGTCCGTGAAAATGAGGAAGCATCTGCAGGGTGTTCGGAGGGAACTTGAAATCCCCCACGATAGCAGGTATCACCACCCACTGGTGCATCAGTGTAGATCCGGGGTTGTGTAGCTCCCGCATCGGTCTTGCTGCGGCGGCGGCTGCCGCTGCTGCGGCAGCTGCTGCTGCGGCTGCTGCCTCTGCATCAGCGTCAGGAATGTCCTCCGGCTCGCTCGGCTCGTCTCGCTCTCTTCGGAGTCTCTCCAACTCCCTCCTCATCTCTATCATGAATGCCCCCTGATCGCGTAACTGTTGCTGAACTGTCTCTAATGACGCGATCAGGGTGGAGTTAATCGCTCCCTGGTCTAAGACAAAATGTTCGGGCTGGCGATCGTCTGAACTGCCGGCTCCGGCCATAGGGACGTCTGCAAAATCAGATGAGCCCAACTCAGGTTCTGTCAAATTAATTCGTCTTTCCTCAGGCTCATGTCTCTCAGTAGCAGAAGGAAGGGGATCGAGGGGGAACAGGGTGGAATCGAACTCGGGCTCGGAGAGCTGGTCTCGACTCTCACGGGCCAACCTAGATGATGGAGTAGACGCGCCTGAAAGCGGTGCAGCTAGAGGCTGCCTAAGAGATCGTCTACCCATCATCTTGATCTGGCGAGTTGGGCGGATGGGATCTGGAGAAAATATGATCGCAAAGCAAACCCCCGGTTCACCAACGCAACACAATCTGAAGACCGTGAAAGATCGGTCAATTTATCTTGTCAATTTTATTTGGTGAACATGCAAGATATCAGAGCGCTTACGTGACCTGTTAGGATACCCGATACTACTCCAACCGACTGGCCCGCACGGAAGAGTCGGTAGTCAGCTAGAAATAACACCGGAGGGTTCTACCTAGTGTGCGGGTCACTCTCTCGCGCATCCAAACCATACAATGAGGGGGTTGCTCTCCCCAAGACAAATTTTTAATGTGAGTGTCTTTTAGGGTCAATAATGTTATCCAGTCCCAATTTTTTTGTTTGTTTTTTTCTTTTTTAATTTTTTTTTTCAAAATAAATACAAGCGGCCTAACGGTTTTTCCGATTCTCCTGATGATTAAGCCAAAAACAGAGGGAGAGAACGAAAAAGCCGATGCGCGAAGAAATCAATGATGCATGCAGAGAAAGAAATGCGTACCTTGTCTCCAGCACTCTACATGCAAGTGATCCGCGCAGAATTTAAAGACAGAAATAAAACTACCTAAATGGTGCAACGGGAAAAACCGGCCTTAGACAAGCAACTTCTATTGATCGTGAAGAACAATAGTTAGCTAACCGAATCGAGTCCGGAGTCCGATCTTGGGAGTCACTCGGTGCCCGCCACAACGGGTCCTGCCAGCGCTGTATGTGACTCCTCACGGCACGTGGTCTCAAATCCAATTAAACTAACTTTTTCAGTGAATTTTATTAAGGTCCAATTACGTTCTATAGGAACAGATATTCTATTAGGTGTTGGGCCTTAAAAATTTACGTCACAATCAATCAAAATTCCTATGTCTAGGGGCTAAAACCGCGAGAAACACCGGAAAAGGCAGCTAGCTATAAAAACCACGATAAAAGCCGCGAAAATCCAAATGGGTCCCCCGAGCACACCGGTGCTCGGCGAAACAGACCCGCTAAGTTACAAATGTCCACAGTTCAAAGTCTGAGTCCTAAATTATTACAAAAATATTGTTCTCTCAAATATATGACATTCTTCTTCTTCTCCCTGCTCTTCTTCCCGTGCGGGTCCTCAAAAAGTGTACTCCAAGTTCTCCACGCAGTACCTCGCACAAAAATTAGAAAGAGAGAGTGTCAGAAAACAGTTATAATGTAGAGAGACAATATGGAAAAATGACTACAAAGCCGTGCTCCCCGGCAACGGTGCCATTCTGATTACGCAAAATCCCGAACAACTGAGGTAAAGGTATATAATGAGGTCGTTGCGACCTCAGTCACTCGAATGCGTCAATCAAGAAAAATAATCAACCACTCACAGAGATAAACACAAGCAAGCACAAAATAGAGCGATCTAGCTAGAGGATTAACCTGGTATAGCTCCCAGGGTCGAACACAAGGAGCACAGATTGGCCTTGCGGCCTACGATGTAGTCAGAAATCCAAGGGAGTCTTTTTTTTTTTAGTGTTTTTATTTGTTTTTATAATTTTTAGATTTTTTAGATTATAAAGAAAATGAAAGAAAGGAAAAACAAGGCAACTTCCACAATTTATTAAACACACCAAAAATGATGCAAAAATCAAGGAAAATTGTTTTTAAGTTTTTTAAGTTTTTTACTGTTTTTGGTGAATTTTTGGAATTTTTCTAATGGATAAATTATTTACTAAAAATCAAACAATGCGAAAAACAGAGGGTACTGTCCAGCAAGGCTTAAGACCCAAAAATAAAATACTCTTGGATCTCAAAAAGCCCTAAAGGTAATTTTCCTATAATCTAGAAAGAATAAGGAAAATTTAGGCACCCTAATTATTGTTTTTGGATTTTTAATTTAATTTTTATAATTTTTATGAGTTTTTAGGGGTTTTTCAATTTTTAGGGTTTTTAAGTGATGAAAAATAGCCAAAATTGGCTAGAAAATCAAACAACAAGCAAATTACAGTATCTAATTTTTTTAGAATTTTTGGTGGAGTTTTTATATTTTTTTGTTATTTTTAAACCTAGACAGTGGCTAAAAAGGAGGTTTTTGAATTTTTAAAAATAATAAATGAAATCAAAAATGTCCTCAAAAATCATAGAAATTCCTACACCATGGCAGGAGCCATGTGTCAAAATCTCATTGGATTTGGAGGTCGTTTGATATTTTATTCAAAAATAAAGGAGGGGCACTGTGCACAGGGACCTAAGTGCAAATACCCAAAAGTTCTGGGGTCTTGGTGCAAAATACCCAGCGAAACACGTGCCAAGCACGTGCCTGGGGCACTCAAGGACCAAATGGTAATAAAAATAAGTTCCGAGGGCTTATTGGTAACAAGTACCAAAAGTCCAGGGTCGAAATTGCAAAAAAACCCAATAAATTCGCACATGCGGAAATAAAGCATTCACAGGGGTATATTTGCAAATAAACAAAACATTTCATTCAATGAATAACATCCCAGATCTACAGGACGAAATATGTAAAATGCCCAGATACACACGTGACGACGCACGTGGTCACACACACACAGGGGCATACATGCAATTAAAATAAAGCACGAGGTCCATACTGCAAATAACCCTAAGTGAAAAAGTTTCTAAAAATAATTACAGTACTAAAAAGGAAATGACAAACTACGAGGGGGCCCTACGATATTTACCCCTTTATTCGCCGACGGTCAGATGGACGCCACGTGGTGATCGGACGGCTCGGAACAGCTGGCGCTTCACTCCTTTGGCCTTTGGCTCTGATCGACGGTCAAGGGAGAGGCACGTGGACGATCGAGCGGTGCTGGGCTCCGGGCCTCTCTCTCCTCTGCTACGGACGGTTCCGATGCGCTCCTCAGATGGATCAACGGTCGCTGCTCCTTAACAGATGGACGGCGAGGATGAGAACTGGAGTAGAGGGTGCATCGGACGGCTCTGGAAGATGGAGGAAGAACTCGACGCCGGCGAACTTCGCCGGCCTCCTGCGTGAACTCCGGTCCTCCTCAGCTGCTGCAAATGATCCGAACACACCCCTGGTGCAGCCCCGCAGCTGATGACGATGGCCGATGGCCCAACCGAGCCCTGGAGGGGCTCCGGCGAGGCCTAGCGGCGCGAAGCTCCGGTCTGAACTGTAAAGGAGGCTCAGACACCCCCTTTGGACCTGCAAAGTAGACAAGAAGCTTCGCGGGTCGAGGGCAAAATGCCTCGACCCAAGAAAGCGGGGTGAAGATGGTCTGTGCTGTGGGGCGAACGAGCTCCGGCGAGGCGGAGACGATGGAGCTCGACTCCCAGATCCTGTGCGATCTGGGTTGAGTGAAAGGGCGTAGAAGGTGCGTGAGGGGATTGCGAAGGTGATGATCGGGTCGGATGGTCGAGATGTAACGCGAGATGGTCGGAATCGGAGAAATGCGTCGGAGATACGAATTGGGCGAAATCGGAAATTGGAAGAAATAGAAGAGCTAATTGATTACCTGGGTGGAGCGGAAGACTATGCTGGAGTGTGGCTAACTCCTGGTCGTAGCCTCGAAGGGCGTCAAGGCCTGAGGCTCGATGCTCGACGCTGGTGGCGGAGCAGTGGCGGCGAAGTTCGCCGGATCAATGGATTCGCTTCCTCACCTCACTGCAACAAGGGCAGACGCTTGCTGTCACTCTCGCGATGCCTATGGAGGTCACTGGGGAGAAGGAGATGGTCCAAAGATGGGGCGCGGAGGCGGCGGAGGGAAGAATATATAAGGTGACAGGGGCGATTAGGGTTGAGGGGCGACAGCGATGGAAGGTGTTGATTTCGTGGCGGAAGATCGGGCGAGGAAGATGGATGATAGGCGAAGAATCCGGGCATGAGGTTTGCGTGGGAGACAGCCTGGAGACGCGTGGGAAAATCGGAGAAGATGGGGTGGCGCGCTTCTTCCAGAAAAGGAAGGAGTCCGCGGGGGAGTTGACCGGGGTCAACAGTCCCCCGTGGACCAATCAGAAGCTGCCACGTGCAGTTGATTTTTGTTTATTTATTTTAAGGTAGAAATAGGCCGAATTAAAGAAAACTCAAAACATGAAATATTTTTCTTTTATTTTTTTCTATTTTTTGGTGATTTTTAATTAATTTTTGGGAATAAAAATAGGGTAGCTATATATATAGGTATATGTACACTATATGGAGTTTTTATTTTTGATTTTTTTATTTGTTATTTTTATGTATTTTTATGCTCATTTTGTATTTTATTTATTTACAAGATAAAATGAGGAATAAAAGAATATTTTTATTTTATTTTTATCACTTATATACAAGGGTGAAATAAATGGTTGAATACATTTATATACATGGTATTTATACAATGTATTTTTGTATTTTCAATTTTGTAATTTTTATTTGATTTTTGTTTTGTTTCTTGTTATTTTATATATTTACAGTATGTAACATAGAATATTTACAAAAAGTTTAGAAAATAATTGAATTTATTTACAAGGTTAAATAAATACAATGGTGTGGTTTATGCACATGGTGAAAGGGTATTTTTTTGACTTTTTGATTTTTTAACTTTTTATTTTGTTTTTAATAGTTTCTAAATATACATATAATATGGACAAACATATTTTTGGGTGAGGAAAATATATTTTTACAGAAGTATATACACATGAGCTCCTATCTCCCTCTACTTTGGCTTTTATGCGGTCAGGCCCATGCTGAGCCCTCCCTTGGGTTAGGTTGCTCAATATTTATTCTAAATATTTCCCTCTTTTTCTTTTTGCTCTTTATTCTTTTTATTTTTGCACAAAAACATGCTAATTATAGGTTTTTACACAATGCATGCTTTTGGTAATTATTTGTATTTACACATATCTACATGTATTTGCAAAGGTTTTTGTAGCTAAAATAGAAGAATAAAGAGTGATGAATGGGTATTCATCAACCATCCATCCATCATTCGCTCCCAGCCTTAGGAACTGATATGAGATCAGATCCTAGCCACTCTTCTCCACATGACTCTCACCCGCACGATTCTCTCCATCGTACAACGATGCCCTGCGCTCCACGTCACTCGATTAATCACCGACGTAGGATAAACCCTTAGTCCTCATCCTAACCGACCAACTGCACCCCAATCCCCATCGTCAGATCATATCTGATGATATGATCTCAGCCCTCTACCCTCTCACCCATCCCAGCCGTTGGATCCCATGATCCAACGACCACCGAGTCATCTCCTACCTCCGATCCCAACCATCCGATCTTCCTTCCATCCAACGCCTTTCCATGTGCCACGTCGCCTCTTCACATAAGTTGTTTGATCATCAAACCATCCAACGCCTCTCCACGTGCCACGTCACCCCATCAACCCTAGCCGTCGGATTAAAACCTAAGTCTCATCTAACCACTCATCTCTGCCCGGATCCGAACCATTCGATCAGATCTTTGATCTGATCACATTCGTCCGCCTGCCCTCCCATCCTAACCGTTGGATTACAAGATCTAACGGCTCGTCGGTCGTCTTCCTCCTCCGTAACCCCCCTCCCCTGCCGTTTCACCTCACTTTTATGCCACCCCCTTCCTATTTTGGAAGGCAACTCTGACCGCCTCTCCATCTCCTAACGCTTCCCCCTCGCAGCCTTATCCTCCGCCCACCTCACGAAACTTCCAAGACCTTCCTCCATTAACGCTCCATCACTAAATCTCCACTCAAAAACACCCGATCACCACGTAACTCCCAGCACCCCCTCCTATAAAACCACCTCACATCCGCTCGAGCAACCCATCCACCACTTCGCAGGGGTTCTCCCTAGCTTCCTCCGCCCTCCTGTGACAGCAGCGGGCGGCCTTGTCGAGGCGATTATGGCCGCACCACCCAGGTGTGATCCGTGGCCTCCGGCTACGTCGTGGCTGCCATTGTGCACCGCTGAGCTTCGTGCATCGACCGAGCATGTTGGGCGACGACCCCTAAACTCCAATGGAGATCGATTATAGGCCAAGTCCTCTGCCAATCGCCTGGCTCCGATCAGGTACCCGCCACCTACTTCTTCTTCTAGTTTTCCCAGTCTCCTCATTCGCCGCCTCCGTAGTTTTACCATCCATTAAGCTCCGCCTCACCGCCCTCGCCAACTACTCCTCCCTTCTCCACAACCTCATCCACTCCGACCCCCTTCTTCTCCACTCCGCCGGAGAAGAAGCCCTTGGACACCGCTTCCTGTCGCCTCCACGGGCTCCACTCACTCACAAAACACTCACACTCGCACGCACCATGCTTCAGTTACATTAACCAATGCAGGAACCTTCAATGGACGGAGTTAGCATCGATGCTTCTTCGAGCTCTTCTTCTCCGGTGAAGCTTCATCAACTTTCACCTCCGACCACTCCCGGAGCTTCGCAGCACCTCAGGGATCTTCGCCACTATCTCAGGAACCTTCCTCGACCCTCAGGGGAGAAGCTGGAGCATGGCGGAGCAAAAGCCAGGTCACCGGAGCCCCGCCTTATCCGGTCGCCTATGAAGGAGCTAGACGACACAGGTGTCGTCCTATCATCTGGATCGGATGGCAGAGATAAAGACACTTGGACGACCCGAGCCTTAATCCAAACCAGCAGACTCGGGTCTACCGAACCTCTCGTCGAACCTACAATAGTTGCCACATGGCCCGAGCCGACTACAACTCCCGAGCCTAGCCCCCCCCCCCCACATGCTTCGCAAGTGAGGGCTTGGGTAAATTGCATAAACGACCCTGGAAGTTTTGATAATTATATATTGGTCCCTTGGCGTGCTCCGCACGTGCGTGCCTGGGTATTTTACAGGGAGGTCCTCGTAAGTTTTTAGAATTATAAAAAGGTCCCTACGTGCAATGGAAAAATTACAATGGGCCCAGGAGGTTTTTGGTATTTACATTTAGGTCCCTCCAGGGACCTAAATGTAATATTTATCCTTTTATTTCTTGCATTTTTATTACAATTATGCCCATGCATTGTTTTCTTCATAACTTGAGAATCGTAGGTCTAAATTGCATGATTTTAGTGTTGTTTTGATCCTTGTTTCCTCATCTACATCATGACATATTTAATTTCTTCATCTGCCACCATTTCAAATGAAGTGAATTTTTGTGTTAGATTATGACTCTGCTCGACTTGTCCTTGCTATGATTTGATGACTGATATTAATGTTGTGATCAAATTGACCCTGATTTCATTTCCTAATATGTTGCTCATTTTCAGTGCTAATTTAAGGGTATATTTGTAATCCTTTGTTTTTCATATAAGTTCCCTTGCATTATTTCATGCAACATCTTATAATTGCATAAAATCAACTAAAAATCATATGCATCATTTTATAACTTTGTAATCTACATAGTGTATCCTACATTTTCTTGAAGACATGAGATTGAGAAATAATTCACACATGTGCTTCATTAATCAAAATTCGATAAATAGACAAAGTAGCTCGGGTCCCTGTGTTCGACCTTGGTAGACTTGCCAAGTATAAATACTCCACAACATTCAGAGATTATGGTTTTTGCTAAACCGTTCACCACATGTACTACGATAAAATACGACAATTAAAGTGGTGAAAATGATGTTCATAGTAGTCTTATCTATAAGGTTCCTCTGGAAGAGAGGGATGTGCTCAAGTGCCTCTTGTAGAGTCAGCTGAATCTGGAATCTGTCTATCATCTACTGGCTGAACTCTAATTGTGAAGATTTTTTAGATTTTCTTTTTTATTCCCCTTATCCAAGCGAAGTACTTGAGGGAAGGGGATGGCTAGGCTCTCCTCAGATGTAGGGCTAGGAATGGGTCCCTGCTGCTGAGACAAAATAGAATCCATACAAATATTTCCAGGCATCGCATATGGACTTGCAAATAAAGAACCTTTTCCTTTTTTAATTTTGTTGATTTTTTCTAAATAGTCCCAAGATACACAAACAGTGGGAGATGCAATCGAAATAAAAGGATGGCCTCAGTACCACCTACGACATCACGAACTGTGGCATCAGTACCGCTCTCTGGCTCAGCATCTGGATGGTTGGTGGCATCGGCACCACCTCCTGCAACTAGTGAAGCAATGGCCTCAGTACCGTTGGTTGGATCTGCATCCTTGGTGGCGTCAGCACCACCGTCATCATCATCATCATGAGCGGCATCAGCATCGCTTCCCTCCTCGTCTAGCGCTCCTGAGTCCTCATGGTGTCTTCGCTCAGACGAGGCACCACCGGCTGGCATCCTACTGCTCCTAAGTGTGACAAAGTCAGCATCAAATGTATATGAAGAAATATCACCCAAAGAATCACTATGAGTGGTGTGAACTGTACCTGCTCGGAATTTCTCTTTAGGTTGTTCGGGTTTGGTTTGATCTGAGCGGGTATGGAGGCTTTGCCCTTAATTATCTCCCTCGTCTCCTGACGGAACTCGTCCATCTCCCATCTAAAAGTGGCATGTTGCTTAGAAACAAGGCGGACCAAGTCATCAAGTACTGGGTTCTCATAGGCTGTTCCATGAGAACCGGACGAGTTGCCTCTCTAGAAATGAGGTTGTTGCTGGGAAGGACGAGGGGGATACTGCTGAGAGTACTATTGAGGTTGTTGTTGCTGCCTCCACAGTTGTCCCTGCTGGTAGGGACGAGGACCCTGTTGGTAGTGCCGTTGTGGCTATGGTAATCGGGGCTGCTGCTGCGGGTAGCTATACTACCCACCTTGAACTGGAGGTTGCTGCTGGTAAGAGGTACCTCCGGCTGACCAACAGAATCCGGGATGGTCTCGTCGGATCCCAGGCTATGGTCGGTCGTACCTAATTCCGTTGACATCTACCAACGGCTCCTGCTCGTATGGAGGTGGGGGAAGGACTGTCAAGGGTTGATCCTGCTAGTACACCACCATCTGAGTGTCCTGAGACGGTGGTGGTTAGAAGTACTGCTGTTGCGGCTGCTGGAAAGGCTCTGCATGAACATGTTGAACTTGTCTGTGCTGGTTGGAGTGTTGGGTCAAGTGGCTACTGCTAGAATCCACCCATGACCTGAGACTAGGCTGAGGAGCCGTCTGTACCTCCTGGAGACGCATGATCTGGGTCTTCAGGTCACTCAGTGTCTGTGCCGACTGATCCATCTGTGACATACCATGGAACTACTTCTTCTCAATGAGCTCAATGTGTTCCAACTTCTCGCTGATGATGCCCATATCGTTAGCTAATGACTCTACCTGTGCTGCTGCTGCTGATGAAGTGGATGGACTTGCATCGATCCGTACGATCCTCTGGTAGGACGCAACCTGTGGATGGGGCTTCCCCTGAGTGTAAAGACGGGTCTGGGACATGACGGTGTAGTTTTCAGCCATCTCCTCATAGATAGCCCAGACTTGATCCTCATCTTCAGCAAAATAGGATCCCCTACAAGATGCGTTCACGAGCCCCTGCAGCTCCGGTGTCAACCCACAAAAGAAGCTCTGCACTAAGTTGGGCTTGGTATGTCATGATGTGGACATCGGTCGATAAGCTCTCTGAATCGGTCCCATTCCTTGTGAAACTGCTCGTTGGAAAGCATGGAGATGGTGTTGATGAGGGCTCGTGCTTCATTCATTTGACCGAGTGGATAGTACTTATTCAAGTACTCATTTTGGAGTTGTTCCCACGATATCACTTATCTCCCTAAATGCTTCAGCCAATAGGATGCTCTGTCGACAAGGGAGAACGGAAAAGCCATCATCTTGATGGTATCCTCGTCCACAAATCGATCATGGACTGTGCTGCAGATAATCTCAAACTCCTGGAGATGGAGGTGTGGCTCCTCGGTGGCTAGCCCGTGAAATCTGGGCAGTAACTGAATCGTCTGAGGAGGGAACTTGAAGTCTCCCAGAATTGCAGACTGTTGAATCCAACGGTGTGTTAGAGTTGTACCAGGGTTGTGCAACTCTCTCATGGGGCGTGCTGGTCGGATTGGCTCTACTGGCTCATCTGGAAGTGGTCCATATCCTTCTCCTCGCTCTGGAATGTCTCCTCCTCCACCGGCTCTGTTCTGCTCTCTGTTTGCTCGCATCTGAGCCATCTCTCTACGTATGTCGGCCATGAAAGCCCCCTGATCTCTAATCTGTCGCTACATAGTCTCCAGGGAGGCTAACAGGGTGTTGTTGATGGCACCCTGATCAAGAACATAAGTGTGCGTCTGGCTGGGTCCATCAGTGCGCTCCTCGTTGCTGGCCATGGTCTCTGCAAAGGCAAAAGACCCGAACTCAGGTGCCGTCAAATGAATATACATCTGATGCGGTCTCTGCTCTAGCACTGCAGGACTAGTAGAAGGGTGGTCGAGGGAGAACATGGCAGAGTCAAACTCAAGCTCGGAGAGCAGGTCTGAGCTCTAACGAACCAACCCAGATGAATGGGGAGGAGTGCTCGAAAGCGGTGCTACCAGAGGCTGCCTAAGGGATCTCTAGCCCATCATTGTGACGTAGAGAGGAAGGCGGATGAGATCTGGAAACAAATAAGATTAGGAAAAATAAACCCCCAATTCACCTATTCAACACTGAGCTGATGACCATAAAAGTTCGGTCTTTTATCTTCCCGATTTTATTAGGTGATAATTCAGTCTATTAGAGCGGTTAAGCGTGCTGGTAGGAACCCAATATTCTCAACAGATTGTCCTGTATAAAAGGTCGGTAGTCTGCCAAGAGTTCGCGTGTGGCTCTATCCTAGTGTGCAAGTCACTCTCTCGCCCATCAAAACCAAACAAGGAGGGGATTGCTCTCCCAAGACAAATTTTTCAGTGAGCATCTTTTATGATAAAGTATGTTTAGCAGTCCCAATTTTATGGTTTTCTTTTTAGATCTTTTTCAATAACAAGCAATGCCTAACGAATTTTTCGATCTTTTGATTATGTTAAGTCCAAAATAGAGGGAGAAGTCGAAAAAGCTGATTCGCGATCAAACACGATGATGTATGAAGAGTAAGAAATGCGTACCTCACTCAAACTCTCTACATGCAGGGTGATCCACGCATAAATTGAAAGACATGAATAAAATTACATATATGATGCAAGACGAAAACGACCTTAGACGAAGCAATTTCTACATGAGAAGAACAGTAGCTAGACAATCAGACCAAGTCCGGAGTCCGATCTTGGGAACCACTCGGTGCCCACCACAACGGGTCCTGCCAGTGTTGTATGTGGTTCCTCATGGCACGTGGACTCGAGCCTAATTAAACTAGATTTTTCTTGTAAATTAATTAATTAAGTCCAATTAACGATCTATGTTGCATGCAGATAATTAGGGTGAGGCCTTAATTAATTACGTCACAATCAATGAAATTCCTCAGTCTAGGGGCCAAATCCTTCGAGAATCAAAATGAAATAAAATGCGATAAAACAAAAATGACAAAAACCATGGTGAGGTCCCCCGAGCACACCCGTGCTCGGCGAAATAGACACCGATAAGCCAAGTCCATGGAGTTCGAGTCCATGTATTATTACAATAATAATCAAGCTAAAAAGTTCTAAACAACACAAATCCTACAAATCTTCTGCTCCCACTCTCCTATTGCTCGATGATGAAACGAGCTGCCTCTGCTTTGCTCGGGTGCGCCGGCACTCCTAGGATGCCACCCTCGGTCGTCAAGCCCCCTCGCAATAATGAGAGAAACAAAAGATGTGTCAGATCACAGCTAGGAAAAATAAGGTAGAAGCAAATAAAGAAAATCGACTACTAAGTCGTGCTCCCCGGCAATGGCATCATTCTGAATGAGCGGCCCGAGCGACTAAGGTTAAGTGATATCAAAGGCCGTTGCAACCTCAATCACTCGAACCGGGCTCAACAAGAAAAATCAGACCACCATAGAAATCAATCAAGCTAGAGAAAGCAAAGAAGAGGTCTTGCTAATTATTTAACCTGGTATAGTCACCAGGGTCGAACACAAGGAGTATGGAATGAAACCTACGAAGTAGTCAGGTAATCCAAGAAAGACAAGAATTTTTGGTGGTTTTTTATTTTTTAATTTTTTTAATGATTTTCTGTTAAGAGAAGAGGTGAGGAAATGACGAAAAGGAACACTCAATCAATTATTTGAAGGCTTAGAATACTCAAAAATTCAAAATAAAAATATTTTTATGTTTTAAAAATTTTCAGATGTTTTAGGGTATTTTAGAGGGTTTTTTCTGATTTTTACATAAATCTATAAAAATAAAATAATAGTACAACATCAAGCAATGTACATCCTGGATATAAAGGTAAATTAGAATTATTTAAAATTCCTATAAAATCCTAACAGCAATTTCATATGAAATTATAAAAAGAAATCTCTCTAAGGAACTGAAAACACATTTTCTTTATTTTTGTAGATTTTTTAATGATTTTTATGAGGTTTTTAGTATTTTGTAATTTTTAGGTGTTTTGAAAAAGATGGAATAAATTTGCTATTAGAAGTAAAATAAGACAAAACAAACAAATAGAAATTTTTGTAGAATTTTTATTGCAATTTTTGTATTTTTTATGGATTTTCTAAATTGGACAGTGATACTTTTTAGTGTTTTTGAATTTTAAAATATCAAATAAAATCAAAATGAGTCACAAAAATTACCAAAAATACTATACAGTAATAGGAGCTGCTTGTAAAAATTTTGGAATTTTTGAGTAGTTTTAATATTTATTTCAATAAAAACAAGACACAGGTTATAGGGACCTAAATGCAAATATTCTTAAGTTTTTAGACCACACAATAACAAGCATAGAAAGCCCAAGGTCAAATCTGTAATTTATCCAATAAAATACACGCATGCGCCAAATCAGCGTTCATAGGGGCATATATGCAAATCCGAAAAAACATTCATTCAAACATTAACACTTGACAAGTTCAGGACCAAAAGTGCAAATACACCGCTATGCACGTGACAAGGCACACGTCCTCGAACTAGAAGGACTAGAATGCAAATCACAGAAACTACAAGGACTAGATTGCAAAAAGGTTCGACTACAACATTTGTTTTCTGGACTGAAGTGTAAAGTGAAATAAATGCAGGGTAAACAGAGGAATATACCCTTGAGGCACGTGAGTTACGCATGGGAGTCCACGTGTCGGTCGCTGGTAGGCGAGATCGTGCGGCTCTGATTCTCTGTGCAGGTAGATCTGACGCTCAGGGAATGTCCCCTACGTGCCCGGCTCAAATGTCTCAGATGGCGTCAGATCCACGGCTGGAAAGCTACAACGACGGGCGGCTCAGATGGAAATTGGTGCTACACTCTTCATCCAATGGTGACAAAGGATGGTGAATGAACAAGGGGCTGGCGAACTTCGAACAGGAACCGGGGCAAATCCGCAAGGCAGATCAGACCTCCTACAGGTTAAGCACCTCCGAGGATGCACTCCGCGTCGAGCAATGGGGTTTAATCGTCCGACGAAAGATCGGATAAACTGGATGGCAGGGCTCGGTCTAGAGAAGCTCTGCTGTGCAGCTGGAAGGAAGATGGGGCTCCTCATGGCTCAAGGGTACCTGCAATGCAAAGCCAAGACTCGGGGCTACGCTCCGATCTCGGCTATTGGAGCTGAAAAGCAAAGAAGCGGTGGGGGATGGGAGTTAGTCTCTGGCGAAGGCAGTGGATGTCGAGCCTAATCTCGACTAGGTCAATGATGATCACGATGATCAGATTACGTAGGATGATGGAGGTGAGCGTGTGAGGGTATCGAAACGGATGGATGTGGGTGACTGAACTCTGACTGGCTGGTCGGAGCTGGCGGAGCGAAGGTGTCGATTGACGTGCATCCTACTACCCTTGTTAATTTAATCAAATTAATGATAAAATTAATGTGTTGTCGTTCGTTGCAGTCGGATAATAAGAGCAGATCAAAAACCACTTTTCATTAATGTTAAGTTAATCACGAGTGGCGAATTTATTTTACTTGGGCAAGACCAAGGTCGAACTCAGGGAGGCAGCAGTCTCCTTAGGTAAATTTTTAGCAAATTTCCAAGTTCGGATTTTCAAGTGATAATTTTTTGGTCTTTTTCAATATATTTTATGCAAGAAAGAAAAGACACATGCAAAATTGGGCCAGTTTCCAAGTTAATTCAGAAAGATGGTCAAACTGATTCCAAAAATTATGAAACTTGGCCAGATGGTGAAATATGATGAAGTTAAGCTACATTAATTTTTTTGGATTTTTCTGACACTAGATGCACTTACTGTGAATTTAAAATGAATGCAAGGTGATTTTGACTAAATTACTTTTAATAAATAACAAATCACAATATTTTCAGATGTCAAAATTATCCTAGATAGATCTATGTGTGAAGAATCCAAGAAAATTAATAAACCTAAGTTTCCTTGTGAAATTTACAAATTAAAAATTAATTAAGTAAATCACTAAATGATTTATTGAGGCCTCAAGATGCATGCAAATGAGATGATTTTTGGTTACGATGTAGACTTAATTATCGTCAGTCTAATGTGCATTTTTGGGGATTTTTGGGGTCATAGAGAAATTACTACAAATTAATAGGCATAAATGGGCAAAATATGAGAAAATTTCACCAATTAATTAATAATAAAAACCACTACTTCCAAAAAGTATGCCAAGTGTCACATATGAAAGAAGACAAATTAAGCTACACAATGCAATTTTCAAACTTGAAAAATGATTTAAAATGAATGCTTAAATATATGTGCAAAGACAGGGGCCTATTTGGAATTACAGAAAATAAAATTGACAAAAATAAAATGTGTTGACAGGGACTAGTATGCAATTACTTATAATGTTGGGGGGTGGATGCAAATTTCCCATAGAACACGTGCTCCTCACGTGGGGTCTCCTGGCATGGACTGAAATGTAATTATGAAAACTTCCAGGGGCCTCGCTGCAAAATACCTAGAACCGCACGGGAAAACCAAGTGGGGTCCCAGGCTCGGTGGACTGCAGTGGCTCGGAAGGAGGCTCGGGGAACTCTGGAGGCTCGGACTTGGCTCGGAGTAGCTTCGGGGGATCCGAGCCTGGTGGTCGGGGAAGAAGCTCGGATCGGGCGACGTTGCTCAATGTGGACCGTGGATCAAGTGAAGATCCAACAGTTGCTGATGGCCGGAGACGTGGTGTGCATTGATCCGTTAGATTAATGAAGATAAACGGCGGACGTTGGCTACTGAGACGGAGGCGTGGACGATCAACGGACGTTAGATCTAGATTGATCCAACGGCATTTGGAGCGCGAGGGAGGCGGTGATGTGGCATGCTCTGGAGCATGGGATCCTCCTGATTCGATGGCAGTGGCTGATGGCAACGTGGAAGGCTCCGAACCGTCCGATCAAGGGGATCAGACGGATGCTGGGCTTCGTGCCTAATGGTCCACCGCCTCCTGCGGTGGAGAGGGCTGTGCTCCGATGAAGGGTCTTGAACTTCGCCTCCTCCTCGGGTCGTCGATGAAGATGAAAGTGGCGGGTGGACGGAGAAGAAAATCAGAGAATAAGAAGGGAAATGAAGAAGAAGATCGGAGGGAAGATGAAGGTGTCTACCTGGGGTCAGAAGCTCGGATGAGAGCTTCCAGGTCTTTGCTCAGAGGTCGATAGTGTCCCAAGCTCGTGCAGCACCGTGGAGGAGCTGTGACATGGCGGAGATGTGCCGCGGATATCGTCGGAGGTCGTCTACCATCTTTGCTCAATGTCGAGCCCAATTGCTGTCACCAATGAGTAGACTGGAGCTCAAGGTAACCTCCTGAACTGGCGGATGGGGTTGAAGGTGGCTGCAGGCGGATATTTATAGGTTGGAGATGGTAGTGTAGGTGGTGACGTGGTGAAGTTGGTGGGCGTCGTGGAGCGAGGTGGAGGGTGTTCATGGTGAGTGAGGGAGTTGGAGAGGATGGGGGAAGAGTGGGGTGTGTCGTGGATGTGAAGGAAGGCGACGAGGGTGGTCGGAGTGGCTCCCGAAATAGAAAGGGTGCGGCCCTCGCGCACGGTGGGCGACGTAGGGTGCGGGGCAATCGGGAGGTAGACGACGACTTCCCTGTCGTTGGATCTTGCGATCCAACGGCTAATTATGAGGTGCTATGGGACGGCTAGGATTAAATCTAGGTGATGAGATCGATGGTGCGGGACGCACCACGTGGCGGGCGGAAGATGCGGTGCTGGTGTGCGGTCAGGTTGAAGTGGGGTTTTGATCGAAGGGTTACGATGGTGCCATGTGGAGGTCGTAAGTGAAGGTCGAAAAGGGACGGTTGAGATGAGGTCTTAGGGATCTGATCGTGTGGTTCATGAGACAACACATGGCGCGCTAGATCTTAGGCAGAGATGGAGGACTAAGATGAGATATGGCTGTGATCGAAAGGTCCAGATGTAGCGCGAGATGGAGGACCATTATTGAGGGCTTCTGGTGAATATCGGAGGGTGCTTAGTACAACATGTGTCGAGCAAAGGGTGAGGCACGAAGGGATGACCCTGATTTGATCTCTGGGCTCGATCGAATGGCTGAGGAGAGCTGCGAGAATGGAAGGCTAAGATCGAGAGAGAGAGAGAGAGAGATGAAAAGATCGGGCGACGAAGATGACAGGGCGCGTGGCGCACAAAGAAGCGGGCCGCTTGGCGCAATCAGAGGGTGCCACGTGGCCAGCTCTGAGTGGCTGAGAAAGAAAATGAAATTAGAGAGAGAAGGAAGCCGAATTTGGAAAAACTCAAACCATGAAAGTTGTGGATCTCGATGAGATTTCTATGTTTCATATTGACCAAAAATGGCAATCAGGTCAAATATGATACAAAAATACAAGAGTACAAATATACATACATACATATATATATAGTATACAAGGGGGCCCAAAAACCCAAGTTTTGTATACGAGCTCCAAATTGAATGAAATTGGTCTCATTTTAAAGGTCTCTAGATGTGTATTAATCTAAAGGTGAGTAGACCTAATTCGGAGGTTGTGTGAGATGGATATTGGCATTCTAAGATCTAGGTTCTCCAACTGGTTTAAGGCTTTATTGAGCAATTTATAGGACAGGGATTTTTGGCCTTCTTCCCTATATTATTAACTAATAATGTATACTGTGTAGGGCAGTTGTTATTTGATTTCAGAGGGGCTATAAAATACCAATAATTAGGTAAATTATTGGTGGACATTTTACAAGTGGATTTTACAAATGAATTGGCTTCTTATTTAATGCAGATATGAATGCTAAAATGCATGTATTGTGGATTGATACATGAATGCTATTTATTCAAGATAAAGGGAAATATGCTACTAAATATTCGGTAACAAGGCTCTATTTTCCAATTTAAGAGTGATGAATCATAGATTCATCAACTCCCTATACTCAAACCTTGCTCGTCCACGAGAAACTAAATGAAATGCAAAAGTAAAATGATTTTGGGTTCCATACCAAGGTCATGAACAAAAGTTGAAAATGGAGTTTGACTCGACCTTTGGATTAATTGTGTGGCGGAACCTTATTGGGACCTGAACTTAAGACCTAACAGACTTCAAGTTCCACAAGTCTTCTATTCAAGACGCCTCAACAGTCAGGTCAGAACAAATCCTCAAACGCAAATTTCTGATGACTATGATTCTTACTTGTACTGTGTAAGTGATAAAATAGCTCTCCACATTAGAAATGGCTAAGAACCAGCCTCCTCTAACAAGGTAATTCTAATTCTTCGGTCGAGTAACTCTTTCCTCGAGGAGTGGGGTATTCCCTTCTAAGCTCAAGTGCGACCAGCTCAAGAGGAGGGGGTGGAGAAAGAATGGACGGTAGCCAGTGTAGCTACCTATCCCGGGATGCCTGACCAATGTAGCCAAGTCATCCAGCTGCCTACTTCTTGCTAATATACATACTCCGACAGGTATTTTACTTTCACGTTGGCATGTCTATTATTTTTTTTGAAAGCTATATACAAGGTGTAGCATGCGCATCAGGAGTTTTTCCTCTTGAGCCAGTAGATTATCCCTCTTTTTAAGCATTATTGCAACCCACAGCGTCCTGTCCTCAGACGTCAACACCACCAGACTAGGTTGAGATGCACTACCCTCCCTAGAGGAGGACGGATGTTTCCACCCGTGTGCTACTCCAAGCTAAAGGATTCTACACCCTCTCCACCTCATCAATGAAGAGTTGCGTGCATGGTGCTTGTCCAAGTTAGGTCACTGTCTAAAAGAATCATGCGTGTGCACGAGATATTCTACTTAGACTAATCATGATGACATGTAAACATAGACTAGCGGACTCAAAGAATTAAGTCACTTGACCTGAGAAATCTTAACTCCAGTTCCTATAAGATTCCTCTAAAATTAGGTGGATTAAGGTCAAATCAAGTCTAACCTCAACATCTATTCATAACTTGGTTCCGAACTCACTAGATTTTCACCTTGCATATGCAAGATATGCAGATGAGAGGTGCATGACATGCTACATGAATGAAATGCAAGACTCTTTTTCATATGTAGAGATGATGTGCAAGAGTAAAATACGAAGCCTTTGAAATTTTCATTTTTCATTTTTTTATGAATATTATGCATATTATACAAGTGTTTTTTACAATAAAAATTCTCCAATTTTTACCCACCCCGTAATTATTGCATAATATATACAAAAATACGCGAAAGTACGAGCTATGGGTAAAGTATATATTACATATATACACGCCCCCCCCCATACTTAGCATGTGTAATATCCTCAGAGCATGAAAAGCGATGAAAAAGACATAGCTCGGGCTAAGCGTAGGAGAGCTAAAATTACATAATGTGTAGAAGTCGCTTCGCCCCCCTATACTTAGGCTCTGGCAACCTAAGTGTAGAATAAGATCAAAAATGGGGCGGACGAGGGTAAGAGGGGAAATGGATGAGTATATACATGGCGGGCATCGGTCCACCCTATACTTAGGCTCTAGTCAGCCTAAGTATAGGATAGGAGTGAGTATGAGAACCGATGTGATCTGGAGGATGTACAAAGAACAGACTCAGGTGGCTCATCCCCCCTATACTTAGGATCTGGTCATCCTAAGTATAGTCATAGATGGAGATAGATGAAGCTGGAATGAGTTATTAGAGTCGTGGGAGAGAGAGAACAGAATGTCCAGGAATGATGGGTATATACAGTGGTGTAGGTTTGAATCTTTCAAGATGTTGCTGATGGCTAGAGCTCACTGCTGCAAGGTCTCAGGCGCAGCTTGATGTATATCTGCTAAATATGTCTCGCGCATGAATACAATCTCCTCAACATGGACTAACTGCTCATTGGTTTCGACGAAGTGCTTCAATAGTTGTCCATTTACTAGGAATGTCGGTGCGTCATCTGTGAGATATGAGATCTCAACACATCCACTATCGTGCACCGTACGGACAACAAATGGGCCCGTCCATTTAGACTTCAACTTACCTCGGACGATCTTCAGCCTTGCATTAAACAACCATACCTTCTGTCCAGGAATAAAGGTCTTTCGTCTGATATATCTATCGTGCCAACGCTTAACCTTGTCCTTGTACACCAAACTGTTGTCGTATGTGTGGTTTCTGACTTCCACAAGCTCATTCAGATCCATTTCTCTCTGCTTCTGCCCAAGGTGTGTGTTCCAATTGACCTTCTTGATTGTCCATTCTGATTTATGTGCTAACTTTGCAGGCAGATGGCATGGCTTTCTGAATACCATTCAGAATGGGGAGATTCCTAAGGATGTCTTGTAAGTTGTCCTGTAAGCCCATAGGACTTGATCCAAGATCTGGGATCAGTCCTTCCTGTCTGGGTGGACAAGCTTCTGCAATATAGTTTTCACCTCCCTATTTGACACCTCAGCCATACCATTAGTATGTGGGTGGTAAGCGCTAGCGACATGGTGTTCGATGTCGTAGTCCTTCAGAAGTTTCTTCACATCTCTGTTTACAAAGTGGCTACCCCCATCAGATATCAACATCTTGGGGATCCCGAACCTAGAGATGATATGATCTCTGATGAATTTACATATAGTCTTGCTGTCTGCGGCTCGGGTTGGTATAGCCTCCACCCACCTAGACAGGTAGTCTACTGCAAGAAGGATGTACTCAAATCCGTGGCTCACAGGGAATTGGCCCATGAAGTCGATTCCCCAGGCGTCAAAGACATCACAAATGATGACATGCTGCATCGGCATCTCATCCTTGGAATCAATGGTTCCTCCCATTCTCTGGCATACCGGACATGACTTCGCAAAGGTGATGGCATCGCGAAACAGAGTCGGCCAGTAAAAGCCACATTGAAGACCTTCCATGCAGTCTTCTTCCCGGAGTGGTGTCCTCCTGCCTCCAATCTGTGGCATAAAGAAAGAACACTCTGGTATTCCTCCTGAGGAATACACCATCTCCAGACACAATCCGATCCTTCAAAGAAAAAGATCCGATCATCCCAATGGTAGTGTCTAACATCCGACTTCAGTTGGTCAATGTGGCTCTTGGGCCAATCCTCGGGAACCTTCTTGGAGACAAGATAGTTCACGATATTGGCATACCATGAGAGTGAGTCGACCACAAAAATCGACTCGTCGGGGAAGGAGTCTCGAATTGATGAATCCTCGGAAGTATTTAGATCTTCGAGATGGGAGAGATGATCAGCTACTACGTTCTTCTTTCCAAGTTTATCACGAATATCCAAATCAAATTCCTGGATAAGAAAAATCCACCTAAGAAGTCACGCCTTCGCGTCCTTCTTTTCCATTAAGTATCGTAGTACTGTGTGGTCAGTGAACACAATTACCTTGGATCCGATTAAGTGGGACCTGAACTTATCCAAGGCAAACACTACCGCAAACATCTCCTTTTCTGTAACTGTATAGTTACACTGAGCGGTATCAAGCACTTTGCTTGCGTAGTGAATTGCAAATGGGATGCCATTCCTCCTCTATCCTAATATAGCCCCAACAGCAAAATCCGATGCGTCCGTCATGATCTCAAAAGGTAGAGACCAGTCTGGGGCTTATAAGATCGTGGCATCCATGATCATTCCTTGTAATAGCTTAAACGCCTCAAGACATTTGTGATCAACAATAAACTCCATGTCTTTGCCTAAAAGCTCAGTTAGCGGTTGAGAAATCTTAGAAAAATACTTAATAAATCTCCGATAGAATCCGACATGCCCGAGGAAAGACCGCAACTGTTTGACGATGGTTGGTGGCTGGAGTCGTCTGATCACATCCACCTTGGCAGGATCAATGAACGGTTGGGGGTAATGATCCTTCTTCGTCGCAGCATTCAGGCGTCTGTAATCCACACAGATTCACCACGACGTGGGCACTCGTGTCACGATCTCCTCTCCATCCTCGTTGGTGGTCATCTGAAATCCCTACTTTTTCAGGACAACATGGATCGGGACCACCCATTTAGAGTCGGAGATGGGATAAATGAAAAACGCGTTGCACCATTTCTCTATATCCTTCTTTACTACATCCCGCAAATTTGGATTCAAACGACGTTGGAATTCACGAGAGGGTTTAGCTTCATTCTCCAAGTAGATATGGTGCGAACACAGAGCGGGATTTATCCCGTGGAGATCGAAAATGCTCCAGTATATCGCCTTGCGGTTTTTCTCCAGGATCTCTAGCAAGCGAGATTCCTGCTCCTCGGTCAATTGCGAACAGATGATGATCAGATATTTATTCTCCTGGCCCGCAAGGAAGGCATATTTTAGTGTTGTGGGTAAAGTCTTGAGCTCAGGTAATATGTGATCGTCTAGGAAGTCTGGCTCATTTGAATCTGGTTCAGTGTTGAAAATGGATGGATCTATCTTTGAAATTGTTTCCACCAAGTCATCTGACTCTGGAATCGGATCATCAAAGGTTTCCATGCAATCGGCAAAAGCCATGTCCAAATTGTCGTCCTCATCTTCTGATTGTCCTAAAGAGGTAAGTACTGATAGACCCAGCTAGGCCTCTGAGTTATCAAAGATGTAGGGGGATGGAGGTTCTGAGCTGAACTCATTTCTAAGGACCTCGCAAATTGACTCATGCACTGGATCTTCTTCGGAGGGGAGGGACTTATTGATGCTGGTTGGGTTCTGTCTCCATGGCCCACCTGTGTCTACATGGTCGCTGTCTGCTTCGGATGAAGAGTACTCGATACTGGATTTGGAATCTGGTCTCTGCCATCTGGTTTGCTTCATCTCAAGTTCCTCATCTCTGCCTGGAGTTTGGAACTGGATTTTCTCGATCTTGTAATCAAACAAGGCCCCTGCTATTCTGAGGAAGGGTCTGCCTAGGATGATCTGGGAATCTCTCTAATTACGAGGGGTTTCCATATCTAGGACAGTAAAGTCCACTATGTATTCCTGACCTTTGACTTTGATGACAACATTTCTCCATTCTCCTTGGGACCTCTTGGTTGATTTGTCAGCGAACTGAAGGAGGGCTCTAGATTTCCTAAGAGGTCCGAGATTAAGCCGCTCATAGAGGGTTGTAGGAATTAAGTTGATTGAGGATCCGTTATCTAGGAGAGTGCGTGCAAACGTGATGTCATCGACATGACTCACCACATAATGTGCACCCATGTCCCTTCGTTTCCTCGAAAACGAGTTCTTTATTACACAAGTCGTAGCTACCGACAGAACGTGTTTCTCAACACGGCTTTTGGTCTTCCTGCTAACCTAGTAGGTGTGCATCTCACCTTTAGGTATTTCTGAAATGCAGGTGTCATCTCCACATACTTGTCAAAAGGAATTGTGACCTTGATATATTTGTTACAAAACTCTGCCATCTCAGGGTCATCTTTTTGGAATTTTTTTGTTTTCTTCTTTCCACCCTTAAGAGCTCAGGGGAAAGGGATTATTGACTCCAACTTAGATTTTGAAACTGAAATATTTTCATTCAAAGCTGGAACTGAGTTCTGTACAGGACTGGGACTCTGACTCTGACTTGGACTATGATGAAAAGAAAAATGTTGCTGCGAAACCGGTGATGCATCCTCCGCGACTGCTGGATTGTCCTCCTCAGATGGAGGTGCGGGCTCTTCATCGGTTTCGGTGGAATCCCTGCCGATGTGGTTTCCTTGCTTCTTTGAGGACTCAAAAGTCCTCTTCTTCTGCCGGGGATGGTGGTGGTGCTGCTGTTGCTCCTCAGCCTCCAAGTTCTCCTCAGGTAGAGACTTAGTGGCTTCTTCCTCTGGTGCCTGTTCCTGATTACGATCATGGTCCTTCCTCTCCTGAGGGGCATATGATTTACATTATCATACGAAAGGATCTCATGTTCAGATAAAGAATTATCTGAATAGTATACATGATCTCGAGGTCGGTTCTGGCCTAGGTTTAGGCCATTTGGGTTGGCCTGAACCTGAGTGAGAATTGGGGTCTCTGGCACCATTTTTTGGTCTTGTTATGGGAAACACAATTCAGATCAGTTCTCATATCCAGATAGTCATTCTGGATCTATTGGACCCTATCAATCAGGGTCTGGATCGCCAAGGTGAGGGACTCCAATTCGGTGGGTTGGGCAGGTTGATATTGTCCTAAAGATGAGGTCCTATACTTGCCCTGCTGGCCATGCCGATACTATTACTGATGATGTGACGGTGACGAGCCCTGTTGGAATGTGTGTTGCAGCAGCTGGTGCTGCTGAGGTTGGTGCCCTTGTTCGGGCATGGACTGAACAAATCGCGATGCGGGGACAGAGCTGTTTTCCTGGTAAGATAGGGATGGTCGGTGAGGCTGACTGTTCCCTATCCCCGACTGTCTATCGACGGGGTCATGGTTGTACCACAGTCCATTGATCTCGAACATCTGCGTAGGCTCCTCGTATCCTATCTCCACTTGTGGGGGTGCATGCAGGTCTTGCTGAGTGTAAGTCTACTCCTCTACCCAGTTACTCTGAAGCCCCGGTGCCTATTCCTGTACGAGATGAACTCGGTGTACATGTACATGTGGTGCAGAAGGGGTAGGTAGCTTTATCTTAGCTACCTTCTCACCACTTGCTTCGGCAATTTAGAGAGAGACTCAAGGTCATTAACCCTCTTGAGAATCTACTCGACCATGGTTAATTTATCTACTATTATCCCCATGCTAGGGATAAGGTCGTCTGTCAGATTCATTATAGTCCGCCAGGTTGTCTCATTGGTGAGGCTCGAAGGAGACAACTGATAGGCCCGGGTGGCCTGAGATCTGCTTGTTTCCGCCATTTACTCTAGGATCTTCCATACAACATTTTCATTCTTGTTCAGATAGCTTCCTCCACATGCGGCACTCACTAACCCCTACATCTCTAGGGTCAGACCACAGAACAAGGTCTGGACTAAGATCGCCTTGGAAATGCCATGGCATGGGCATTTCTGAATGAGGTCATTAAACTTATCCCAAGTTTCATGGAATGGTTTGATGGGTCCCTGGGAAAATCTTTAGATCTTTGTTGTCATTTGATTAGTCCTACTAAGTGGGTAGAACTTTTTCAGGAAAAGGTCCTTGAACTGCATCCAGGTTGTACACATCACCCCAAGGTTTTTCAGCCAGTGTGTTGCCTTATCTCCTAAGGCAAATGGGGTGGCCTTCAGCCGGATGTAATCTTGGCCAACCCTAGGGTGACTAAGGTTGTTGCAAACCAGCTCGACATCTCTGAGGAAGGCACAAGGTTCTTCGTTTGCATTTCCATTAAACTTCGGAAGCGGGATAAGAAAGTGAGGCTTGAGCTCGAACGCTGCGGGGGGAACCGCTGGTGCCAACCAACTGTGCATCTCATTTTCTGTTGGGTTGTAAGCATCAACCATTGGTCGATCGATCCCTCCTGCTGCAATGATATGTCCCATCCTTGCTGTGAGATTTGCATTTTGTTGTTCGGCTATGGCTAGGCGAGTAAGGATTGCTTGGAGTGGGTCATCTCTATGTTCTTCCTCATCTGGAGGTCACTTTGGTGGCATCTTGTCCTCTCGTCTTGTGAAATGGAAATGATCTGGGTTAGAGGACAAATCAAGGAAGGGGTTCTTACCGAGGCGATGGTCTTCCTCGCTAAGCTCAGAGGAGAGGAAAGGGTTGGTTTGAGAGTAACCACCCTGGGTGTGAGGGATCCAGAACTCAAGAGGGTCATGAGCTCTGGGTCGTCCAAGTTGCGCTTGGGACGATGAAGATGAGTTTCGTAGGGGGCTCAAAGAGAGATTGGAGAATAATGTGTCGATGTTCCCCTAGTCAGTCATCTTGGATTGGCGAGAAGAATTGGGAGTTCTAAGTGAAGATAGGATTTTACTCATACCTGCAGCAAGCAATACAATCCAAACCCTGTATTTTCACACTCAACACGATGAAGGACCTGAAACTGAGTCCAATTAATCTGGTTGATTTTAAGTGTGATTTTCAAGCAAATAGCAAAGGTTACATGGCCTAGAGGGAAGTCGGCTCAAAGCCGGATGCGTCTTCCCTGTTTAACATGTCGCCTAAGATACCTGCATCCTTCCTTTCTTCGCTCCTATCCCTAGTTGATGGATTCAAAGACCATGCCCCAAGGCTGACAAGGCTGGAACTTCGCCCTGAAGGGTTACTGGCAACTTGTCACGGAGTACCACTAGTTCACCCCTGACTACCTGTAAACAGGCGAGGCTACTTGGTACTAGTCGAAGAACCTGAAAATATTCAACTCATGATATTTGCTAGGATCAGTTGGTATGTGATATGGAAGGCGGGGATTTGTGCTCTGCCTTAAGGTGTTCACACACACTCAAGTACCCTCACTCAGCCTGAAAACAAGGTCGGGGTTAATTTCCCGCAAGCAGAATTTCCAATTTTATTTTTTTAGTCAATAATGTTAGCAGTCCCGATTTTAAGTTATTTTTTCACTGGTTCAGTCCAATCCACACAGCACGCCTATCGTCCAGTCCCAATTTCCTTTATCTTAAGTTGGAAAACTAAGAGAGAGAAATCGAGAAAAGTCGATGCACGAAAAATAATGATGCTTATGCCGAGTAAAGAATACTTATAGTGATCCCTTCGCTTTTATGCAGGATGCAAAACAGAATTGAAATCTTTTTACATGACATGCAAATGCAGACGACAAAATCCGCTCCTAGACAGGCAGTTCTATTAGCGAGTGAAGCACATGTTGATTTGACTAGATCTGTGGTCTAAGTGCGTCTTTTAAGTGGCTGTGTGGTCTTAGAAATTACGAGCACAAGAAAACCCTAGAGTGGCTTGAGGAGCTGCCAGTGCAAGCCTATTCTAAAAATTCAAACCACACAGCAGACGAGGATACGGTTCCACTATGTTTACATATGCTAGAACCCAAATGGGAACCGCTGGAAATAATGCAAAATAATGAAGAAGGAAAAATTACAATTCCTCACAAATCCCTCAAAAGGTTCAAAGATACAAGTTCCTCGAAGCGTCTTCGACTCCTCGTGTTCCTCACACAAAAACAATTTGAGGTCAGATAGAGGATGACAAAAAAATACAAAATTTAAAAGACAGAAAAATATTCACAAGAAAACCGGGGATCAGAATACATGGGGATAGAAAAATTAAACACTCATAAATTAGCTGCAAATTAACCTAAGCCTTGTCTCCCCGGCAACGACGTCATTTTGACGTGCGTCCTACTACCTTTGTTAATTTAATCAAATTAATGGTCAAATTAATGTGTTATCGTTCGTAGCAGTCGAATAATAAGAACAGATCAAAAACCACTTTTCATTAATGTTAAGTTAATCACAAGTGGCGAATTTAGTTTACTTGGGCAAGCCCAAGGTCGAACTCAGGGAGGCAGCTGTCTCCTTAGGTAAATTTTTAGCAAATTTCCAAGGTCGGATTTTCAGGTGATAATTTTTTTGGTATTTTTCAATATATTTTATGCAAGAAAGAAAAGACACATGCAAAATTGGGTCAGTTTCAAAGTTAATTCAGAAAGATGGTCAAATTGATTCTAAAAATTATGAAACATGGCCAGATGGTGAAATATGATGAAATTAAGCTACATTATTTTTTTTGGAATTTTCTGACACTAGATGAAGTCACTGTGAATTTAAAATAAATGAAAGGTGAATTTGACTAAATTACTTTTAATAAATAACAAATCACAATATTTTCAGATGTCAAAATTATCCTAGATAGATCTACATGTGAAGAATCCAGGAAAATTAATAAACCTAAATTTCCATGTGAAATGTACCTATTAAAAATTAATTAAGTAAATCACTAAATGATTTATTCAGGCCTCGATATGCGTGCAAATGAAATGGTTTTTGGATACAATGTAAACTTAATTATCTTTAGTCTAATGTGAATTTTTGGGGATTTTTGGAGTCAGAAAGAAATTACTACAAATTAATAGGCATAAATGGGCAAAATATGAGAAAATTTCACCAATTAATTAATAATAAAAACCACAACTTTCACAAAAATCTTCCAAGTGTCACATATGAAAGAAGACAAATTAAGATACACAATGCAATTTTCAAACTTACAAAATAATTTAAAATGAATGCCTGAATATGTTTGCAAAGACAAGGGCCTATTTGCAAGTACAGAAAATAAAATTGATAAAAATAAAATGTGCTGACAGGGACTAATATGCAATTACTTATAATGTTGGGGGGGTGGATGCAAATTTCCCATAAAACATGTGCTCCTCACGTGGGGTCTCCTAGCAGGGAGTGAAATGTAATTATGAAAACTTCCAAGGGCCTCGCTGCAAAATACCCAGAACCACACGTGAAAACCACGTGGGGTCCCAGGCTCGGTGGACTGCAGATGCTCGGAAGGAGGCTCAGGGAACTCTGGAGGCTCGGACTTGGCTCGGAGTAGCATCGGGGGATCCGAGCCTGGTGGTCGCGGAAGAGGCTCGGATCGGGCGATGTTGCTCAATGTGGACCGTGGATCAAGTGAAGATCCAACGGTTGCTGATGGCTGGAGATGTGGTGCACCTGGATCCGTTAGAGCTAATGAAGATAGAACGGAGGACGTTGGCTACTGAGACGGAGGCGTGGACTATCAACGACCGTTAGATCTAGATTGATCCAATGACATCTAGAGTGCGGGGGAGGCAGTGACGTGTGGAGCATGGGATCCTCCTGATCCGATGGCTGCGGCTGATGGCAACGTGGATGGCTCTGAACCGTCCGATCAAGGGGATCTGACAGATGCTGAGGTTCGTGCCCAACAGTCCGCCACCTCCTACGGTGGAGAGGGTTGTGCTCCGATGAAGGGTCTTGAACTCCGCTTCCTCCTCGAGTCGTCGATGAAACTCATCGGAGGTTGCTAAGAAGCTGGGGAGGGTCTTGGAAGCGTTAGGTATCTGCCGGAGATCTCAGCTGAGGCTAGAGCGGTCTGGCGACCAATAGCGGTGAAGCTCGAGCTGAGCTCCGATGAAGTTCCGGCCAATGATCGAGAGTGTACCTGCGGGGGTTATATTGATAGCCGAGGCGTGCGAAGTGCTCGTGGGATGAAGTCACTTGTGGAGGGAGGCCAGGAGGGGCGTGAAGATGGTCCGGTGGTGAGCTCTGCCAAGGTGGCGGAGCTTTCGTCGGACTGTGATGTGAAGTGTCCTCAGGATGAATGAAGTATGGCGCGATGATCAGAGCTTCGAGGGGAAGCTCGGTGGCTGCTCAGCGGAGCAGAAAGTGGCAGGTGGACGGAGAATAAAATCGGAGAATCAGAAGGGAAATGAAGAAGAAGATCTGAGGGAATATGGAGGTGTCTACCTGGGGTCAGAAGCTCGGATGAGAGCTTCCAGGTATTCTCTCAAGGTCCGGTAGTGTCTCGAGCTCGTGCAGCGTCGTGGAGAAGCTGCGACACAACGGAGATGTGCCACGGATCTCGCCGGAGGTTGTATACCGTCTTCGCTCGATGTCGAGCCCAATTGTTGTCACCAATGAGTAGACTGGAGCTCAGGGAAACCTCCTGTACTGGCGGATGGGTTGAAGGTGGCTACAGGTGGAGTATTTATAGGTTGGAGATGGCAGCGTAGGTGGTGACGTGGTGAAGTTGGTGGGAGTCGTGGAGCGAGGTGTAGGGCGTTCATGGTGAGAGAGGGAATTGGCGAGGATGAGGGAAGAGTGAGGTGTGTCGTAGATGTGAAGGAAGTCTACGAGGGTCGTCAAAGTGGATCCCGAAATAGAAAGGGTGCGGCCCTCACGCACGGTGGGCGACGTGGGGTGCGGGGCAATCGGGAGGTAGACGACGAATTCCCTGTCGTTGGATCTTGCGATCCAACGGCTGAGACTGAGGCGATATGGGGCGGCTAGGATTAAATCTAGGTGATGAGATCGATGGTGCGGGACGCACCACATGGCAGGCGGAAGATGCGGTGCTGGTGTACGGTTGGGATGAAGTCTGGGATTTTGATCGAAGGGTTACGATGGTGCCACATGGAGGTTGTAAGTAAAGGTCGAAAAGGGACGGTTGAGATGAGGTCTTAGGGATCTGATCGTGTGGTTCATGAGACAACACGTAGCGCGCTAGATCTTAGGCGGAGATGGAGGGCTAAGATGAGATCTGGTTGTGATCGAAAGGTCCAGATGTAGCGTGAGATGGAGGACCAGGATTGAGGGCTTCTGGTGAAGATCGGATGGTGCTTAGTGGAACACGTGTCGAGCAGAGGGTGAGGCGCGTAGGGACAACCCTGATTTGATCTGGGCTCGATCGAATGGCTGAGGAGAGCTGCGAGAATGAAAGGTTAAGGTCGAGAGAGAGATGAAGAGATCGGACGACGAAGAAGACAGGGCACGTGGCGCACAAAGAAGCGGGCCGCTTGACGCAATCAGAGGGAGCCACGTGGCCAGCTCTGAGTGGCTGAGAAAGAAAATGAAATTAGAGAGAGAAGGAGGCCGAATTTGAAAAAACTCAAAACATGAAAGTTGTGGATCTCGATGAGATCTATAAGTTGACCAAAAATAACAATGAGGTCAAATATGATACAAAAATACAAGAGTACAAATATACATATATATATATATAGTATAGAAGGGGGGCCAAAAACCCAAGTTTTGCATATGAGCTCCAAATTGAATGAAATTGGTCTCATTTTAAAGGTCTCTAGATGTGTATTAATCTGAAGGTCAGTAGACCTAATTCGGAGGTTGTATGAGGTGGATATTAGCATTCTAAGATCCAGGTTCTCCAACTGGGTTTGAGGTTTTATTGAGCAATTTACATGATAGGGATTTTTGGTCTTCTTCCCTATATTATTAACTAATAATGTCCACTGTGTAGGGCAGTTGTTATTTTATTTCAGAGGGGCTATAAAATACCAATAATTAGGTGAATTATTGGTGGACATTTTACAAGTGGATTTTACAAATGAATTGACTTCTTATTTAATGCAGATATGAATGCTAATATGCATGCATTGTGGATCGATACATGAATGCTATTTATGCAAGATAAAGGGAAATATGCTGATAAATACTCGGGAAAAAAGGCTCTATTTTCAACTTTAAGAGTGATGAATCACAGATTCATCATCAATCAAACGAAAGATTGGAATGAAAATGGTAACAGGGAAAGATAAGAGTCTCACCTGAAGGTTCGGATGGTTTCCTAGTCTCTAGGCGAGGATGGTCGGTAGGGTTATGGCCTCGACCAAGCGGCGGAAGGTGAGAGAGGCTTCTCGCAGCAGAGGTCCGGCCATGAAGGAGGAGCATGGACGTCATTGCACCAAACTGACCAACAGGAGGTTCCTCAGATGGTTGTCACCACACCAAAGGTTTCTAGGGTATCGAGAGGGAGTGAGACACGAGCTGCCGACCTGGGGAGGCGGATGAAGGAATTTATAGTAGTCCCAGGTGGCTGGAAAGATCAGGCCAGGGCAAGCAATCCGAGAAGGATCAACGCTTCCCTAGGGATCCGCTAGGGTCTTGGATCCGTGGGGAAGGCACGGGCGGAGTTTTAGAGCAAGCGAGCATTCAATCCAGCCTAGAGAATTTCGAGAAGGAGGTCCGACAGAGAGATTGGGTCAGGTCAAGCCCTGAAAGAGGGGGTTGACCCGAGTAAACGTTTCAGACGTGGACCAATCACAAGCAGGCTAGAATAAGAACAAAACCAGCTGCACGACAAAATAGTGGGAAAATGAAAGATAAATAATTTAAAAATAGTAAATGAAATTGAATTTAAAAAATGATTAAAATAAAAAATGTTTGTTATTTTTCAGTGGATTTTTATATGATTTTTATTTATTTTAATAAAAAATAAATTACAGTATAATGTATTATATACAGGTATAATATACCTATGTATTTTATACAATTATTTTTAATTTGTTATTTTTGACAAATACTCCCATTTTATATTTTATTTATTTACAAAATAGTTTTTGGAGTATAGAACAATTTTTGTTTTGTTTTTATTATGTAATTATAGGTATATAATAAATAGAGAAGGAAATATATATACATGTATTATGTACAAGTGAGAGAGAGTTTTTATTTTCTTTTTATTTCATTTTTATGTTTCTTATTTTATTTTCAAAAACATGTACAAGGAGGTAAAAACATATTTTTATTTTTATTTTTGTGAAAATAAATTATATACACCCATGATATATATATATATAAGTTGGAGTGGCCCTATCTCTCTCTCTACTTATTTTCTTTGGCGATCAAGCCAATGCTTGGCCCTCTCTTGGGGTTTGGGTCACTCAGTATTTATTCTAAATACTTCCTTCCTTTTCTCTTTTTTCTTTATTTTTTTATTTTTTCACAAATACATGCTAAGTTATTATATTTACACATATTGACATGATGCGTTGCCAAGATAATTAGCTAAAATAAAAGAATAAAGAGTGATAAACATGGATTCATCACGATGCCATACACACAGCTTACGGGTGTGTCTATACCTTATATGGAGGAGGCCTACAACATACTGAGTTGGATCATAATGCCACATGTAACCATTATTCAAACCTCCTCTACGATGGTTGCAACTCGCAACAAGGGAGGTCTCGCTCGCTTCAGAGGATGATGTGTATGTGGCTGATGAGGCAAATTCCCGCATCATTATTACTCCTATAGTCACCATTCTAGACATTTCGAGGATACTTACTACTAAAAGCCAATGTTGCGGAAGTTGGTATTCAATATTCAATAAGATGGCTCAATAAATAAATAATAATCAGTATTCGAGCGACTTTTCGTAATTATTCAATTTTGAATTTTTTTAATATAATAATATTTCAAATATATCTATCCTTATAAATATATATATATATATTATCATCAGTTAACCTAAATACAAGATAAAAGTACCCATCAATAATATAGAATTTTGACATTTGTGGTGATACCGTGATAAATGGTAATCCTTGTGAATTAAAAATAAAAAAATCGAATGTTAGCCAATAGTCAGTCGAATAGTTGACCAACCAACTAATTAGTCAGGAAGACTATTGCGACATTGCATGAAGGCATGGTTACCCCACTTCTACTCGTGTTGCCGAGAAGTTGAGCCTCTTTCTACTTTTGATGATTCAATGACTTTGTTTCATGTATGAGAGAGATGAGGACTCATGCTGGCACCTCCTCTTATGCTCCTTCAAGCCTTTCTGACATCGTTGACACATCATTTGTTTGTTCCTCAGGTATAGCTTATGTCCTTACTAGTTATCACATGGCAACCATTTCAGAATAGATTATGGATTCTAGTGTATCTTATATGTGGAGAGAAAATAATGAGTTTCTTATTTATGATGCCCTACGGTTCTTTTATATAGAGGAGAAACATGTTGGATAAATTACATCGAGAGAAAGAAAATACATAAAAGTAATAAACGATAACTAATATCTCAACAATCCCCCTTAAACTAGAGTGTAGATATCAATCATACTCAGTTTGGAACAATACTCTATAATGGCCCTCTAGCTAGGGCCTTGGTGAACACATCTGATGTCTGATCTCCTAAACTAACATGAATGATGTAAATGAAACCATTCGGAATCATTTCTTGAGTGTAATGATAGTTTACATTGATATTCTTAGTCATCTTATGGAAGGCTGGGTTGTTGGGAACGAAGAGAGTAGCATGGTTGTTGCATTGAAGGTGCATGGGAAGAGGCACCTTAGCTGCTAGGTCATTAAGAAGTGATATGACCTACACATCTCTGTATTCCCTTGAGCCATGACTTTGTACTCTGATTATGCACTAGATATGGTGACCATTGGCTACTTCTTCCCCTTTCACGACACTAAGGAACTCCCTTTGAACACTGTAAAGCTAAAGTAGACTTCCTGTCCTTAAGGTACTCTGTGTAATCTTCATCTATGGAAACTATAACAGCAAGGGATGTGCCTCTCCTAAATAGAATGCTAGTGTCAGGTGAGGTCTTCAAATCCCTCAAAATTATATGGATTGTATCCATATGTGCCCGTCTAGGATGTTCCATTAACTGACTCACTCTACTCACTACAAAGGATATATCTAGCATTGTGATGGTCACGTATAAGAGATTCCAAACGAGCTCCATGTAACTCCTCTTGTTTACCTCCTTAGTGTTATCATGATATAGCTTCATGCTCGGGTCCATGGGAGTAGGAGCAGGCCTGCAATATGCCATGTCCATCTAAGAGAGAAGATCTGTAACATACTTCCTTTGGGTCATTACAAGACCTTGTTGGTTCCAGGTAAACTCCAGCCTAAGGAAGTAATGTAGGCTGCCAAGGTCCTTGGTTACAAACTACTGACAAAAAAATCCTTAGCTTCTTGGATGCCATGCACATCATCCCCTATAACAATTATATCATCAACATAAACAGTATTGCAACTGCACCTCTCTGAGACCGACCTTTGAACAAATATTGAATGATCTACAGTCGATGCCATGAACCCTTGTTGCTCTATCAAATCCGAGAGTTTTTGGAACCAAGCTCTTGGACTCTGTGTAAGGCCATGGATCACCTTGTGAAGTCTATAAACCTTCTGACATCGCCCTCTATAGTGAACTCAGGTGGTTACTACATGTAGACCTCTTCTTGTAGGTCACCATAGAGGAGTGCATTCTTCACATCAAGCTAATCTAGGGTCCAGTCCCGTATCACTACAACAAAGAGAAGGATCCCTAGTGTAGAAAGTCATGCCACTAGATAGTTAGTATCCTGATAGTCTACACCATATGTCTGGTTGAACCCACAAGACACAAACCTTGACTTATAACGATCCATGTCTCCATCTACTCGATGTTTCACCGTGAACATACACTTGCATCCCTCAACATATGCTTATGTAGGAGCCGTACCAATGCTCCATGTGCCACATGGCCATATGACCATAACACGACCATGTCCTTCTCCATAGCATTGTGCCACTGACTGTCTTGTATCACCTCTTGATATGTCTATGGTATCTCCAAAACTGATAGTACCATGATAAACGTCCCAAAATCCATTGAGAGTCGACCCAAGGAAATATGGGTTACAAGAGTATGTGTAGTACAAGTACGTCTCAGCTTCTGTAGAGCAATAGGCACTTCAAGATCACATGCCTCCTCCTCAACCTATAAACCACCCGCATGAGAGGTCACTTTCTCATCCTTTCAAAAATCATGTTGCATAGACAAATCACTAGTTCCATCAATAGAAATAATGTTCTCAGTACATACCAAAGGCATGTTGGACGATGGGGAAGGTTACGAGAAGGGGGAACTATTTAAGGCTTGCGGACATCGAAATGTGGTAACATATGGACCAACGTACTGGGTGATGGTGTAGGGGTAGGCACAAGGGTAAGTGTAGAACTGGAAGTGGTGGAGGTGATGGTGGTAGAGGTTGTAAGGTGATGAAGGTGGTGTAGACTATGGAGGTATAGTAGTCGTATGAGGAGGATGCGCATATACCTCCTCTCCAAAGTCAAACAAAGTCAACCTATCACTTGTAGGAGAGAAATGCATAATAAACTCAAAGAAGGTGACACAACACTAGCGTAGTGCTTATGTCGAAACAAATCAAAACAATTATATCCCTTCTAGGTACGAGAGTGGCCTACAAAGACACTTGACATCTCTAGGAGAGAGATTTCCATGACCAGGCATCATATGGTGAACAAATGAAACCAGGCTGAACACATGGTGTGTAAAAGGAGAACATGTCCTCGGGAAATGCAATCGAGAAAGGAACCTTCACTCCTAACATTGAATATGGCATGCAGTTCACCGAATAACAAGTAGTGAGGACCACATCACCCCAAAAAGAGGGAGGAGGATGACTCTGGATCAAAAGTGTCCTAGTAACGTCAAGTAAATGATGGTGTTGTTTGACAACACCGTTCTGCCAAGAAGAGTAACCACACGAGGTTTGGTGTACCATGCCAAGAGGCCTAAAGAACTTAGATGGTTGTAACATGTAGAACTCAAAGGCATTGTCAGAGTGAATAAACTTTACAGTACAGAGAAGATGTTCTTCATTTCATTAACAAAAGATTTAATGACAAACCCAGTTTCAAACTTGTTTTTCAATAGAAAAACCCAAAGAATTTTAGAATAATCATCCACAACAACTAGATAAAAATGATATCCCTGGTGATAAGGAACATGATTGGACTCCAAATGTCAAGATGAACAAGCTCAATTAAATGACTACTGTTATGACTCTGATGACCAGGAAAAGAAGAGTAGTGATGCTTCCCAAACTGGCATGCCTCATACAAGAGATGTCATAAATACATGAATCGGTATAAGTGGCCAACCGTCAGAGGCATAATCTGCTCGACCACATGAGCAGATGGAGAGTATCCAAGCTTCTGATAGCATGTATCATCAGAATGACATGGGCAATGACAATAGGTGCATGGGTTACACCGATGGCCACCTCTGCCATGGGGACCACACCCTCTAACTGTGTAGAACCTCCCCTATCGCGAGATGCAACCATTGTTGAGGAGGTTTTTGTTGATAGGTGGTGGGGTAAGTAACATGTTGAGGCGACCACAAGCCTTCTCCATGGGGGGTATGGTAGCACATATAAGAAGTTGTATGCCTGCCACCTTGTAAAAATCCAATAATTTGTGGTGTTCATGTATGCCATTTGCAATGTTGTAACGGGCATGAAGTTGTGAAGCTTCTCAAACATGTCACGAAGCAAAGAGTAGAATGTATGCAGAGGACGGTGATGAATCCGTGATTCATTAACATTCGTGTCGTATTTTGTCTTAAAATCCTTAATAATTATATGTAAATATGCATCAATATTCACTTTTTTATCAAAATCATATTCATGAGTAAATTCTCACTTTTTATCAAAACCATATTCATGAATAAAAAAGACATAAAAAGAATGAATTAAAAAATAAAATAAAGAAAACAAGTCAGACTATAAATATGTATATATTATACAGTATGACTCAGATAATATAAATATAGATGTAATATATATTTATATAACCTAACCTCTGAGATCAAGTCAACATGATTTGATCAACAAATAATAAAGTAAAGGGATATAAGGTAGGAAATCCAAAAATAATTAACCATATATAGAACACATAAATACATCTATTTATTATATATAAAATCTTCACATAATTATACATGATATTTATGTATATATTTCCAACCAAATTCTTCAATTATGTGTATATAAAAATATGTATAAAATTATAAAAAATAAATAAAATTTATATCATGCATACATGTCAAGTAACCAGAACTCCAAATTGTCAATTTCCCAACTTCTGAATCTCGTTACTTTGCCAAACAAACTCTGACTTCATTCTACTCACCTTTAAATTTCAAGATGTAAAATTCTCTAAATAATGAAGGTGATTTCATCCAAAATGGAGTTCGTTTGCGAAAAAGTGTTTGGACCTAATGACAATGGGGTTTCTGGTTATTTAATTTATTCTTTACATACTATTTAAAGTACAACATGTTTAGACTTTTTTATTATCTTCTTCATATTTTAGTTTATTTATAAAATAAAAAACAAAATTAATATTCTCATTTAATGGTTTAAATAAAAATATAAAATAGTTAAAAATGAATTACATTTAACATACAATTTTTTATTAACTGTGTAAAGTAAAATTATTAAAATATATAAAAATTCACACAAGTTTTATTTATTTATTATTAATATTATCTAAATTTAATAAATAAAAATGGTATCTACTAATTAAAACATCATTTTAAAAAATATAAGTCTTATTTATATAATACATTATACCTATATTTATTAGTATTTTATTTATATAACATAACACACAACATTATTTACAAGTCTATATTATTTCATAGATGGTTTAATTATCTACAAATTTTATTTTCACATCTTTTTAAAATAAGGTCATTTATTGTTTACTACCTAATCTATAAACTTCTTCATCCCTTGGAATTTTGTGGTGCTGACATCAAAGCAACCTTCTTCCCCAAGAACGCTTCGGCCCCCTTCAGCCACCACCTGCATAAACCTCCCACCTTCATTATTTTTGTAGCCTTCGATTCTCAACAACTCACAAATCTCCATCAACTTCCAAGATTAAGCTACCCTAATCCACGCCCTAGAATTAAGTCACCGTAACCAACCGTCATTTCACCTATAAAAATCTCCCAACTTCTCATTAAAAAAATAACTCTCTTCACACTTCAGTTCAACAAATTGATACTCATTGAATCCAGAGCTTCCAACCTCTTCTCCGGGGTGACAGACACGAGGAGAGAACTGGTAGGCAGCAATGGAAATTGGGTGGAGATGGTTCCAAGGTACTTTTTGTTTCTTGAATCACAGAGAAAAAAGAAATAAGAGAGGAGAGTATAAGAAAGCTCTTTCTTAAGGAGTGATCATTTCATTTCTCCTATAAAAGGCCCTCAATTTCGCCCTACTTTCTTAATCCATGCATGTCCTTCAAACCTCCCTAACCACCTTTCATTTCTCCTATAAAAACTCCTCAATTTTGTGTTAAAAAAATCTCTCCACATTTCAGTTCAACAAACTGATACCCACCAAATCCAGAGACTCCAACCTCCTCTTCGATGACAGATGATGAAGAGAGAATCGGTAGGTGATGACAGAGGTCAATGGAGTTGATTCCAAGTTACTTTTTGTGCCTTGAATCGGAACTCATATGAGCAGTGTAAAACTCTATCAATAGCTGTGTTCTTGAGTTATTACCTAGAAGTTCATACTACTTCCCATCCCAGACAACAATCCTTCATCTCCTTTCTATTTTTTTTCTTGGATTAAATTTCATCCCATTGCTAATTCATCATTCTTGTAGTTTGATTCCAAGACCATTTCAGTTCATAACATTCACTTTTGTTACTATACTTTCCAATTTGTTAAATAGGCAAGAACTTTCAGATGAAGATCATGCTTTGTGTTTCGATCTTGTATCATTAGAAATTGATCTTGCATGTCATTACAACTATAGCTTCAATTCTCAGACCGATTCATTAAGAATCGAGTCAACCTAGTAACTCGCATATCAGTTCTTTCAACGGCCAGGAGCCATTTTGTAGGATCACCTGAAATGAAGAGCATCACATCTTCATTGCATCATTTGAGGTGGTAGATTGAACATTTAAGAACAGATTGTTCTCACCTTTGGTCATTATTTCGTAGTAATTTTTCTTTAAATTTTCTAGGGTAGTTACACAATTATCCTAGCTAAGTTTATCACATTCATTTTGAGTTTTCCTTTATGTGTTTCTTCGAACGTATTACTCGATTTTCATTCCCACTTTACATATATTGTATCATTTACCTTTATCATATCACCTACCCATATTCCATGTATAGTAAATTACTTTACAATCTATATTCCACTATTTCATAAATTGAATAAAAAATCCAATTTCTTTTCTCCAAACCTTAACCACCATATATAATAGTATATTACTCTATATTCCACATACCTACTATATAGTATCATTTCTTTCTGGATAATTACTTCTGAAAGTCATTTAAAAAAATAAAAAATAAAAATAAAAATAAAATTTACAAAATGGAAAACCAAATAAAAAATTGTAAAACTTAAAAAGCACATAAAGAACTTGCAAAGAAGAAGATTAATCACAGAACTGATCTTTAATCTCAAGTATATTTTTACCTCCTTGTGTTCGACCTAGGGACACTTACCTGATTAATACCAAGTGAAGAGAGAGAGAGAGAGAGAATGCTTTATTATATCCTTATATTATCACTCCTACTCCTCTCTTTCTTATTTCTTTCTTTTTGATAACACTCTCTTCACACATGCTACAAAAGATGACCTTCTTAAGGTGACATCGAAGGTTAGGTAGATGTGGTAACAGACATGAAATTGTGAAGCTTCTCAAACATGTCACGAAGGTAAGAGTAAAATGTATGTAGAAGATGGCCACTCAGCTTGGCCATGTGGATATTAAACTGTAGCTAACGAATCTAGGCCTCGTTCTTTGCCTGGGAATATGTGAAGGATATGGGAAGATCTTTAAGTGCATCATGGAAGCGTGAGGATCGCATCGAATGCGATCAGGAGCGACTAGTCACACTAGTAGGTCTAGGGAATAGAATTTAAAAGAAATAATGTGATGAAACCACATGATCTAAGAATAATTCTCAGATCGTTTCATATAAACCACAAACAAGTATTAAGATTACCTCTTGAAGTGTGGTTGCGATCGAGTCTCTAAATAAAGAGACCTCCTATCTCAAGTCCGATCCGACGAAGGAGACTCTTGCGAGCACGTTGATGAGGCACGTGCTCCTCACAATCCATGTTGATGATCCAAGCGATGAATCTCCTAATCTCGTCACACAAGATCTGACATCTTCTTCATGAGAGAGCCACATCAAAGGAGACAGAGATCCATGAGCAAATAATTCGGCAGCATAATGACGTTGCGACGATGGTGACTTTCTCAAGGGCTCCATGGTGGACGACCACAATGAGAAAGAGAGAGAGGGGATTGGCGTGTATAGAATGAGAGAGAGAGCATGTACTTGATATTGTCCATTGAAGAGCAAGGAGTGCATCTTCTTATATAGTATTTTGGGATCCATGGATCTTAATCCATGTGCACAATAATCCAACAGATAAAATTGATTTGTGTTTCTTTCAATGGCCATGATCTTGTAAAAACACAACAATAATTAATTTAATTTAATATAATATATATTAATAAATCAATATAATCAATTCAAAATTAAATCACTTTGACCTTGGAGATAAAAGATAAGGGAATTTGATCTAATCCCTAAAAAGGGGGGACGACCACCCTTCTCCAATGGAAGTTGGTGGTCGTCCACCTGCATAGGAGGATTGGGTCAATTTCCTCATTATCTCATGAGATCCTATTATCTCATGAGATCCTATTATCTCATGAGATCTCATGATATTACCAAGTTTTACAACAACATTTGTTGTAAATTATCTCCCAAAAATAACTCGTAATTATCTTCTGAACGTTGCAATCATGCCATTGGAAAAATGCGAATCACATTCACATCTCAAAATAAAATGTAAATTATATTTTCAATTAATCATCCAATGAGAATCCAATTCACATCAATAATTAATTAACAAATATAAATCAAAATAGATTCTCTCTTATATATTATAAACTACATTTATAATATATCTAATTAATACGGATAGTAGTATCCACATTATTCATATCCATGATAATTAAATCACATTTAATCATCTTAAATCTCTACTCTCATGTACCCAAATAATATGAATCAAATTCACATTATTCATATTTTTGACAATTAAATCACATTCTCATATAACTCTCCTTATAATATGAATCAAATTCATATTATACATGATAATTAAGTTACATTTAATTATTAATTTTTTAAATACTCGGATATATAATATAAACAATGAAATTATCCATGAACTCTTTCAAGGATAATGCGCTTTCTCCACGGAAACTTGGAGATAAGGACATGGTGATTCTATTGTTCCACATATAGTGACTTGGATATTGAGATCACATCTCAAAATCAAATCTTGCGGACCTCTTATAGATGCTTGATTAAATCAAGACCGTAAATCAAATCTTCTTATTGCTTCTTAATCACATTCAAATCACTGTTCAATATTTGGACCAAGATCAAATTACTTCTTTACTGAGAGGAGTCACTAAAATCTAGACCCATTTCATCACTCCCTAGGAATGGAAGCACCATGGTTATACAATCGTTTATGATCGCATCACCCTTAGGTATTCTTAATACCTATACATCCTGCATACTAGAAGATCAAGAACAAACTCGAAGTTTTAGAAGGGTTTTATCATTAAGTTTCTCATTTTGGGAGTTGGTATCGATCATATACTTTCCAAAAGCATATATCATACGCAGGTGTTGATCATATACTTTTCAAAAGCATATATCAAACCTACAAATTCAGTCAAGCTTCCAAAGCGAGACGACTGTGCACGAAATTTGATTCTTCCAAATATCTCATGAATGAGCTCATGTCTTCCGATTCAGTAAATGGACCTGTATGATCCCTTTGAGAGATCATATTACTCATATGCCCTTGCATACACATCAGCGCGTCGATGTATCGACCTTGGTTAGGTCATCAACTTATTGGTCTGTCAAATGTACATACTCAGACATATAGTAACACATCTGTCTCTGATCAGAGGATGTTTGCCTATGTCATGACAACATACAACATAGGTCTTTGGTTAACTCGATCTTGTTAAGTCAACTCTTTGACCTAACTAATCTGACACCTCCGAATCTCTATTCCTATGTAGAGGACCTGCATCAAGAGGTCTATCAGATATCAACCTTTAGAGAAGGATTCCCATCTCCTTCTTAGGCTGGAGATTCTCTCTCAATAATCATTTGATGGTGCTTGATGAGTTCTCAATCTAACTTTTTAGATGTTCATCCAAGCACCAACCCCTATGAATTTACAATTGAATCAACAACTGTATGCTCATTAAGATGGCCATGGTACATAACCCTAATTGTACTAAGGTACCTATTATGCAAATTAGTTATTCCTCATTCATATCAGGGAATGATATTCTCAATAAAATTTATTGCATATTGGCTCATCATGGGCATGCATGCTCAACAATATGTGGCTTACAGAATATCCCACATCACCTTAGTGGTGGACCAGTTCACAATGTCATTGGAAATCTCTGTAGTAAGAATTATAGGGAGCAAAACACGCACGCATGTGTCATCTTGCTTCTAGGAAGCATTCTCCCCAATCTTATTTGTCCGCTCACTACAAATAGACCGGTCTTTGGAGATGGTGGTAGGGGAAGATCACTAAACATCCGTCTTCTGAACTAGTAAAGGGGACTTTTAAACAAAGATCCCCCCCATTACCATGGAGGACATTCTTAAGCACCTTTCCCTATTCACTAATCGGATTGGATACGGTCAACTAAATGACTGCCCTATTGATCGTAGATGTGACAAGCACACGATCGTCCCCTTCGAGTAAATAAAGGGGACGGTTAGGACCGTCGCCTCTCATTCTTTGTAAACGTATCCATCAGGTAATTACCATTGATACTCGAGTGACCAAAGGGGATGATCATGACCATCCCCTCCGATTAGATAAATGAAATGGTTTTTTTGCCACTATAACATAGGCTTTATGTTGGAGGTAATTTCTGAAAATTCAAAGCTCAGAAGGGACAGTCTTAGGTAGACCATCCCGATCATCATAATGGGGGATTATTGTGCAACCATTCCTGATGATCTTAAACTATCAAATAGACAAGATTAATCCTCATTATCCCGATTCCACCCACCCATACCCTACTTCGATGCCCCCTCTGACCCTCGCCGCTTCCCATCCCTCCTCCCACTCTAGAAGTTACCTCCCTCATCGAGCTCTCGACCTCCAACATCCACTTCAGTTGTACTTCCTCTTCTTCTCTGGTATCTTGCCATTCTCCTTTGAGACGAATCTAGTACCTTACAATATCTAAGCCATTTTTCCTAAACGTCAATCTTGTGTTAATTGTATGAATAAAACTTTACATCATTCCAAGTATTAGATGCAAGAATGGTGAGTTTGCGATTTACAATAATAAATTGTGTAATATATTCTTTTTAGCCTCCTAATTGATATATTATTTTTAAAATTGATGTTCAAGTTATGTAATAGTTCTAATTGATGCAAGAATGATGTCTTAGATTCAAGAATTTTCCTTGCATATATGGTTGGATTAATTACGTTTGTAGTTGAAATGTTCTTGGTTTGACATACACTATATGATTCACCATCAATTTGATATATTATTTGTAGCAACCTAATTCAAACATCGTCCCACGTATGTTGGTGTGTGTGTGTGAGTGAGTGTGTGTATATATGTCTGTATTGATCCATTACACTACTCCTCTGCTACATTACAGTTCTGTGTTGTCCATCTTTTGGAAGAGATCCATGAGCAAATTTCAAGGATGGATCTTTCCATTAGAGGTTTAATGAGGATGGATCTTGGGACTCTATCAAATGATGATGCTGCAGACTTGGTTTTTGTGAATTTGTGTGAGAGAAAACATCGCAGTGAAGATAGCTTTAGAAGGATCATTTCTCCTTTCATGGTGGTATCAAAGAGCTATATTCAAGACTCTTTTAATACATTTTAGTATGTCAGTGTTCTTACATCTATGAAGAATTCGTTCAAGCGCTTGATGAAGAATAGGTTAAGAAAATTTAGTGTACTTTTATGAGGCCTGCAACATCTATCTCCTAGAATAACTTTGTTGCTAAAGTTCTTTTATGGAGTTATATCCCTATATACTAGAAAGATGACAATTGATTTTGATGGTTACGTCAAGTCTTGTTAGAAATATGATTAGAGAGAATGCAGGCGGTTAGATGTGGATCTGTCTTCAAGGAAGTTCTTAGAGTCCTTGTTGCATTACCAGCTTCTGTGGTATCATTTTTTGTAATCTCTAAAAGGCATAGGTTTCTGTATCCCACATTGAATCGCACATCAAACTTTTCATTGATTATGCAAGTTGCTATGCTCATGCCCTTTCTCTTTAGCCTCCCAAATTTCTATTGGGTTACCATGTCTTATCTGGATCCTTTTAGGGAAGGGCATTGAAGGGTCTATGAAAATCTAAACTTCCATTTCATGAGGGATATAATATCCTTTTTATTGATAATTACTTACACGGGTTTAATCTCATTGGTCTAACCTTTCGATCTACAGATTCACAAATTTTAATTCTGGAGGATTTATCCTTGGTTGTCGCTTCTGCGGATGTGGACTTTTTGGGATCCGGAGCATTGTCGTCCCAAGAGTGTTCAGATTATAATGGTTGATTGAGGTAACAAAGTTCATTTAGGCTCGCAGACTTCAGTGGTTATTAGTGGAGCATCTTCATATTCGTCAAATTGAAAAAAGATTTCTCTACGATGCGTCATCAACCTTTGCTGCAAAAAATGAAAGGAAGACTACAATTAGTGTATATTTTTAGTCTTTATTTGCTGGAAGAATACAAATCTGCTTCAGTTAGGAATAGATGTTTGTAATTGTAAAGACTTAGTTTTAATAATGTATCCAGTTAGTTTTAATTAATTTAGTTGTAAGTACTTAGATGTTGAGTTTGTCATTTGCATTATTAAAAATTTTCCATGTTAGATTCAAGAATGATGATTTGTGATTTGCATTATTAAAAAGAGTCCTTTGATTTGATCATCACCCTGATCATCTCAACCTTGAAAGAGTAATTAAGATATATCTATTAATTTGAATGGTACATGAAAATGGACAAGAGTTGGATGAATAAAAGATGTGATGATTTGACAACTTATCGAAAAGGTGTCAATGATTTCTTAGTTTGGGCTTTTCACTGTGAATTGTTATACACTATTGTTGGAGGTGAAGGAGATAAGATTCAATGTTTATGTGTAAGATGTAAAAATATTTTGATGAAAGTTAACAAATGTAGAAACATGTTTGGCTCCGGAAGTTGAAATATATCCTCTAAGATTTTTTTAAAGTTATTTAAGATTAAAGTCAAGAATCGTTGTACCGATGATGATGTCTGGCATTTTACATCTAATTCGAAGGATATTAAGAAATCCTGTTATTTTTTTCAAATTATCATAAGGATGCAAAATCAAGATTCTGATCTCTTGGAATAAATTATGAAAAAAGTGATGCATATCCAATATTGCATTTTATATTGGAGGGAGATTCTACATTGGAGGTTTGCTCTGAATGTAATGCTTACAGATTTAAGAAGAATAATGATGTATCTGGGTTAAAAAATCTAAGATTTTGCAATTCTTCCCTCTTATACCTCGGTTGCAACATCTGTATTCATCAATTAGAAAAATAAAATGGATGGAATGGCATAGTAACATAAAAAAAGATACAAATGATCTTATTATACATCCTTCAGATTTAAAAGAGTAGATGAAATTCAACGAAAGATATCCTTCATTTGCTAATGAAGTAAGAAATATAAGGTTGGGGCTCGTTTATGATGATTTCAATCCGTTCGGAAATATGAGTATGAGGTACTCTATTTGGCATGTAATACTAGTTACATAACTCGCCACCTTGGATGTCAATGAATTCATCATTTATGATAACGTCCTTATTAATAGCACGACTAAAAGGAGCAAGTAATGAAATATATGTTTACTTGCAAGCTTTAATAGAGGATCCTAAAATCTTATGGAGTACATATGTGCAGACTTATGATTCTATGAAGAAAGAAAATTTTACGATGATGTGTGCCTCACTAACATGGACCATTAATGATGCGAATTTATCGGGTTGGAGTAAAAAGGCAAGCTCGCGTGCCAAATTTCTACAGAAAACGCACAATCCACACGGTTATATGTGAGTATGAAACATTGTTATTTAGATCATTGACGATTCTTACATGTAAAATCTAGGTGGCAGAAAGGGGAGAATGACAACAAGTTTGATGGCCAACCATTTGGACGTCGAATCACCTTAATTCAAAAACCAGGAGAATTAATATGACATGAATAAGAAAAGATAGGTAGATTTTGTTTCAGTAAAACATACATGAAGAAATTAGAAGGAGATTGGCGAAAACAAAATATACTCTTCAAAAATTGCCATATTAAAAGTCTCTACAGATTCGTCATAGTCTAGATGTAATGCAAATAGAGAAGAATGTTATGGAAAAAATCCTTGGAATATTGATTCTGTCAAGTAATGTAAAGGACAACCTATAGTAAGACGTGATACAATTCGGAATTAAGCAAGAGATACCCCAAATTGAGTCATATAACTCTAGAATTATAATACCCAATGTAATGTATATGTTATCTAATGATGAGCGGGATAGATTACTACTTTTCCTAATAAAGATCAAAGTATTAGACAGATTATCATCCCAACTTAGCAGACACATAAATGATGTCGAAAGAAAAATAACTGCATTGAAAAGTCATGATGTCATGTACTTATGCAGGTTCATTTTCACTTAGCAATCAGAGGAGTCCTCCATTCCGACATGATGCAATCATTAATTGAACTTGATCGATTTTTTAAAGTTCTATGTTCAAAAACTCTAGATTCAAAATTATTATATCGATTAGAAATGGATGTTGTCATAACATTATGTAAGTTGCAGCAAATATTTCCACCTTTATTTTATTATACAATGATACATTTGATTGTACACTTGGCAAGGAAGGCACGAATTTGTGGATCTATAGAATATCGTTGGATGTATTCAATTGAACGATACTCACGGAAATTAAAGAATATGATCTTTAATAAGGTATCACCAGAAGTTTATATAAATGAGGGATACTTATGTGAAGAATGTATTATTTTTAGTAACAAGTATATGAATGACGGAGATAGCCTAAGATTCGACAGATTTGAGCGAAACGACGATGACGATGTGGGAGATGAAGACTCGAATATACTTTTATTTTTCAACAAAACATAAGAGAAATACTTAAAAGTATCCATCGGTCAATTACAGATGAAGAAATAGATATTATTCATTATTTTATATTCTTATGCAATTAGATGAAACCGATTATTTTTTAACAATACAGTTCATATAGTTCAAAAAAATCAGACTTTCTTCTGTGATTCAAAGAAATTGTGGAACGCATGAAAGAAAGAAATGATTATCGGTGGAGTACGAGTCTCGATGTTCTTAAATGACGTCCATGTTCACAAGTTATTTTTTATTCCGATTATAACATAAATAGATTTAGATTTCGAAAAAAAGTCGGTTGATGAAAACAAGACAACATAATTTTCTAAGGTGATAGTAAAAGCGGAGCTCTCCTCTGATATGGACGTATATTATAGTGAGAATGTTAATATATTAGAGGTCAGTTTTACATACTAATTAAGGTGTGTCTTACTTCAATGTATTTGGTTTGATATCGGCTGTGAATAAACTGGATTTAAGAAAGAAAAAAATTCTCATTAAAACAAGCAGGTCGATTGTATATGAACAAACATTCTCTCTTGCAAGTCAAGTGGATCAAGTTTTTTATGTCTCTGACAACTCTAAATGGATGGATTATTCCTATTAGAACAATGCTTAAAGATTTTTTTGATGTAAATGAAGATCTAGAATTAGTGACCATGCATATCAGAATTTTACCAATTATACTATGGCTTGTGTATTTGATAATAACATTTCTACTACAAGTAAAAGATATTGCGACAATATTGTTACATATTAACATGTAATTCAAACTAATAGTGAATTAATTTACTCTTTTTCATTATATTTATATAACAATGATTGGTGTCTTGACAACTGATTTGTATTTATATTGTTATTTTTATGTGTGGCTCCTTGTCCTAGACGGATTCGAGAAAAATCTCGAACCTACTCTCCAACCACGTGCAGAATCTTCAGATGCGGGTAGCGACAATTCTCAATGTCGACGAGAACTATCCTAGTGTAGGTTCTTGGACCTCCTTCCACCTGATCAAACCTGATGTGTCCATATTATCGGGGCGACGTTGTGGGTGAGAACTCTACAAAGTTCCAGAACTACCTCGGACAAGTGGTACATAGTTGGGTTCCTAGGGGAGACAGTCGCAACTGTTCCCTCCATTCGAGGTCGGTATACTGGTCCATTTTTTAGAGGCATGGGGATAGGGGAGATGGTTACAACCATCCATATAGGGCTTCTTTGCACGTCCCTACAACCCAGTTTGGTCAGAACCATAGGGGACGATCAACAACTGTCCCTTGTAATATTTATAAGAACGATCGTGACAGTCCCCTCTGTTCGATGTGGGTTCGAACGTTTATCAGAGAATCCATCAGAGCTATACTATGAAAATTAATTCATATCGGTTAGACCCAAAATACCTCCCCCTCAACCACCAATAAAGCCATCTCCTTCTGGTAATCCGACCTGCTTCATGAATGACAACCCTTTGTATTCAGAGCAGACAACCCAACAAATGATTGAGGGCTCTACCTCTTCATTTAATCCTCTTTACGTTGATCATACAATTCATCCCTCATATTCGGTAAATGTCAATCCATCATTCATGGGAGAAGATAACCACATGATCGAATTGAACACTCCTTCACCTCTTCCATCAATCTTGAACATCAAAGAAAGATCATTACCTTGGATTGAACATAACAACCCCCTCTTCACTCATACAGAGGATTTGGCCGACCACATAAGATCACAACTCTCCTTGGACCAACTCCACTTACCTAGACCATATGAGCAGCCACCTTCCATGATTATTAAGGAGATACTTTCAGAAAATGATGATCGTATATCGGATATTTCAAGAGACCCCTCTCCTAGTACATATAGAAAAATGGAAGAGGACATTCAATTACAAAAACATACACCAACTGCTCCCATACATGGCCAAGAAGAGATTTTGGAGAATATTTTGAGGATGAGTAAGAAATTTAATTTAATGGAGGATAAATTTCAAGAACTTGCCGATCGATTAATCTCTGGTAGCTCGAATATAAAAATGAATGAGGAAATGATTGGTTCTAAGATTGAAAATTTTGAGGATATTCAGGGACCTAGGGATTATTCTGAGAATTTCACTTCTACATCTTACTCCCTTAGAAATGACTATGCAGCGGACTATCACCCTGAACACCAGAGCCCCTTTTCATCTGAAGAACATCCCATACCCCCACACCACCCAGAAAATACCAAAAAATGGAAATATTTGAAAATCACAAAAAATTGAAAATTCAGAAAATTTCATAAAAATTGAAAGTGAAGAAGATCTGAAGAATTTGGATCCTGCTGTACGGGAAGCAATAGGAAAGAAATTGATTTTTAAACTTCCCTTTCTACAGGCCATTGAACACTTCCCCGATCTTAAAGGATTTGTAATGGACAAATTGATGAATAAGAAGTCGGGTAGGATACGAACAAAGACTGAAAGACATATCTTGTCAATGGCCTCCTCCTTGGTGTTGAGGAGAAAAATCAAGAGCCGCATAGTGAAGCGGTTACCCAGATATGACTGCGAAATCAAAGACACAATTTTTACCCATGCTCGGATTGATGACACTTCACCGATCAATATTCTCCCGACCTCTGTATTCCATGAATTCAAACTCGAATCGATTCGGAAGATACGAGAGATTGTTCAATTAGCGGACCGATCAATAAAGCGGCCGAGAGGAACCATTTCTGTCATCATGAAATTCCAAGGTGCTCCGCTCAAAGTAGAATTCACGATCATTGATGTTGAGCATCAAGGAGAATTCACCCAGTCCCCAATCATTCTCGGAAAGCCATTCTTGGCATTGGCCAAGGCGAGTATTGATTATGAGACTCGGGAAATCAATTTCACAGCATTGGAAGCACTTAGATCTGACCATATCTTTGAGGAACCACGATCTTCTGAGGCAACCCACGAAGTCCCCGACAACCGTAACCATGAAGCGGTAGAAGAGCCCTACCCCGCAGCCACACCTGAGATAGCGGTTGTTGATGAGACTATTGGTTTAGAAAATCTCACCCCTGCTCCATTCCCAGCCGCTCTTACCAGGGAGAATCATGTATATGAATCATATGATCCGGAGACTTATGCATGGACACACCCTGGGTCGACCTACTCTGACTACGTGGATTACATCAACTCGACACAGGAATGCGCCAACATCAAATCAATTGAGAAAGAACATGCAGAGACTCTCCCCAGTATTTCAATTTCCATGAATCTCAAATTAGACAAATCTTTCTACTACGATCCTGAGACATATGCATGGTCACACCCTGGAGCAACATTCTCTGAATATCTTGACCAAATCATTCCAAATCGAGAGTGCTCAAACATTTGGAAGACTAAGAACAAGCACGCAGACCAAACATCAACCAAGGAGAATTTCATTGGCTATTCATCTGGATATTCAAGTGAACCGACACCTTCACGAAGAAATAAAAAAGAGTCACCTTTGACCTTTCGGAAGAGGTATAATCTAATGGTCTCTCATCAGGACCAGAAAAGGTAGTCTACATGAGTGAAGTCTGTTCGGCAGCCCTAAAGCCATATCTTCACAAGGATCCAAAATTCAATTCTCGTTGGATAACTCCCGTTCCTAACTACTACTCATCCAAAGCTGATGCTCCTGCCCTCTTCAAGTACATTGGAATTCTTTCGTATGAGCTGACTGAGACCGGTGCTTCTGAGCTATCATCTGAGGACAAATCGATTGACCCCAAGAAGGAACGAATTCTGAGGAAACAATTGAAGAAACAAAAAGACCAGAATACTTGGAGTATGTCCACCTTCAAATACTACTCCTCTGAGGATAATTCTGATGATGGATATCTTTCATCTGAGTCAAATACTTCATCCACTATCCATCATGATTTTTCTGAGGATAACACTAACAATAGTTGGGGATCATATGCCTCATCTCCGACTCATCATTACGATCTCCCACCACAGGCTCACAAGAAGATCAGCCGAAAACCGCCTTAATCATCGGCTAACCACCCTCCCTCCCGACCACATCGGTCTCCTTGTACAGCTTCTTCCTCTACTTAGGCCAAGGCCTAAGTATAGGGGGGATCGATGCCATCTGTTTATACCATCCTTCTCATTCTCCCGACCGCTCCATTTCCACCCTTCTTCCATACTTAGGCTATCCAGAGCCCAAGTATGGGGGGAACCGACATCCACCTGTATATCCTCTCCTCATTCACATATCATGACCGCCTCTTTTCCGCTTTACTTCCTAACCCATTGTATATAAATTTTCCACTCCCTTACGCTTAGCACGAGCTATGTCTTCATTACGCTTTTTGTGCTCTGAGGACACAGCACTCGCTAAGTATAGGGGGGTCTGTATATATACTTTGTATATATTTTATCCATATCTCGTACTTTCGCGTAAGTCTATATGTATTTACGGGGTGGGTACTAACTTCAAAAAAAAAGAGAAGAGTTTTTCTACTAACACTGAATTGCCCAAAATTTTTGAAAAAAAATGGCTTCTTATTTCATCTTTGCACACACACACGAAAAAAAATTATGCATTTCACACACTTGCACTTCATCCAACATCACATGCATTTGCATTGTGAAAAGACATTGGGTTCTGAACCAAGTTGTGAGCCGAAACCGAGAGTGGTCTGAACTTGCCCTTAATCCACCTAATTTTCAGAGGAACTTCACCGAGAGATAGGATTTTAATAGCTTCAGGTCTTTTTGACTTAATTCCTTAAGTTCCACATGACAATGTACAGCGTTTGACTCTTAGTGTCTAACCTGGTCTCTTCATTCTGGGTACAACTCTGGAATAGGGAATTAATTCGTACTCTCGCACTATGCACTTAGCTCAACCCAGACGGGATGTTGGAAGACTGTGTGAGTCTCTTTTCTGTAGCGTGGAAATCTAAAGACCGGAGTACGGGTTGAAATAAAGCTTCGGAAAAGGGATGGACGGCTGGGAACAATTTTTTCTAAGACCCCAAAAAATGTACGGAATAAAAAAATGCTATATCCGTAGGGGCAAAACAAGATCCAAGCAGAACCACCAAAAATTCCAAATACAAAGAAGCATTCTACCAAATAAAATCCGACCAAAAAGGTCCAACCTTCAATAAACCTACAGATCTTGGTGGAGACTTGGCTACATTGGCCATCTTCACAAGGAGAGGTGACTACACTGGCCACCCCCTCCAGTTCTTTTTTCTTTCTTCTAACTTCTCCCCCATTTCGATTGTGAACACATCATGACAGATCTTAGAAGGAAATACCTGACTCCCCGAGGACGAGTTACTGGAGAGGAGAGGAGCATGCTAGTCCGGCATTCTGGATGGGAAGAGCTAAAACCCTTCACACAAACGAGTCGGTTATTCAATGTTCATAGGGTATACTTTGGGAAGAGGATTGATCTAAGATGACTTCTGAGCCGTATGTCAATGATATATAGAACTTGAGGGCTGTTGATTTTAAAATTCTAAGTCTCACCGAAGTTCCGCCACACTATTAATCCAAAGGTCAAGTTTAGTTTCACTTTCATCTTCAGTTCATGGTCTTGGTATGGAACCCAGTCTCATTTCACTTCATGGCATTTCTTTTTGATGCTCAGGGACGAGCATGGTTTAAGTATAGGGGGATGATGAATCTCGGATTCATCACTCTAAATCTCATTTATTAAGCTTAAATCCCTAAAAATCAACGGCATATTTGCATTTATTCTGCATAATTAGCATTCATGCATGTTTTCATAAAAATAATATTTTATCCATAATTTCTGCACAAAATAAAAGCCAAAATCCAAGCCATAGTTGACCTGTAAATAGCCTAACTTCCCAGATTTTTAACTCCTTCATGCTAACTCCGAATAACCCAAAACCACTTCCATTGTGTACATATCACTCACAAGAATAAACGAAAAATACAAAAAATCACTAACCTAAATAAGTGGACCAAAAACCCAAACCCTAGTTTCAGGATTTTTGGACTAAAAGCCACATGTCTTCCCCATCTAGTGTCCGATTTGATCCTACTCACTTTTGAACTAATGCACATTCAATTACCTTCAAAACAAGACCAAGTTCAAGTGAATCAGAGCTCGTGTGTGAAAGTTGGGTTTTGGGCCTCTTTTGCACATTGTATATTTTCGCGGTTTTCTGACCTATATTTGATGTATATATTTTCTTTATTAATAAAAATCCAAAAAAATTAGATTTAGATGTCTTTTATTTATCTTTGATTTTTCCATTTTTTTCCGGATTTTTATCTTGTTTAAAAATGACAAAAAAAATTAGAAAACCTAAAAATCAAGGTATTCTATATACATAGGATACCCCAAAAATTCACTTTTTACATTTGACCGAATTTGACTTTGATGTCTTCATGAAAGTTATAGATCTTGTCGAGACGAGCATTTTCCGTGAAGAAATTTTTTCGATCAGAGGTCATTTGCTATTTTTTATTGATTTTACAAAGGTATTTATTCTCGAATTATCTGGTGCTGACACGTGGCAGCCTCAGAGGCCGCCACGTGTCAGTGATTTTTGGACGTTTTTAATATCGTTTTTATTAAATATATATATATATAATTAAAACCACCCGCACGTGCGTTGCACGTGCCACCAGGCACGTGCTCCGCACGTGCCGCACCCCTTCCCCAGGCCTTCGCCACGTGGCCCATACCGGGCCGTTCGATCTCGGCCGATCGAACGGCCTGGGACCCGTCTTCCTCCTCCCAACGACTGCCCGTCAGCCCTAACCTCGCGCCTCCCCCTTTTTTCTCAACCACCGCCGCTTCGAGATCTCCGCCAACGGTCCCCCTCCTCCATCGGCGTTGACCCTAACGACCCCCCGGTCTCTCCTCCTCCATAATCCCCGCGCCGACCAACCTCCCGCGCCCTTATCTCCGCACAGGCCACCTCACCCTCTCTCTTATAAATAGAGCTCCACCACACCCTACTCCGACTATCCGCCGAATCGCAGGCCACCGGAGGTGACAGCTTCGCGTGGCCCTCGCCGGCGAGATCCGAGGGCCACGCCCCTCGTTGCAGCGCCACCTCCGCAGCCCTTGCTGCCCTGCTCCGCCTCCTGCGTCGAGCCTACGACACCAACGCCGCCATCTTCTCCACCCGATCATCGACAACTACAGCAGCTACGCCTTCGACCTCCAATTCCGATTTCAACGGTCTTCTTCCCTGACTCCATCTCCGCCTTCGTCAACCACATCAACAACTCCGCCGTGCGCCATCGAGCATCCTCGTCTCCAGCAACCACCTCCTCCGACAACCTTCGCCTGTGGTCGAGCTCCATCTCCAGCTACTCCGTCATCGACCACCGCTTCATCAACAACTTCATCGACAACGCAGCCCCTCTTCGTTGTTCTCCGCCCAAGCATCAACGCCAAACGCATGTCGCCGACTCCACCTCCGCCTCGACTGACACGCCTCGGTCGTGCCCTCTGCTCCTCCACCTTCGCGACGCCGATCGTCCTCGGCCATCCAAAAGGCGTCTCCGCCACACAATCCAGCCGCCGGAGCAAGCCGCCTCCGCCTCGCCATCGCCTCCTCGCCGTCGGGCTCCGAGCCCGAGGCCCTCCCACGTGAGGTGCACGTGCGGAGGGAACGCCCATGTCAGCACTCATCAGCCGTCCAGGGGTCACGCGCTAGGCGCGTGCCCTTGGGCAAATTTCAAAGACGACCCCGGAGCTCTCTTTAATTGCACCACCGACCAGTTGTCACGTGCACTGCACGTGATTGGCTGGAAAATTGCAGCACATCCCCTAGATCATTTCGGTAATTGCATTCTAGTCCAGTGCATTTTTATTGTTATTTTATTCTGCATCTGCACCCCTGCGTTCTCCATTACATTTAGACCTCTAGTCTACATCATTTTATTTATTTAAAAATAGCACTTTGTTCTACATTCAATTCTCTACATTTTGACACAATGTGAGTATTTTTCTAATTAATGGTTAATTAATAATCAATTATTCTGTGAAAATTGCAAAGTTTACCCAGTTTATGCTCTAAATTTTGTAATTGATTAACCAGTGCTCTAAAAATCCCCAAAAAATCACAGATTGTAGAGATTATTTTGATTAACATTGTGCCCAAAAATCTTTGCATTTGCATGCATCGTTTACCCTGTAAAAATCATTTTGCATATTTCACTATTTAATTTTTAATAGGTATTAGATCTCACATTTTTGAAGGTTAGGATTTTTCTGAGATCAATCACCTAGTGATAGATCTTACATAATTTTGGTCGTCGAAAATAAATAGGTTTAATATTTATTATAATTAAATTTTGAAAATCATTTTGTTTGCATTTAAAAATCCAAAAAAATTCATTTTACATCCAAAAATTCCAAAAAAATTACAGTGTATTCATTTCATCATCACTTACATTTTGGCCACGTTTCATATTTTTCGGACATCGTTTGATTGAAATTTACATTTTAGTCCCTAAAATAGGCCGAATTTGCATCTTGCATCCCTTATTTGCATTAAAAATTCCAAAAAAAAGACCGCCTCGAAAACCGAACACGAAATTGGATAGACACAACTCTAGGTTGTTCCTTTGCCTCCTTGTGATCGACCTTGGGACTTGCCCAAGTAAAATAAACATAAAAACCACTTGATTAAAATTGATTAAAAATTTGTTGTTATTTCTTGACCGTTTCCGATTGTCGACTACAACGAACGAATTTCATTATTTTCACGAACGAAGATTAAAAATAACTTCTTAACACGGCGTTTTCGGGAACGTCACTGGGGCATTACATAAACTAAAGGGCATCCGTCTAAAAGCATACGTTCTGAACGAACAGGTTAACGTCATTTTCTCCTGGTCTTCGGGTGCTATAAACACCTGATTGTACCCCGAATACCCATCAAGAAAACAATAGTAACTCTTCCCAACTAACCTCTTGATAATCTGATCAATAAATGGTAGCAGGAAATGATCCTTCTTGGTGGCCTAATTCAATCGTCTGTATTCCACATAGACCCTCCAAGAAGTGGCTATTCATATAGTTATCTCCTCTCCATACTCATTCACAACTGTGGTGATACTCGTCTTCTCAGGTACCACATGTAATGAACTAACCCATTTGGAGTTAAAGATGAGGTAGATAAAATAGATGCTCTATGACTTATATATATATATATCCTTCATTACTACATCTTGAAGATTCGGGTTCAACCGACGCTGAAACTCACGCGATGGCTTGGTGTCATCTTTGAGATATATGTCATGAGAGTACAATGCCATATTTATCCCCTGGAGATTAGCTACACTCCATCCTATTTCCATGCATTTTCTCTCAAGAACCTCCATTAAACGAGATTCTTGGTCTTCAGTTACATCTGTTGAGATAATGATTGGAAAAATATCTAGCTCACCTGCAAGGAATCTATACTTCATGCTCTGTGGTAAGATCTTCAATTCAGGACAAGTAGGGGCTGGCAGATCTGGCCTCTGAAACATCTACGTGAAAGCTATCAAATCTGCATGGGAGAACTCTCGCTGAATTTATAAATCTAACGAATACGACCCTTTTGGTGTATCTATCGATTGTGCTAGCTCGGTCCTTGTCCTAGCTGTGGGCTCTATGGACATCAAACATGGTAAGTAATCATCAAAGTACTGCCAATTGCAATTCGGGTTTGTGTCTGAGGGATCTGAATCTGAATCACATGGAATACAATCTGCTTTGCTACCCTGATCATAATCCTCAGCCTCTAAAGTGTCCTGTGCAATGAGTATGCTCTCCAAAGTCTCATCACCTGTCATCTGTAGCTCTGCAGTCCCTGAATGTGCGACAAGAGCTCGTGAAACTAGACCTGTCCATACAACTTCATCATCTGTAATCACAAAACTTCTGGTGGACGTCTAGCTCAGCCTTTGTCATCTGCTCTGAATCAGTGGTCTGCTCTGAGCAAGCTGAGTCTCTGGCTCTGATCTCCTCAATCATCTTTATTTGTATACTCTCGTCTTCGACACGAAAGTATATCTTCCCACTATCATGATCAGATATTGCCTTGGCTGTGGCCAAGAACGGTCGTCCTAGAATGATGGGGGAATTAGTTACATATTAAGGGATCTCCATATCCAACACAATGAAGTCTACAAGGCCCTGAATTGTGATGAAAACATCATTTAGCATCCCCTTCGGCCTCTTAACAGATCGATATGCAAACTGAATGACTGTCATGCTTTGTTTAAGAGGGCCAAACTCGAAACGGTCGAGTAAGGCAATCGAGAGGAGGTTAATAGAGGAACCGTTGTCTAATAGAGTCTGATCAAACCGTTGTTCATGAATATGGTATCTGACATAAGGAGCTCTTGCATAGGGTCTCTTGGCTGGTAATCTTTTCTGGATGGCGAAGCAGGTGGTACGGGTGAGCACATGGATTTCTGCATTGTGATTCCTCTTCTTCCTACGGATGGTGGTCTTCTCTCTGAAGTTCTTCTCGAATAGAGGAATGTGCTCAAGTGCCTCATGAAGAGTTAGTTGTATCTGAAATTTATCTATTATCTGCTCGATGAACTCTAGTTGTTGTCTCTTTTTGAGATTTTCTGTTTTACGGTCCTTCCTTGGGGCCTAGAGGAGGGCCATGTTTCTTCTTCTTCTTTTTATTTTTTCATTTAATTCATAACCATTGGATTGAAGATGTGTTAGATTAGCTCAATGGTCTAGTTGAGTTAATGGATTAAACTAACATAGGGTTATGGATGTGAGATGGAGTGATTACTCGGGTTTTGTAGTATAATTTGTGATTATCGAAGGTTATGTACATAAAATACGAAAACTACTCAGAGTTATAGGTATAAATATCACAAAAAGGGAAAGTAAAGGACAATAAAGAAATCTAAATTAGCTTGAATTTTCGATTTAATATTTTGAATGTTATTGTGATAGTTAACGAAACGGGAGCAACCATATATACACAACTTCTTAAAGATTTGTCATATAATTATGAAATAAGTAGGGAATGAGTTTTATTAGCAATGTCTGCAAGGACTAATAGATATATCCCTTCTGATATTTTTTTAAATATAAAAATAAATCAATAATTCGGTGAATTTTAATTAACATTATATGTCAATCCATATAATCTATATAAAAATCTCAACAAAAGGTTTATTGTAAATTAAAGTTATTAGAACCAATTGGATGCCTACTTGATGATTAGAGTTGGCAATTTGAAGCATGGGTATGGAAGCTATGCATTGATTCTAATCTTTTGGTGGGCTCATATGTGAGTCTCATTCTAAGCTCTTGCAGCAAAAATGCAAATGGGGGGTGGAGGCCACACCATGCATGTATGTGCTATGTTTTGCTATGTTTTGATTTGAACTTTTTTGGATAAATTTATCCATACCATAAATTTGGCAATCCAAATTTTCGAATTCCATTATGTCCGTTCAAAGCATAGCCGTTTCATGGAAAGTTTAATGAGCATCCTCATAATTTTGATGTTTATGGATTCAAGGAGACTGCTCCTCGATTATACTTTTCTCGAGATTTATCTTCTCTTACAAGACCTGTACTAGACATTCTACACATTTTCTCCATTGTGTTCTTCAACCAAATAATTCTTTGATATGCTTACTTGCGAGTTCTCTGTGGTACTTTCGAGTACGATCGATGTCGAAGTCAGCTGGTGAGTATCTTGTATCGTGATCATCAGATCCAATACACCCATAACGGTGGAGTGGAGTCTTCTATAAGGAACTAATTCTAATTCTATTCCCGCTTGTTACTTGTTCATGAAGCTAGTTTATATTTGTCCAATATCCGGATCTTGCTTGTAACTATAGATGATATTAAATGCTGATTCTTAGATTATCAAATACTATAAGCCCAATCAGATTTGGTTTAATTTATTGTTGATGATTTGTTTCAACATCTTTTATATGGTTAAATTTAATCTCGAAATTTTGAATAATGATTGAACTAATTGTTGATAATCACATAACCAACATATCACAACTCTAGTTTCTCCATTAAAATATACCACAAAATCCAAACACATGATCACACAAAAGGGTTGTCCACATTCATAATGCATAACAAACAAGACTGCTTCTTTCCATCAAAGGATATCTCTCAAACCAAACAAGTCCTTAAACTCAATGGTGATATATACATATAAGACAATCCACCGGGGTCACGATTGATAAATATCGATATATTAAATCCAAGTATCCATTTTATATAATTTTTGACATGCATTCATGTTTCTTAACAATATAAATACATATACGAATATCATTTCGACATCTCGAAATATTCATATTTGTATACATACATTCATTTTGATATATAAATGTAATTGTAAATAATAAAATTTTCCCTTTTAATCATATTTCGTATATATTATGAATTTAGTACATTATTTCCCACATGTACATGTGACACTAGATCCGACGGCTCAGATCATTGTACTGCAACATAAAGCTGTAAGGCCCCATTTGTTGCGTTGGAATAAAGGAGAGAATGGACTTCTCATTCATCTGTCAATTTCATTCTCATGATTGTTAGATCATATTAATATTGATGCACGAATAATGGTTACAATGGAAACTTGATTCCCTCATACATGAGAATAGCCTATACATATTTAATGTTTGTATCATAATGTGCATTTTGATGTGCGGTTTTATATTTATATTGTGCAGTTATAATACAAACCGTATACGTATTCTACTAAGGTGCTTGCGTTTTCTACAGAAAGAGGATGACCCTCCTCGAAGGACACATCCTATTGGAAGGGCCCCCCCACACACACACACATACATACATACATACGAAAATATGGGTCGTTTTTGCAGATACTGATACAAACATTAATATTTGTTTTGTTGCAGATAGAAATACAGATAGGGATATGGATTTTCATTTTTTGCTGATATAAATACTAATACTATTCTCATTTTTTTGTAAGATATGGATACATAATATATTTTAATGGATATAGATATGGACATGGATATGCGTTTTTGTTTTTTTTGCAGATACAGATGGATGTGGATTTTTATTTTTTTGTAGATACATATATGGATATGGATTTTTAATTTTTGTGTCGGTGTGGATATGTATACAGGTACAGTTTTTAGTTTTTTAAGATGTGGATATTGGTTATATTCTAGAGGATACTGACATGAATATGCATTTTTTGTGGACATGGATACAAATGCAGATACCAATCCCAAAGTTTTTTTAGGATATGGTTACAAAATATTCTAGCGGATGCATATACAAACATATATATATAAATTATATAAAAAATATAATAAAATAATCTCCATTTCAATTTAACTATTATTTCTTTGTATGAAATATATCAAAAATATAAATATGGATTATGTTTTCTCATTAAGTACATAAAAAAACAGATTAATGTCTTCCTATCATTTTCTCTTTTGAATGAATGTTAGAAAGAACTGTATCAAATATTAAATATTATTTACCTTAAAAAATATTAAATATTATTTTAATTCAACATGTTGCCGTCATCCCATTCCCACCGCATCTTCCTCAAACCTGCCGCCGTCACCCAACCTTCGAGCTCCAGTCTCCAAGTACATGGGGTTGACAGTGGAGAGGAGGGTCCTCGGGAGAACGGGTCTCTCCCTCAGCTGCGTGGGCTTCGGCGCCTCTCCTCTCGGCCACGTCTTCGGCCCCGTCCCTGACCACGAGGCCATCGCCGCTGTCCGCCGTGCCTTCGAACTCGGAATCAACTTCTTCGACACCTCACCGTTCGTACATCACAACCCCCTTAAAATTTCTCTCGATTCACGACTTGGTATTATACTGAATCCATTTCTGGGTAAAAACGTCGAATTTGTTTTTTTTTTTGACGATTTACAGGTACTATGGGGGAACGGTGTCGGAGTCCATGCTGGGGAAGTGCCTCAAGGCCCTGGACGCCCCTCGGGACGCATTCGTGGTATCGACGAAGTGCGGTCGCTACGTCGACGGGTTCGATTTCAGCGCCGACAGAGTTACCCGCAGCATCAACGAGAGCCTCGACCGCCTGGGGCTCGATTACGTGGACATCCTCCATTGTCACGACATCGAGTTCGGATCACTTGATCAGATTGTGGAGGAGACAATTCCGGCGTTGCAGAGGATAAAGGATGCCGGTAAGGCTCGGTTCATTGGGATTACTGGCCTCCCACTGGAGATCTTCTCGTACGTGCTCGATCGAGTACCGCCTGGTTCCGTGGATGTGGTGCTATCTTATTGCCATTATGGCATCAATGACACTGCGTTGGTGGATTTGATTCCTTATTTGAAAAGCAAAGGTGTTGGAATCATCAGCGCTTCTCCGCTTGCGATGGGTCTCCTTACTGAGAGAGGCCCACCCGAGTGGCATCCCGCCTCTCATGAGCTTAAGGTGAGTTTATTGTCTTCTTTGTCATCTATATAAGATCCAAATTGTGTCTCAGATTGATTTGTATTACGCAATTTTATGATCTGCCCGCTTTTTACTTGATATGTGCTGTCAGTGTCCACATGTTGATATCTATAGGACTGCGCAGCTTTGTATGTGAAATTAGTAGGACTTTAGGCTATTCACTTTAAGAATTTAGAAATATGCAAGTAGTTTTCCTAATGGAATATCACCCAAAAATTGACGTTTTGAAACATGAGATTTTTTTTATCTCTCCATTTATCATCGTGGTAGTTTGAAATGAACATTCAGTATTCTCATTATTTCCAAAAGATATAATTGGAATGAACATTCAATATTCTCATTATTTCCAAAAGGAAATGGACAGTATTGTTAAGGTAATGGGATCTTATGAACTAGGGAGAGTTGCCCTATAAAACATGAAGCAGTAGATATTGGACATTTTCCTATACTTGAAACTCAATGAAAAACCTGGATACTTGGCTCGAAGCATCTCTTCCATCATCACCCTGTGGAAGACCGTTTTCTGAATGCGAGGATTTTGCATCTAGTGTGCAAATGCTGGTGTATTTGCTTGCTTTTAACATAAAATAAAAGCTGCGGATCCATTTTTGGATTTCGGTCATCTGAAATTGTCTCAAATCATTGATTTGATACCAAAGTTCACCTAAAGCTGTTGTGCAGGTATGTTCGGCAACATTGCGGTGGCTTCTTGTTGTCCTAAATCATGGGTAGGAGGAAGTGCGCTACCATATTGTGTGCATGCATTGTATCTGTTTGAGTTGTGTTAATGTGTTAAGAAGTCATATGTGAGGATAGCTTTACCTTGATTTTATTCATGTAACCAATTCCCCCTCTTTTTATCAAGTAACTCTAGAGGTGCAGGGATTTTTGTGGACATGTAGTTTTTCCCTCCATGTTGGAAGATTTATACGGTAAATCTTTGCGTATTATTTGATTAGTTGTTTTTCTACATGATATCACGGCTTAACCAATCCAAGGTTGCAATTTTCGTGGAAACATTCCATGTACTTCGTATATGTTGAGGTTATTTACATTTTTTGTGAAGTTTGAGACTTTCACATCCATGTCGAGGTCTCTCCCATCTTTTTTGAGGATGTTATTGTATTTTATTTTTTTGAGCCATGTAACCTTTATGTGGCTTATATATATTTGTCCCTTTTTTGCTCTCTAGGGTTTCACACCATATAAGAAAAACCCTAGACCCATGGAATAAGACAACGATTCATTCTCTTCTTGACATGGTATCAGAGCAGCGATCCTAGACCGGTGTTCTGACCTAAGTCCCATCTCCACCGCAAGCCACGCACGCGCTGGCCCTCCTCTCACCCTAGGATCCCACGTTGGGCACCTCGTGCCACCACAGGAATCTTGGGTCATTGCCTGGGCATCGCCATCCATTGTTGAAGTGGTGCCACCCCTCCTAAGGCTTCGTTAACCCCTGCCTAGGCACCGCCTTGCCCACCTAGCTGACCTTGAAGATTCTTTGTCTCTCCGATATGTCACCGACACATGATATATCGGTGATATATCGGCTTCGTATTGTCAATATCCCAAAAATCTAAAGCCTTACTGATATCGGTATCCCATTCTCATTGATACCGATATATCGCTGATATATCACAATATTTCCTATCCAGCTTCCTACCGAGACAAAGCCCTTGTACACTCCGTCATCTATGATGGTACAATGCACTTCTATTAAACTTAAGGGTACATAAAACTTCATGCTCTGGTCTCATTCTTTTAAGATATTCATTGGTGGTCTGTGGAAATTCTACATTCTAACAAAAGATCCTCCAAAGGAGACAAAAAAATTATGACACTTGGATGACTGACATTGTCGAGCCGCATATTGCTGCAAACCTAATTTACAAGGACACGACCAAGGAGATGTAGGGCGATCTGGAACCGACCTACTCCCAGAAGACGACTAATTAAGTCTCGCCTCGCTGATATTTATATATGGATATGGTCTCATGGTTTCAGATTTCGCGAAATATTGATGAAGTTTCGCAGAAATTTCAATTTCGACATGGTATCAAAATTTCGAGCAAAATGCCGATATAAGAGCCTTCCTCGCAAAAGTTATTCGATTTGGGCGAAATGTCATCGAAATTTACCGAAATTTCAACAAAAAATCGATGAAATTTCTTTTCAACATGGTATCAATTCGATACCCGATATCGAAATTTAAAACCTTCTCTGCTCTGCATCTTAAGACGACTCTACCCTCGTTGAGTACGACATGCATCTTACAAGTCTGTATGAGGAGCTTGCGATCTTTCAGCCTGTCTGTTGTACCAAACATGTGCATGAGCGATCAGACTGGCAGATGTATCGTTTTCTTGCTGGACTGCATCATAGCTATCAAGTAGTAAAGGAACAATTTCTGATGTTCAACACTGCCATCGATGAAGACCATATTTGGTTGTCTCCAAGAACTGAGACATCTGCTGCACGACCATCGACTTTGCTTCTCGCAGAGAACTTTGCTCACTTAGCATTATTTGGGAGAGGAGGACGACATAGCTTCCGAGGAGGCTGGAGCTGTGACTTTGTCTACAGTTGTGGGCATGACTTTGGTCATAGACATGACTTGTGCTGTAATCGTTGATGAGATACTGTTGCTTCTCAGTACCCATATTGCATTTATTGTAGTTATTAAAATCATTCGTCCGAACGATGTTTGCAAAAGTTTGGCTATCCCCGTCATCTAGCCAATAGTGCTTATGAGAACACATATGATGCTGTATAGGCGTCTTCTAAAACGGATTCCAATGGATAGATGGTCCAATTCAATCCTGCTGCTTATTACTCCTGTCTGATGCAAATCCTCTAGAACGCTGGGCTCGCTACTTCTGTAAGTGAGAATACCATTGCTAGTTTGGCTACTACTTTGGGTACATTATCCAACTCTGCCACTACTATTTCTCCTGATTGGATCATTGCCTCTGGAGCCTCTAGTCATTTGACAGGAGAATGTAGTCTACTAATCTTCTCTAAACCCTCTTCATCAGTGAAGTCGATTCAAGTCGCCAATGGGGCTCACTCGTATGTTACTATTCTCGAAGCTTTGGACTTCACCATGCCCTTGATTTTTCTCCCAGCATGTTGTTTATTCATAACCCTTGTAGTGAGCTTGATTGCCATATGATATTTGATGAATTTTGTTACTATTTTCAGAACATTTGGACGAGGTAGATTTTTGGTGGGCAGCATGAGAAGAATGACCTCTATTATCTTGACATACCCTCAAATCCCACTTTTGCTGGTTTTGTGTCCATCAATGTTCAGGAAGGCAGTATGCGGTACTCAGTCGGAGGGGTCACTGTATAGAGAGTATGCGATATGCGGGAGAGTATGCGGGGAGTATGCGATTTGGTATTTTTTATTATAAAAAATACAAATATATTTTTAATATCATGTTAATATCGTCTAAATATTATATCTTTTGAATATAATAATAAAGAATTGAAGGCATAAGGAACAAAACTGTTGGGATAAAAAGTAATATAGAGTCAAATGAGCAAAAACATCTATTGAAATAGCGTTAGGTCGGGTGTCTAAGTTTATGTTAGGGTTTTAGAAAATGTTTATTTGAAAATCGGCCGCATACTCGGCCGCATATACCGCATACTCGTCCGAGTATGCGGTCAGACCCGCCTAGATGCCGATCTGGTCATACTCGGAGCGCCAAGGCTTCCGAGTATGAGTATGCGGCCGAGTATACGGTATACTCGACCGATTTCCTGAACACTGGTGTCCATCTTCGATGATCCGTTTCCATGGCATATGTGCATTGGGCATTGTATATATATATATTTATGTATTTATACTGCATTCTTATTTTCTTATTCTCGTGTCTATCATATGTAATTTACCCATAGGTCTGTCATATATATAAGAGAGCCTAAGGTTCCCAGGAATAAACAATTCTCTCATTTTTCCCAACATGGTATCAGAGTGGCGGTTCTAGGCCGGAGCACTCGTACCCAAAATCCTAACCCTACCCCCACCCTCCATTCTCATCTTCACCGCGCGTCAGAGCGCCACTTACGGCTCCTGTCGCGCTGCCTCGCACCCCCTGCTGCCCCGTGGTCCTTGCAGCGCCGCCCCGCGATGCCCGTGCCGCCTTGCGTTGCCCCGCAACCTCCGACCCCCGTGCGCGTGCCTTACCCCACGGCTCAAGCCCCTGTGCGCGTGCCCTGCCCTGCGGCCCCCGGCCCTTGTGCGCGCAGTCTTTGTCGTTCCTCTTCGCACACACCTCTCGCATGCAGCGCCTCCGTGCATGGCTCGCCATCTAACCGCTCCATCGCCGGTGAAGGTCTCTCCGTGTATTTGATGGATTTGGGTGCATAAGTCTACATATGCATTCAAATCCATGTATGTTTATTTAGACATTCACACCTTAGTCTACAAAACCCCAGTTTTCTACATCCGGCAATATGTCAGAGAGCAAAGTCGATGTATCCTCCACATACGCCTATGGCCTCTTCATTCATTATATACAACCTTGCGTGGAATGTTCGAGATGCTTCACAGTTTCATGCCTCTTACAGCTACTCCTGAGCAACATAAGACTTATACGAATGCTACCATGGTGGGTGTATTCCTAGCAGCCCTTGACCCTGAGTATGAGGTTGCTCGCTCTCATATTCTGGCCGATACCACTATTCCTCCCATCGAGGGAGCTTTCCGCCGGCTCAGTAGGATCACTGTTCCATCTACACCCGTCAGTCAGACTTCTTTAGCAATGACTGCCCCCGAGGTCGAGGAGGTCCTTCTTAGTTCCATGGACGTGGACCTCGTGGCAGAGGATGACGTATTCGTGAGCCGTTCACTTACTACCACCGTCCTGGACATACAGAGGATACATTCTATTCCAAGCATGGATTTCCCGCTTCTGCACGAGTAGCTGAACAGGTTGAGCCCCCTGTTGCTTCTCCTTTGGATCAAAGATTTGATGACCTTGTAGCACGATTGAGGGGCATTATACCTCCTGCCAACTCAACTACATCTTCATCGACCCCTGTGAACCATTCGGTTGTGGATGCTTTAGCATCTTCTAGTACCTTAGGTAGTACTTATGCACTTACTAGTTGTAGTGGATCTGATGTTACAGAATGGATCATAGACTCTAGTGCTACACATCACCTTTGTGGAGACAGAGGTCAACTTACAGCTTACAGACAGGTTCCTCCAGGACGGACTGTGGTTATAGCAGATGGGACTCATTCCCCGATCACTGGACAGGGGAGATTAGCCTAACACTATCTATACGCCTACAAAATGTGCTTCATGCACATGCTTTTCTATGAATTTGCTATCTATTAGTCAGATTTTTTTATGCCAAGGAGGGTGAGTTTCCGCTTAGGAGCTCATTGCAGAAAATTTCTCATTAATCGTAAAATAAGATACATTATCTTACAAGCCAGAGATTGTAAAGTGTGTTATAGTGATTTGAAATACTTTCAAAGGAAAATCTCTTATTGTTGAAAATCTGATCATTTCTTCCTAACCAGATTGCCCACAAGGCGATAAAAGGTTTGGCGTAGGTGTCAGTTGAATTGATTCCAACCACCCTAATAGATCTCCAGAAAGCCGCATTGTCGTCGATTGATAGCCAGGGTATTCCCACCGCCCTCCTTACCTGCTGGGATGCCATGCATTTGAAGAACATGTGTTCGACATCCTCCTCAAATCCCTCGCACCTGTCGCAGTGTGAATCTGTCACCCCCAACAACCTTCTCCTCATAACCTTGTCACAAACTCGACATCTTCTCAAGCACCATAGGAAGATCTTGACTCTACCCGGTATCTTCGATGCCCAAACTACGATCATGTCCTGGCAGAGCTCCTTGTCCTGATTGTCAACAGTTTGGCTCAATACCACATAAGGCTTCTTCACCAAGAATTTCCCAACCCCTAAAGGAAATGGTCTCTTCCTGCCGAAAATTCACCAGGCGAGGGAATGCCATCCTGCAGCCTGAGGTATTCCTCCATGCATTGATCAGATAGATCCACCTGGAATGTTGGCGCCCATGACTCCGAAGTCGCCACCTGCACTAACGAACTCTCTCTCGAATCTGAGAAAGCGTAGAGCCTTGGGTATCTTTCCCGCAAGGTGCCCTTCCCAGTCCAATCGTCCTGCCAGATTCTGAAAAGGCATCCATTACCTACTTTAGGTTGTAACAAAGGCGCAATGCTTGGCAAGACCACATGTATGCCCGCCCACAACGGGGATTCGAACCGAATTCTTCCTGCTGTCATGTCTGCTTTAACCCCATAGAGCCTCCTTATCAGTCTGACTGCCAACGAGGTTGACGTCCCCTATATGCGTGTAATCCATTTTGCAATCAACGCCTTATTCATGCATTCGACGTCGCGCACTCCAAGCACACCTTCCTTACGACCCTTCGTAACCTCCTCCCACCTTATCAAGTGCATTCCACAGTCCCGTTGCTTCCCGTCTGACCAGAAGAATCTTCTCATCATAGACTCAATCTTCTTCCTCACCCCCACTGGCATCGGTCGCGTAGAGTGAAAAAAGATGGGTATGGCCGAGAGAACGTGCTTTAACAAAACTAACTTACCCTTTGGATAGGGTGACCGCCTTCCAGCCCCATCGGTCACCGCTCCATTCTCTGAATAACCTCATCCCACTCCACCTTTTTCAGTTTCCCCGCGACCAACGGTAGCCCCAGGTAGCGGGTAGGGAGGACACCCAGTGGGCAGCCAGACAACTCTGACATTGTTGCACTCTCTGCTTCATCCATTCCGAGTGGGATTATTGTTGACTTTTGTTTGTTGATCTCAAGGCAATAATTTCAACTACCTACTGCGTTAGCAGTTTGATCTTCAGTTCCTCCAAGTAGGAGGATCATGTCATCCGCTTATTGGAGTAGAGGGATAGAGAGGTCTTCCTTGCGAAAGCCCCTGCACCATCCAACCTCAATGGCTCGTTTGAATATCATGCCCAAAGCGTCTGCCACAAGGACGAATAACATGGGGGCCAACGAGCATCCCTGTCGCACTCCTCGTTGTGGTTGAAAGAATCCTCCCTCAGATTTGCCGTTCACCAAGATGGAATAAGAGGAAGTAGTGACGCACCGCTTCATCCAATCTACCCACACGTCCGGGAAGCCGCATCTTTGTAGCGATAACCACAAGAATCTCCAGTCGGCATAGTCATAAGCCTTAGCATAATCGATCTTCCATAAAGCCCCTTTCGTTTTCGTCCTTTTCTAGTCGAGACAAATCTCCGAGGCCGTCACTAAGCCATCTGCCATCTATCTCCCAGGTATAAACGCGGTCTGACCCTCCAGCACCACAAAATCCAGAACGACTTTCAACCGGTTCGCCAATATTTTAGCAATAATAAGGTATATTGCATTTGACAGCGTTATAGGTCTGAAATCCTCCACCCTCACCGGGGTATCCTTTGGCAACAGGAAAAGTAGCACCCGATTTACCTTTTCAAAGCCTCTGTCCCCCTCCCTGAACTCCTCAAGCAGCTCTACCACCTCCTCTTTCAATATATCCCAAAACTCTCGATAGAAAAAACTGGAAAACCATCCGAACCCGGCGACCTATCCGCATTCAGGCCCCAAATCGCCTTCCTTACTTCCTCCTCCGTGAAGGGAGTCAAGAGCCCCTCGGCTTGCATGCCTGACGAAACTTCTACCCCTCTCCCCAACCAACCCCAGCCGCTCCCACTCTTTTTTCTCGTCGGATCGACGAAGTACCCCCGCAAAGCGGTCCCAATCGCTGCATCCCCCGAGACTCTCACCCCTCCACATCAATCTCTAGAAGACAGTTTCTTCTCCTTCGCCCCGAAGCCACTGAGTGAAAGAATCTCGTGTTGGCGTCCCCTTCTTTTAGCCACTTCTGCCTAGATTTTTGCCGCCACTTCACCTCCTCTTTGCAATCCTCCAAGCGCACTTCCTCCAACAAAGCCTCCCTTTCTGTAAATTCCTCCTGGACTGGACCCCTCTCGTCGTCCAGTCTGTCGAGTCTAGAAACCCCATCCAGGGCCTTTGCCCTCCTAGTCTTCCGCCTCACCCTCACCTCCCTCCCGTATGATGTAAGAAAGATTCTCAAGTTTCGGAGCTTAGACGCTAGCCATGAAACAACAGAACCCTCCGGGGTCCAACCTCTCTACTTCACCACGGTCTCCCTGAACTGTTCCTCCAGTAGCCAACTGCGTTCAAACCAGAAGAAGAATCTGCCCTTCTCCGCCTCCCCTGAGTACCATAGAATCAGTGTGTGGTCCGAGTGCACGCGAGGGAGTGCCCACGCACTCGAATGGGGGAATCTCTTCGATGCCTCGATAGATAAAATGAATCTGTCTAGTCTTGATCGAGCTCGCACATTGCACCACGTGAAGGTGCAACTGCCAGTGTCTATCATTGATAAACCAAGATCATGAATCACCCTTCGTAAATCCTCAGATCTCATGTCCCTACCCCCTCTCTGATGCGATCGGTCATCTGGGAGTAAGGTGACATTCAAGTCCCTCCAATGATCCGCAGCCCCTCCGTGCGCGTCAAACCAGTCTGCTCCAGATCCCACGCCAGAGACCCGTTGTCGCTGCTAGTTGGGCCATAGACGTTTGTGATGAGCAAACCAATTCCATCTGACCTCCTCTTTAGCGAAATAGAAAGGTAGAACCGCGACATGGGCACATCCAGGAGGTCAAAAACATCTTTCTTCCAACCAATCAACATGCCTCCTGACGCACCTCGTGCCTCCAACTCCGCGAACTCAAACTAGCCCCCTCCATCCAGGCTTCTTCTGGCCGCTTCCAACTCTCCCGACAACTTCATTTCATGTAGAAGGAACACCTCTGCCTTAGCTTCCATAATTAGATTCTGTACTCCCATGCGCTTTTCTGGGCGCCCCGGATCCCTGACATTCCACGAGAGAATCTTCATAAGACAACGTGTATGTTCTTCTTAGGTGGGATCAATCCCAATTATTTGGCCACCTCCCTATCCAGGACGTCGAAACTATTCCGAATAAGCGTTTGCGTCGTTGACGAAAGAGTTTCGTGTTGTAAAGCTTCCCAACCTTCGCCCAGGCAAGCACCTCCGCCCGCCTTTCTCTTCTCGACGTTCTGGTGCAATCCTTTCTTGTGTAACAAGCGCCAAATCTGGACCCTCCCGCCTCCAAGTTCAGTATCTAACTTTCTCTTTCACAGGAACACACATCCTGTATGCTCGTTTCTTCGGCCATTAGATGGAGCGTGGAGCCCTCGAGCTTCTTTGAGCCACCCAACAGCCTGACCATCTCCCCCCTTGACTTCAACCGGAGCCCCGCATCCATCCAGCTCGCCGCTGTCACTAGGGCGGAGACCTTCCGCCGTTAGGTCACTCGACACCACTCCTAGGGAGCTTCTCTTTTCTCTCCTGTCGCTCCCTTCGCTTCCATTGGTGGACTCCCTGATTTCATCTTTGACGAAATGGTGACTTCTACGAGATATGATTCAGAAGGAATTTATTTCCACATCTCATGTCCGCTTAGGGGACCAGACTGCAGATATTTTCACAAGGCCTTACTCAGAGGACCTTTTCAGAAGTGCTTGTTCAAGCTGAGTATGATCGACATCTATGCTCCATCTTGAGGGGGGAGTGTAGAGATATATTTCATGTTTCTCGTACTATTTTCTAATTTCCTTTTCTCATGAATGTCTTATGTAATTTACCCATAGGCTATTCTCCTATATAAGAGAGCCTAAGGTTCATGGAATAAACGATCTTATGTTTTCTCCCAACATTTACTAAAAAAAAAAAGTTTTCTCCCAACAGTTCCCAATGCGGAACTCAACCACCATCCACATGATCTCTGACCCTACATCTACACTTCTTTTTAGAAGGATATCATGAAGCCATCTGATCTCGATTTGACCCCTACTATTTCAAAGTTCTCAGGGCCATCTTAACCTTCTCTTTGGTGATCGATTTGCGAGGCTCTCTTTCTGCCCCAATGGCAATCTACTCTCCCAAACCTCACCCCCTCCCCACCCATTGCCATGACCCCTATTGATGTTTTCCATATACAGACATTAACATTTTGCCTGTTTTTGTGGCTTCTATTTCTAGTTTTCGTGTTAAGGACTTTATTATATTTTCCGCATATGTGCACCTAGGATATATGTGAGTTTTTTGGATCTAAGCTCGAGTTGCCCGAAGATAGATCTGAATGGAGGCAAAGAATCCATGTAGCCGACCCTACTTAATGTGGGAAAAGACTTTGTTGTTGTTGAGGTGTACCTAGGATTTTAGGATTTCACTCTAATACTCTATATAGAAGAAATCATACCCTTTCAGTGAAATTATCTCCTTATGTCCATTGTTTTCCACATAGCATTAATACTATGGTCTTTAATCGAAGCTCTGGGCCTCTCTTAGACTCTTCCCCTACCATCAGTTTCTTCTTTAACGCAAATGGAGATCTCCGTTAACATTGCCACATATCCGATATAGATCTGCATCTCACGGCAGATCTGCACACCATCACCATCATCACAAATCTGCATATCACTGCCTGAATTCTGATTACGAGTCCAATTATCTTGTTGTAGCGCGAGTTCTTTAGTGCATGAATTCTGTCGCATGTGGAATCATCTATAGATGTGCATCTCGCCACCCGATATATGCATCTGCAATGCATGGATCTTGTAAACATGTGAGATTGAGTTCTGCATCAATGTACAAACCCTATTTGGCTATATCTGGACATGTTCTGATCGTTTTCTGCATCTATAATATATCACACAAAATATCTGTACATGCATGAATATTTGGACAAATCTTATAACTCGCAATATCTGCATCTGTAGCATGCAAATCCTTGTGCATGAGATCGGGTTCTACATCAGCATGTGATTTCTGTGGCATGTATCTGAATGAGTTCTGATCTTCATTGCAAGTTCATTTGCACCCTAGTATAACATCACAACATGGTATTATATCCCAAACACAGTTGTGTAACTTTTGTTTTCTACTAATGCTTGAGTAACTCTTCATCAATTTCTTTTTGATCATCTTTTTTTCATGTGACTGCAACGGCCGCCACCAAGTATGGATGAGCATCGGATCGGGCCCTTTCGAGTTGGAGATTACCTGACCCAAGGCTCATTAAAATTAATAGATAGTGGGTCGGGCCGTAGCCTACGATTTTTTTTACAACCTATGCACGGCTCGACACGACCCACTTAACATGGGCTCAGATTTGAGTCAGGCCAACCATTTAATTTTCTTAGTAAGTATGAAGAGGGAACAAAGGTAATTGAAGGAGCATATGCTAGTGACAGAAAAATGATAATGAATAGACATCGTGGGGATTATGTATATATGAAGTAACAATTAAGGTTACAGAAGTTGGTAGTTTGATATTCGGTCGGTTGACTCACTGATTGATGATTAGTCAACAGTCAGGCAACTGAAGGGATTTAATCAGGTTTTAATTGGTTTTGTATTTTTGAAATTATTTTTTTATACATATACTCTCATCTATTTACGTAGACTTAGACATTTTCAATATTATAATAAAAAAATAAAAGAAGCCGTTGAAATAAACAAAAAAAAGGAAACAAGTTAAGAAAAATATTTGCTACATAACAAGAACTAATGTTTGAGATCAAATACAACATGTCAAACCACAAACACACTTAACAAAAATAGAGTAGAAAATGACAGTGTGACACTAGTCATTCATCCTCTTCAACATCAACATCCTAATCAAGATCATCATCATCATCTTCTTCTGTACCTTAGATCGGAATTCCCATATCACGTTCCTTATCCCATATCACATCACTATGTGATTGTGAGGCGGTATTACCATAGCCACCAATCTCACCACTATTGTAACCATAAGGAATGAAGAAACCATATGATTTATTGATTGTCCATGCCCATGTGATCCCTAATCATATAATTCATAACCGCTACCATCACCGCCCATCATAAGGGATTGATATCTCCCATAGCCTCCATGGCTTGATGTAGCCCCATATAGGGTTGAGCATTGGATAGGGTCGGCTCGACCCAACCCGATGCTCGATCCGCTAATATCCGGTCCAAGCTCGAGCTATCATCTAATGGATGGGCTTGGTTACCATTTTAGGCCCATTTATAAAATTGGACCGGGATCGAGCATCAATTAGCCTAAATCCGAGGCCTGCATGCCCGGTCTAGGTTACCAATTATCCTCCTATGGATCTTAGTATTCGTTCAGATGAGGGGTCTTACGCCTATGCATTCTGGGCTTCTTGCTTGATAACAAATTATCTAGATCTTTCATCCCTTCGTCCTTACCATTCTTTCCTTTCGTAGAGCGGATTGAGGAGTCATCGCTCGGGGTTTCGGGGGTAGGGGCTGGCGATCGGGTGGGGGCTCCCCCCTCAGTGGAGTCGTCTGGACTTCCGAGGCATCGTCAGGGAGATCGGGGAAAGACTCCTCTGCTTCAGGGGTCGACCTGTGGAGTGAGCCGAACGAAAACGGTGTGGGGGGCTGTTGGGGGCGAGGGAAAGGAGTACGATGGGAGAGAGGTTCTCCTCGAGCATCGCAGATATTTCAGGTGTGGTGTTTTGGGCCATCTCGCGAGGTAGTGCTCTATGAAAAAGGCAGTGTGCTACGACTGTCGCGGAGAAGGGCACGTCCACAAGAATTGCCCTGGGGTTTTTCCAAATCGATCTGGGGATGAAGGTGCATGGACGAAAGGCATGGAGGTCAAGGAGGTCCATTCGGACCCCGTAGATGGAGTCCTCATTGCTGAGGGCTCCAAAGAGGATATGCAAAAGGTAGTGGAGGTGTTGGAGCTCGGTCGGACGGTTGGCTGTAATAAGGATGGGCTTTGGTTGTCTGATACAACAATGTGTGTCTGGGGAGTGGAGATGGTAGAGATACACGAGTTCCTCTCCAAAGGAAGCACGTTGTTCCCACAGTCGATTCGGTGGCGTCGTCCCCGTCTGCGCGACAGGGCATTAGCTTCTCCTCTGGTGTGGTTCATAGAGATCCAGGGTCTTTCGATTAGATGCCGAAGACTTGACACTGTGAGGTCGGTGCTAGGGGAGTAAGGGTGGAGGCCATCATCCAATTGGACCTTCGTTCTGGTGAGGGTCGGGGATTGATCGCCTTGATCATGGGCGCTAGTGGTCCGCTCCCCTTTGTGAAGATTTTCCACGTCAACAGGGCGACTTTCCATCTTCGCCTCACCCATGTGATGGAGCCGCCTCCTATGTTATGGGGGGGGGGAGGTGTCGGTCGGGATGGTATCGCCGGAAGTGGGGGGATCTCAGGCAATGGTTGGGATTCCCCGAGAGGCATGCGTGGTGCAAGTGAGCCAGCACACGTTTTCGCAGGAAATCGAGGCAGCGGTTTTGACATTTGTTTCGGCTCCTTCTTTGAATGGTGGCGAAGCAATTATCTCTTCGGATATGGCGGTCAGGTTCGACAATCCTTACGGTCAAAATGGCAGGGATTCGAGTCGGGCTGCCTCGACTTTGGATCCAATGGCATCTTCTTTCGATGTGCTTGATTCAGGTCTGATTTTTGGCTTTGTTGTGAACCCTGGTGTGGCTCGGAAGCCCGATTAGTGCCCTCCGGGTCTCCCAGTGGGGAGTGGGATGCATATCCCTGTACGTGCTGATGGCTCTCATCTTGGGGCGACTGGTGTCTTGGGGATATCGGAAACCTATCTACAGGTGGCAGATGGGGGGATGCCTGGTGCTGCGGACTGCTCTGCGCTAGATGGGGTGGGGAGCTCAGGCGAGCGGTGTGTTGCTGAACCGGCGGCTCCGCCTTTGGCTTCCTCGTCTGTGCGGGAGTCGTCGAGGCTTCGACCCTCTCTGGGGGCGTTGGGGGGTGGTTGGATGGAGGCTGCCTTTCTCGGTTCGGTTGTTCCTTCTTCGGGCATCTCCATGGTAGATGGATCTCTTCCGTCTTCGGTAATTCGTAACCCTGTAGGACTGCCTGAGGAGGTCGGACCTCTTGATTGTGATGGCTTGCATGGTAGCGTTACGGTTCCGGGTGCCGCTGCTCTTGCCTGGAGTCACAAGATGGAGCATGGTATTCTCGCCGCGGAGAGGAAACATAGAGAATGATGGCTGGCATTGGGTGGGGTGGCAGGAGGATGCGGGCTGACCCGCTCCTGCTATTCACACGCAAGCGTCGGAAACTTGAGGCCAGGCTCTGAATGGAGCAAGAATTGGAGGACAAGGGGGAGACCCACATCTCCCACGAAGTGGCTGATGTAGACTCGTGCTGCCCTCCTCATGGGGGGGGGGTTCACAATTGCGGAGGGGGCATTTCGGAGCTGGATAATTCATCGGATGACATTCACGTGTGGGTTGCGGAATGTCTTGGGGTATCTGTTTCTAGTAAAAACCCTCCGAGTGGATCCAAATGAAGATCATCTCATGGAATGTGCGGGGTTGGGGGACGGGGAGAAGAGAAGGGCGGTGGGCGAGCTCTTGCGTTCATAGGGTGTAGACGTGGCTTTCTTGGAGAACGGTTGGGGGCTCAAAGCTATCGGAGTTCAGAACTGTAGCTTCGGTGTGTAGTGCTGGTGGTTTGATCCTCGCATGGGATGGAGACATGTTTTCGGCTGCTGAAGAGTATGTGGACTCCAGGTCTATCTCGGTTCTACTTGACTGCAAGTCGGGGGATGGAAGTTTTCTGGTTACCTCGGTGTATGGGGAATCTGACGGCGGTCGTAACGAGACCCTATGGGAGGAGCTGCGGATGGCTAGAAGGAGATTCCTGGACACCCCTTGGGTGGTCGACGGAGATTTCAACGTGACTTTGTTTGCTTGTGTACGAGGTGGAAGAGACCTGAGTTCAGATGATTTTGTAGCTTGCGTGAGTTGTCTGGGATTGCAGGTGGTGGATGCTTGTAACAGGAAGTTCACTTGGCGTAGTGCTTCTGCGAGGTCGAGGCTGGACAGATTCTTGGTCTCAGCTGAGGTGTTGGAGAGGTTCCCTCTTGCTGTGGCTAAGGCTCTCTCTAGATCGCGATCTTATCACACACCCATTTGTTAGGATTCAGGTGGGGAGGGGTGATCCCTCGATCATTGTTCTGGTTCGAGAAATCTTGGCTCTTGGATGACGTATTCAGGGATTTGGTTTCTCAGTTTTAGGGCTCCCTGCAAGTTGAGGGCTCGGCAACATAGAGACTTGCTGGGAAACTAAAGCTGCTGCGGGAAAGACTAATGATTCACAAAAAGGAGGTGAGATGAAGCAGAGCAGAGCGGCGTGAGGGGGCGGTGGCAAAAATTGCGAGGTTGGATGGGCCGGAGGACTCTCGTGCCCTGAGCGGTGAGGAAAGGGTACTACTTGCGGCTTCGCGTCGAGTTGTGACTGAGGAGGACATACGTAGGGAGGTGGAATGGAGGCAGCGTTCCAGGCAGAAATGGGTAAAAGAGGGGGATGCGAACACTCATTTCTTTTACGATGTGGCGAGTGGAAGGAGGAGGAGAAATATGATTCACGAGCTCAGGATGGATGATGCTGCTGTATTTGGTGATAGGGAGATCGGGAGGGTGCTGGTGGAGCACTTTTGGAGCTTCAGCAGATGTCTGCCATCGGAAAGGGCTACTTGGTCCGGGAGGGGTTCTCCGTTCTAGGCGACTGATCGATGGGCAACGGCTAGCACTGGTGGCGGAGTTTACAATAGTGGATGTCCATGAGGCACTCTTTGATCTCAACGCGGGCGGTTGCCCTGGACCGGATAGCTTCTCGATCTATTTCTTTAGGAAGTTTTGGGATACTTTGGAAGGCGATGTCATAGCCATGTTGAATGAGTTTAGGGGGGCGAATAGGGGACTGGAAAAGCTTAACAAAGCGTTGCTTTTTTTTGCTGCCAAAGAGGGAAGGGGCAATAAGGGTGGAGGATTTTCATCCCATGGCCCTGTCGAACACGATTTACCTCATTTTGGCCAAGGTATTGGCCAATCATCTTCGTGTTGTGCTGAATGACCTTGTCCTTCCGCTGCAGTCCGCATTTATTCGTGGACTCCAGCTTCTGGATGGTGTGGTTATGGCGTCAAAGATGGCTGCTGACTGGAAGAGGAGAGGGACCATGAGCTTTCTCTGGAAGGTTGATTTTTCTAAGGCGTATGACAGTGAGTTGGAGGTTCATTTGGGTCTCGTTGGTGCGGCGAGGCTTCCCAGATATCTGGATCGACTGGATGAAGAGATGCGTCACTACCACTTCGTTGTCGATTTTAGTAAATGGGAAGCAGGAGGGTGGCTTCTTCCAGCCACAAAGAGGTGTGCGACATGGGTGTCCTATGGCCCCTCTGTTGTTCGTCCTCACCGTAGATGCTTTGGGGCTGTGACCATGGTGGCGAAGGTGGGTGGTTTCTTCAGACGCTTCTCCATGGATGATTTTTCTGTGCCTTTCCTGCAATATGCGGATGATACCTTCTTCTCTGTGGAAGATGGAGTGGAGGAGTGCTGGGCGGTGAAAGCGGTACTTGATATCTTTGACGATCTGTCAGGTTTAAGGGTGAATGGTGCAAAGTCGGCGTTCGTGCTCTTTAACATGTCGGCTGCAGACTCAACGACTTGCAGTGTGGTTCTTGATACATCGTTGAGGACCCTGCCTATCTCCTACTTGGGCCCGCCTCTTCTAATAGGGAGATTGCGTCAGGCCGACTGGTCGCCTGTGGTGAAGAAGTTGGAGAAGAAGCTCTCGGAGTGGAAGGTGACTTTCTTGTCTAAGGGCGGTCGCCTGGTTTTGACTAGGGTCGTTCTCTCCGCATTCCGTTTTTCTTCATGTCCACGAGGGCCTTGCCGGTGGGGGTCCGGTCAAGGCTAGAGTCTCTGATGCGTCGGTTTTTCTGGTCGTCTTCACATGGAGACAGGGGCATTGCATTAGTTGATTGGTCGTCGGTTTCTACACCTACCAGAGAGGGTGGCTTGGGTGTTCTGAAGCTGGGAGTTATGAATAAAGCATTACTAGTGAAGTGGGCATTGAAGATTTGGGGTCCTGGAGCGGATTTGTGCTCCACTCTCATCAGATCGATGTATGATGTTTCTTCCAGCCTGGCGGTCCAAGCGTTAAGAGGGGGTTCAACAACTACATTATGGAGAGGAGTTTGCTCGGTCTTGTCGGATTTATCGGGTCACTTGCGACCTATATTAGGTGATGGTCACAATTTTCGGTTCTGGAAGGACAATTGTACGGATGGTGGTACTCTCTGCAATCTGTATCCGAGGTTATTTGTGCTGGCTTCAAACAAGGATATCAGTGTAACCGAGGTGTGGGCGAACGAGTCGTGGTCTCCTACCTTTGTGGCGGAGTTATCGGATCAGAGAGTGGATGATTTTATGAGTCTGTCTCATCGGCTGTCTGATGAATCTGTGATTCATCACTTCAAAAGTCAAAAATAGAGCCTTGTTCCCAAGTAAATAGAGGCATATTTCCCTTTATAATGCATAAATAGCACTCATGCATACATACATAATACATTCATTTTAGCAGTCCATTTGCATTCAAATAAGAAGCCAAAAATCCCTTGTAAAATACCTATTCCTAAAATAACCTCTTCTTTATAATATATACTCCTTAGTTAATAATATAGGGAAGAAGGCCAAAAATTCTCCCTTGTAATTTAGCCAATAAAGCCTCAGAACCCCTGTACACTAAAAGGCACATAAAGACCTCATACAAACTCCGAAATAGGTCTACTTACTCTTAGAATACTCCACATTAAAAGACCTTTAAAATAAGACTAATTTCATCCAATTTGGAGCTCGTATGAGAAAGTTGGGTTTTTGGGCCACTTTGTATACTACATATATGTATATTTGTATCTTTGTATTTATGTATCATATTTGACCTCATCTCCGTCTTTGGTCAACATGAAACTTGTAGATCTCATCGAGATCTACAACTTTCATGTTTTGAGTTTTTCCAAATTCGGTCCCCTTCTCTTTCTACACTCAATTCTCTGTCCAACCAATCACAGCAGGCCACGTGGCGCCTTCTGGTTGCGCCACGTAGCCCGCTACCCTTGGCCTCATCCGCCCGCAGCCACAGCCGTTGGATTACCCACTTAGATCCAACGGCTTAGCTGCCTCCACGTACGCCTCGATTTTTAGCCATCCGATCATCTCCATCTTCGATCCTAACCGCCCGTTAGCGTCCTCACCAGAGCTTGCCGCGTGGCGGCATGTACACCGCTAGATCACATCCCTGATCTTCCATCACAGCCGCTTCTTCCTATGGCGCCCCTCAGCCCTTCGATCAACCACAGCTTTCCATCACCGCCCTCCGTTTGCGCCGCAAGCTGAGCACGCCACGTGGCGCTTTGAGAACCGCCCGATCACGCCCTCGATCCCTTCATCCAAACCGCTCGATCTACTCTTTATTCCCACCGTCAGATCGTTACCCAGCCTTTCATCTGCACCATCCATTCCCGCCTTATTCCCCTCGCACCACGTGACGCAATCACAACCCTTGATCGATTCGCCTGCGATCTAATCCTACCCGACCATTATCGCTTCGATCACCACCGTTGGATCACAAGATCCAACGGTGGAGACTTCGTCTCCTACCTCGGGTGCCCCTCTCTCCCACGTTCTCTGCCTTGCGGGAGGGGCGCCCCCTTCCTATTCTTAGCAGCGCCTCGACCACCGCAGACGATCACCACCACCTCTACGATGAGCCCCACTCATCCCTTATCCTCGCCGGCTACTCCATCACCCACGTCGACCTCCAGCTCGCTCCCACGAACTCCGTTAACCTCGCTCCATCAACAGCATGGCCGAGACCTTCAACCTATAAATCCCCCCTCTCCGGCCATTGTCGCCGCTATCCGCCATTCCAGAGAGCTTCCCTGAGCTCCGATCTTCCGATTGGTGACAGCGATTTGACGAATCGTTGAGCGAAGAAGGGTTTTCTTCTCCGGCGAGATCCACGTCATCTCCGCCGTGTCGCAGCTGCCCTCCGCGACGCTGCACGAGCTCAGGGACCCACCGGCCCTTCGAGCGACGACCTGGAACCTCCAGAGGAGTTCCAATCCCCAGGTGATACCTCCATCCCTCTCCAACTTGATCTTCATTTTTCTTCAATTTTCCTCCTTGATTTTCGCCGCCTCCGGTCATCCTCTCGCCTCGCTCTCACCTCGCCGAGCTCCGCGACGGAGCTCTCCTCCTCGCGACACCCTTCACGCAATCAGGCACTCCACTTCACACGCCACCAGTTCCAGCTCCGCCACTTGGCCGGAGCACCATCGTCGGAGCATCTTCCCTTCGCTCTAGGCCTCGCCACCCCACCTTCACCTCTCCACTTGCACGCACGAGCTTCGGCTATACTTCTAACACTCGCAGGTCCCTCCTCATTCACTGATCGGAAGTCCGCCGGAGCCCCTTTGGAGCTTCGCCGCCACAGCGCTCTGACGCCCTTCTCCAGTTCCTGAGACCACCAACATCATCGCCGCACTTCCGGACACCTTCTGGGACATCTTCGAACCGTCGACAAGCTTCACCGACGTCTGTAGAGACGGGTGGAGCAAAGGCCTCATCGTCGGAGCCCCGCCATCTCCTCCGCAGGCGGCGGAGGACCATTGAGGGAGAAGGGCCCGCATCCGTTCGATCATCCTGATCGAACGGTTGAGAGTCATCCACGACGCCATCCGTCCGTAGCTACAGTCAACCGTTGGATCCTTCCAGATCCGACGGAGCTTAGTCCGCCACGTCACCGACATCTGGAGCCTTATGGGAGCCGTTGGATCTTTCCAGATCTGACGGTCTCTGATCTCGCCACGCGTCTTCACCGCCATCCTTTGGATCCATCGTGATCCAAGGGTCTTCATCACGCCACGTCGACGAAGACCAAGCCTCAACTCCGACCCTAGGTTCGGACTACCCGAGGCTACGCCGAGCCTCACTCCAGACCTCCAAGAGCTCCCGAGCTAAGTCCCGAGCCTCCGAAGCCACCCGAGCCTAGGCCGACCCACGTGAGGAGCACGTGCGGCCTGGGTATTTTGCACAGAGGCCCTGGAACTTTTCATAATTGCAGAAAGGTCCCGGTGAAGCGCAGCCCACGTGAGGAGCACGTGCCTTGTCGAGAAATTGCACTCGAGTCCCCATCATAATAGGTAATTGCATTTACGTCCCTGTCAGCATATTTACTTTATGTATTTTTGATTTTCCTTTATTGCATTTACACCCTGTGTTTGCACGCATCCCTAGGTTGCACATTACATCATTTTTCAATTCTAAAAGTTGCATTTTGTTGAGAAACTTGTCCTCTGTCTATTGAGCCACGTGTCACATTTTTGTAATTTCAGTGGAATTATTAATGAATTAATTGGTATATTTTTGGAATATTTTGCCCAGGGACACCTTTTAATTTCTAGTTAATTCTCTGTGGTTCCAAAAATCCTCAAAAATTCACAGTAGCTTAAGGATAGTAGTCTCAACATGTCATAAAAATTTCATGTCATTTGCACACATATCGAGGCCTAAATAAATTATTTAGTGATTTTCTTATTCTAATTTTAATTAATTCATTTCACAGTGAAATTAAGATCTGTCAATTTTCCTGGATTCCTTATCATGAGGATATCTAGGAAAATTTTATCTCTTGAAGAAATTGTGATTTGATATTTATTAAAAATAAAATAGTGAAAATCACCCTGTCTGCATATTTAATTCACAGTAAATTCATTTAACGTCTAAAAATTACAAAAAAATTAGGGTAGATCATTTTCATCATAATTAATCATCTGGCCAATTTTTAGAATTTTTGGACTTCATTTGATATCTTAATTGAATTAATTGTTATCTTGTCCTGCGGGTTGCATGTGTCTGCATAGAAAATAGAAAAAGACCAAAAATATATTCCTCGAAAATCTCACACTTGGATTTTGCTAAAATTTGACCTAAGGAGACAGTTGCCTCCCTGAGTTCGACCTTGGACTTCACCAAGTAAAAAAATTTGCCGCTTGAAATTAACTGGAATCTAATTAAAGTGGTTTTTGATTAGCCCTCTCGTATCCGACTGCAACGAACGACTTTAATTTAATTTGGACAATTAATTTGCTCGAATTAACTAAGGGTGCGGGAGCGGTTATCAAAATGGCGCCGTTGCCGGGGAGGCACGGCTTAGGTTAATGTTTTGGTGAAATTCTGATTGCTTGAGTTTCTTTCCCCAGGTAGTCTGACCCCCGGTTTTTCTTGTGACTATTTCTCTGTCTTTTAAATTTTTGCATTTTTGTGTCGTTCTTTATCTGACCTCAACTGTTTTTTGTGCGAGGAACACCGGAGTCGAAGACGCTTCAAGGAACATGCATTCGAATTTGTTTGAGTGAGTTGAGAGAACCTGTAATTTCATTTATTTCCACATTTTTCGCATCATTTCCAGCAGTTCCCGTTCGGGTTCTCGCGTGTGTAAAAATAGTGGAATCGTGTCCCCGTGTGCCGTGTGGTTGAATTGTAACTTAGCTTGCACTAGCGGCTCCCCGAGCCAATCCAGGAATTGTTTGTGCTCGTAATCATTAGGACCACACAAATCAACTAAAAGACGCACTTAGACCGCAGTACGTAGCCAAATTAAACTGTTCTTCACGCTAATAGAACTGCCTGTCTAGGAGCGGCTTCATCGCCTGCATTTGCATTTAGATAAAATTTCAATTCTGTTCGGTATCCTGCATAAAAAGCGAAAGGATCACTGTAAGTCTCCTGAACTCAGCATAACATCATTGTTTTATCTTGCATCGGCTTTTTCTCGATTTCTCCCTCTGATTTTCACATTTAATTAAACGGAAATTGGGTCTATCCGATAGGCGTGCTGTGTGGTGGACTTAATCAGTGATAACTTAACTTAAAATCGGGACTGCTAAACAGTATTGACAAAAAAAAGAGAATAAAATTTGAAAAATTGTTTGCGGGAGATTAATCCCCGACCCTGTTTTCAGGCTGAGTGAGGGTACTTGAGTGTGTGTGAACACCTTAAGGCAGAGCTCAAATCCCCGCCTTCCATATCACGAGCCAACTGATCTTAGCAAATATCACGAGTGGGATACTTTTAAGCTCATTGACAAGTACCAAGTAGCCTCCGCCTTCGCAGGTAGATAGGGGCGAACCAGCGGTACTCTGCGACAAGGCCTAGCTTTGTCAGCCTCCGCCTGCTTGCAGATAGATAGGGGCACGTCATTGAGTCCCCAACTCCGGATAGGAGCGAAGAAAGGGAGGATCGGCGGTATCTTAGGCGACAGGATAAACAGGGAAGACGCATCCGGCTCTAAGCCGACTTCCGTATAGGCCGCGTAATCCTTGCTATCTTGTTTGAACAATCACACTTAAAAATTACAAGATTAATCGGACTCGATTTCGAGTCCTTCACTGTGTTGAGTATGAACCCAGGGTTTGGATTGATTTTACTTGCTTCAGGTAAGAGTAAAACCCTATCTTCTTCTCGCCACATCAAGATGAGTAACTGGGGAGATCTCGACGCGTTATTCACCGATCTCTCTATGAGTCCCCCAAGCGACTCGTCTTCATCGGCCCAAGCGCACCTTGGATCACCCAGGACTCATGACCCTCTTGAGTCTTGGTTCCCTCATACTCAGGGTGGTTACTCTCAAACCAACCCTTTCATCTCCCCCGAGATTATCGAGGAAGATCATCGCCTCGGTAATCCTTTCCTTGATTTATCCTCTGACATCGACCTTACTTTCCCCCCAGGACTAGAGGACAAGATGCCGCCAAAAGTACCACTGGATGAGGAACAAATACGATAGATTCTTGCTCGCCTCGCTGAAGCCGAACAGAAGAATGCAGATCTCACGGCGCGGATGGGACATATTATAGTAGCAGGAGGAATCGACCGATCAATGGTCGATACCTATAACCCGGCGGAGAACGAGATTCAGAACTGGTTGGCACCCACAGTTCCCGCCCAGGCATTTGAGCTGAAGCCCCACTTCCTTAGTCTGTTTACGAAGTTCAACGGAAACCTAAATGAAGAACCATACACTTTCCTCCGTGACTTCGAGTTGGTGTGCAACAATCTTAGCCATCCCAATGTTGGCCAAGATTATATTCGGCTGAAGGCCACCCCTTTTGCCTTAGGTGATAAGGCTGCTCATTGGTTGAAAAACTTAGGGGTGGTATGCAATACCTGGATGCAGTTCAAGGACGTATTCTTGAAAAAGTTCTACCCTCTCAGTAGGACAAACCAGATGAGAACGAAGATCGCCAGCTTCGCCCAAGGACCTAGTGAACCTTTCCATGACGCTTGGGATAGGTTCAATGATTTAGTACAGAAATGCCCCTGCCACGGCATTTCAAAGACGATCTTAGTCTAGACCTTGTTCTGTGGTCTAACCCCAGAGATGCAGGGGTTAGTCAGTGCCGCCTGTGGAGGAAGCTATCTGAACAAAAACGAGCACGCCGTATGGAAGATCCTGGAGCAGATGGCGGAAACCGGCAGATCGCAGGCCATCAGGGCCTATCAGTTGTCTCCCTCAATCCTATCCAATGAGACAACCCGAAGGACTGTAGCGGATCTGACTGAGGACCTCATCCCCAGTATGGGGATGATTGCCGACAAGCTTACCATGGTCGAGCAGATCCACAAGAGAGTCACGGAACTTGAGTCTCTTTCGCGTCTACCGAAGCAAGTGGAGGAACTTTCTGAGAAGGTAGTTAAGATCAAGCTACCTGCCCCTTCTGCACCACCTGTACCTGTACATCGAGTCCATCTTCTACAGGAACAGGCACCGGGGTCTCAGAGTAGCTGGGATCAGACTTACACCCAGCAGGACCAGCATGCACCCCCACAAGTAGAGATGGGATACGAGGAGCCTCCGCAAGTGTACGAGATCAACGGTCTTTGGTATAGCCGTGACCCGATTGTCAGGCAGGCCGAAATGGGGAAGGATCAGCCTCACCGTTTATCCCCAGCCTACCAAGAAACCAGGCCCGTTCCCACACCACGCTTTCAGTCCAGGCCAGAACAAGGGTACCAGCCTCAGCAGTACCAGCAGCAGCAGCGCACCTATCAGCAGGGGCCAGTACCATCCCATCAGCAGCAGCAATATCGGTATGGCCAGCAGGGCCAATACAGAATCTCGTCTGCACATCAGCCAAGAGCCTACTTGGAACGATTTTGCGACAAGTGCGATCAAATGTGAATGAATTATTGCGAAATGCGCGTAAACGGGTACCCGGATCCTCGGGGGTTCACACCCACTGAATTGGAGTCCCTCACCTTGGCGATCCAGACCCTGTCTGATAGGGTCCAACAGATGCAGAATGATTATCTGGATATGAGAACCGATATTAATCGTGTCTCTCGTACCCAGGACCAACAGATGGCGCCAAAGACCCCGATTCCCGCACAGGTTCAGGCCAACCCGAACAACATACTCCATGGCCAGAACCGACCTCGTGATCAGGTATACTATTCAGATAATTATTTATCTGAACATGAGATCCTTTCGTACGATAATGTGAATCATATGTCCCTCAGGAGCGGAAGGACCGTGACCATACCTGATCGGGCACGGGCACAGAAGGAAGGAACTTCCAAGTCTCTACCTGAGGAGAACTTGGAGGAAGAGGAGCAGCACCACCACCACCACCATCACCGGCAGAAGAAGAGGACATCTGAGTCCTCGAAGCAGCATTCCCGCACCATTAGTGAGACAGGCGAAACTGATGAAGAGCCCGCACCTCCATCTGAGGAGGACCGTCCAGAAGAAGCGGAAGACGCATCACCAATTTCGCCCCAGCATGTTTCTTTCAGTTCGCGTCAGAGTCCTAATCTGTTTCAGAGTCCGAGTCATGTACATAACTCAGTTCCAGTTTTCAATGAAAATCTTTCAGTTTCCGAACATGAGTTAGAGTCAATAATCCCTTTCCCCCGAGCTCTTACGGGTGGAAAGAAGAAAACCAAAAAAATCCAAAAAGATGACCCTGAGATGGCTGAATTCTGCAACAAATATATCAAGGTCACAATCCCCTTTGACAAGTACGTGGAGATGACCCCTGCATTCCAAAAATACCTTAAGGTGAGATGCACACCTATTAGGGTTAGCAGGAAGACCAAAAGCCGTGTTGAGAAACACGTTTTATCAGTAGCCACGACTTGTGCAATAATGAACTCGTTCCCAAGGAAACGAAGAGATATGGGTGCACATTATGTAGTGAGTCATGTTGATGACATCGCGTTTGCACACACTCTCCTGGATAATGGTTCCTCGATCAATCTGATGCCTACAACCCTCTATGAGCGGCTTAATCTCGGACCTCTTAGGAAATCTAGAGCCCTCCTGCAGTTTGCTGATAAATCAACCAAGAGGTCCCAAGGAGAATTGAGGAACATTGTGATCAAAGTCGAGGGACAAGAATACATGGTGGACTTCACTGTCCTGGATATGGAAACCCCTCGTAATTGGAGAGACTCCCAGATCATTTTAGGTAGGCCCTTCCTCAGAACAGCAGGGGCCTTATTTGATTATAAGATCGGGAAGATTCAGTTCCAAACTCCAGGCGGAGATGAGGAACTCGAGATGAAGCAGACAAGATGGCAGAGACCGGATTCAGAATCCAGCACCGAGTACTCTTCTACCGGAACAGACTGCGATCATGTAGACACAGTTGGGCCATGGAGACAGAACCCAGCCAGCACCGATGAGTCCCTCCCCTCCGGAGATGATCCAGTGCATGAATCAGTTTGCGAGGTCCTTAGAGACGAGTACAACTCAGAACCTGCATCGCCCTACATCTTCGATGACATAGAGGCCCAGTTGGGCCTGTCTGTCCTTCCCTTTTTAGGACAATCGGAAGATGAGGATGACGAGTCGGACGTGGCTTTTGCCGATTGCATGGAGACTTTTGACGATCCGACTCCTGAGCCGAACAACTTGGTGGCAGCTATCACAGAGAACGATCCAGCCACTTCCAACACCGAGCCAGATCAGATTGAGCCAGACTTCTTAGACGATCACACTATTCCTGAGCTCAAACCTTTACCCACAACTTTAAAATACGCCTTCCTTGCGGGACAAGATAAGAAATTTCCGGTCATCATCAGTTCGCGATTGACCGAGGAGCAAGAATCTCGCTTGCTAGAGATCCTAAAGAAAAACTGCAAGGCGATAGGCTGGAGCATTTCCGATCTCCACGGGATAAATCCCGCTCTCTGTTCGCACCATATTTACTTGGAGAACGAAGCCAAACCTTCTCGTGAATTCCAACGCCGGTTGAATCCAAATTTACGAGAGGTCGTGAAGAAAGAGATAGAAAAATGGTGCGACGCGGGTTTCATTTACCCAATCTCCGACTCTAAGTGGGTGGCCCCAATTCATGTTGTCCCGAAAAAGTCGGGAATTCAGATGACCACCAAATGAGGACGGAGAGGAGATCGTGATGCGAGTACCCACGTCGTGGCGCGTCTGTGTGGATTACAGACGCTTGAATGCCGCGACGAAGAAGGATCATTTCCCCCTTCCATTCATTGATCAGATCTTAGAGAGACTAGCGGGGAAAGAGTTCTTCTGCTTCTTAGATGGGTTCTCGGGCTACAATCAAGTAGCCATAGCTCCAGAGGACCAGGAAAAAACCACGTTTACATGCCCCTTTGGTACCTATGCTTTCAGGCGCATGCCTTTTGGGCTATGCAATGCTCCAGGTACTTTTTAAAGGTGCATGATTGCTGTATTCGCCGAAATGGTCGGCGAATTCCTGGAAGTTTTCATGGATGACTTCTCGGTCCACGACGATTCCTTCGATTCCTGTCTTAGGAATCTGGACCGAGTCCTCAAAAGATGTTGTGAGGTTAATCTGGTGCTCTCCTGGGAGAAAAGTCACTTCATGGTGACGGAGGGCATAGTGTTGGGGCATGTCATCTCCAAGAGAGGAATGGAGGTTGACCCTGCCAAGGTGGATGTGATCAGACGACTCCAGCCACCCACCAACGTAAAGCAGTTGCGGTCGTTCCTCGGGCATGTTGGATTTTATCGGAGATTCATTAAGGATTTTTCTAAGATTGCCCGACCGCTAACTGAGCTTTTAGGCAAAGAGATGGAGTTTATTGTTGATCACAAATGTCTTGAGGCTTTTAAGCTTTTACAAGGAATGATTATGGACGTACCCATCCTACAAGCCCCAGATTGGTCTCTACCTTTTGAGATCATGACGGACGCCTCTGATTATGCTGTTGGAGCTGTGTTGGGACAAAGAAGAGAGGGCGTCCCTTTTGCAATTCACTACGCAAGCAAAGTGCTTGATTCTGCTCAGCGTAACTATACAGTTACGGAAAAGGAAATGCTTGCGGTAGTGTTTGCCTTGGACAAATTCAGATCTCACCTAATTGGATCCAAGGTAACTGTGTTCACTGACCACACGACACTACGGTATTTGATGGAGAAAAAGGACGCGAAGGCGCGTCTTCTTCGTTGGATTTTATTTATCCAGGAGTTTAATTTGGACATCCGTGATAAACCTGGAAAGAAGAACGTATTGGCCGATCATCTTTCTCGTCTCGAAGATCTTAATACTTCCGAGGTTTCACCAATTCGAGACTCCTTCCCTGACGAGTCGATTTTTGTTATCGACTCACTCCCATGGTACGCCAATATCGTGAATTATCTTGTGTCCAAGAAAGTTCCCGAATATTGGCCCAAGAGCCAAATTGACCGACTAAAATCGGACTCGAGACACTACCATTGGGAGGATCCGATCCTTTTCTTCGAAGGATCGGATTGTGTCTGGAGACGATGTATTCCTCAGGAGGAATACCAGAGTGTTCTTTCTTTATGCCACAGTTTGGAGGCAGGAGGACACCACTCCGGGAAGAGGACCGCATGGAATGTACTTCAGTGTGGCTTCTACTGGCCGACTCTGTTTCGCGATGCCACCACCTTCGCGAAGTCGTGCCCAATTTGCCAGAGAATGGGAGGAACCGTTGGTTCCAAGGATGAGATGCCAATGCAACCGGTCATAATTTGTGATGTCTTTGACGCCTGGGGCATCGATTTCATGGGTCCGTTCCCTGTCAGCCACGGGTTTGAATATATCCTTCTTGCGGTAGACTATCTGTCCAGATGGGTGGAGGCTATTCCGACCCGAGCAGCAGACAGCAGTACTGTCTGCAAATTCATCAGAGAGCACATAATCTCTAGGTTCGGGATCCCCAAAATGATGATATCAGACGGGGGTAGCCACTTTGTGAATCGGGAGATGAAGAAACTCCTGAAGGATTATGGCATTGAACACCGTGTCGCGAGTCCTTACCATCCACAAACCAATGGTATGGCTGAGGTGTCAAATAGAGAGGTGAAAACCATATTGCAGAAGCTTGTCCGCCCGGACAGGAAGGACTGGTCGCAGATCTTGGATCAAGTCCTCTGGACGTATAGGACAGCTTACAAGACACCATTAGGCACCTCCTCATTCCTAATGGTATTCGGAAAGCCTTGCCACTTGCCCGCAGAGTTAGTGCACAAATCAGAATGAGCAATCAAGAAGGTCAATTGGAACACACACCTGGGTCAGAAGCAGAGAGACATGGATCTGAATGAGCTTGTGGAAGTCAGAAACCGCGCATATGACAACAGTTTCGTGTACAAGGACAAGGTGAAGCGTTGGCATGATAGGTATATCAGACGAAAGACCTTTGTTCCTGGACAAAAGGTATGGTTGTTCAATGCTAGGTTGAGGATTTTCCAAGGCAAGTTGAAGTCTAAGTGGACGGGCCCATTTGTCGTCTGTACGGTGCATGATAGTGGATGTGTCGAGATCTCAGATCTCGCAGATGACGCACCGACATTCCTAGTGAATGGACAGCTGTTAAAGCACTTCGTCGAATCCAATGAGCAGTTAGTCCATGTTGAGGAGATTGTATTCATGCGCGAGACAGATACAGTAGATACACCTCGAGCCGCGTATGAGACCTTGCAGCAGTGAGCTCCAGCCATCCGCAGCATCTCGAAAGATTCAGACCGACTCATCTGTATATATCATTCTTCTTGTACATCTTATCCTCTCTCTTACGCGACTTTAGTAACCCATCCCCGCCTCATTAGATCACTATCCTGGACTATACTTAGGATAACCAGATCCTAAGTATAGGGGGGAGGTGTCACCTGAGTCAGTTCACTGTACATCCTCCAGATCACATTGGTCCTCATACTCATTTCTTACCTATACTTAGGCTGACCTAAGCCTAAGTATAGGGGGGACCGATGCCCGCATTGATACTCATCCACTTCCCATCTCTCCCTCGTCCGCCCCATTTCTGATCTTCTTCTACACTTAGGCTGCCAGAGCCTAAGTATAGGGGGGCAGGACGACTTCTATACTCTTGTAATTTTAGCTCTCCTACGCTTAGCCCGAGCTATGTCTTTTTGGTCGCTTTTCGTGCTCTGAGGACATAGCACACGCTAAGTATAGGGGGGCGTGTATATATTACATATATACTTTACCCATAGCTCGTATTTTCTGTATATATTATGCAATAATTACAGGGTGGGTAAAAAATTGAAAAAAAATTGAAAAAAAATGTACTATATGTATAATAAATGTAAAATTCTTGTAAAACATACTTTTGTAAAATTTGTTGGATGTATACCGAAAAAAATTGTATACTATGTATATTATGTATAAACTAAAAACTTGTTGTAAATAATACAAATTGTTGTATACTTATACCAAAAAAAAAGTTGAAAATAAAGGCTTCTTGTTTAATCTTGCATACCATCTCTGCATCCAAAAAGAGTTGCATTTTCATAGCATGACATCTCATCGGCATACTTTGCATAGGCAAAGTGAAAAGCTAGTGGGTTCTGAACTAAGTTATGAGCAGATATTGAGGATGGAATGGATTTGACCTTAATCCACCTAATTTCAGAGGAACCTTATAGGAACTGGAGTTAAGATTTTTCAGGTCAGGTGACTTAATTCTTCAAGTCTGCAAGTCTATGTTCATATGTCATCTTAATGAGCCTGAGTAGAGCACTTAACAACACACACATGACTCTTACAATAGCTTGACATGCACCAGCACTTTACACATGGTTCTCCACGGATGAGGTGGTGAGGAGGCAATTTCCTTTAGCTTGGGGTAGCATATGAGGGTAGTACTTCTAGGCGGAACCTCTCTTCTTCTTCTAGTGAAGGAAGTGCGTCTCAACTTGGCCTAGTGGCGATGAAGGCTAAAGACAGAAGCCGTGGGTTGCAATAAAGCTTCAAAAGAGGGATAGTCTACTGGCTCAAGAGGAAATTTCTTGTATATATGCTGCACCATGTAGATATGTTGTACAGAGGCACTTGTTGGAAAAAAAAGAAGAAAAAAAAATATTGCAAAAGAGCTCCAAAGAAGTGGTGGGTCGGATTGAACATTTAATAACCCCACCGGAGCGTAGGTAGTCAAGAAAAGCAAAAGCTTATGGTCCCCATGTTACATCTCATTAAGCTTGCAGCGGGAGACTTAGCTATACTGGCCGAGCTCCCAAAAGTCTATACTTCTTCCCCCTATTCTTGAGCCGGTTGCACTTGAACTTAGAAGGGAATACCCCGCTTCTCGAGGAAAGAGTTGCTAGACCGAGGCATTAGAGTTACCAGGTTACGGGAGGTTGTTTCTTTGTTACTTCTGAGGTGGGGAGTCATATATCACTTACACTGCATGGAAAGATTCATGATCATTAGAGTTTGTGTATGTAGACTTGTTCTAATCTGGTGTGTTGAGGCGTCTTGAATAGAAGACTTGTGGAACTTGAAGTCCGTTAGGTCTTAAACTCAGATCCCAATAAGGTTCCGACACATAATTAATCCAAAGGTCGAGTCAAGCTCTCTTTTTAACTTTTGTTCATGACCTTGGTATGGAACCCAAAATCATTTCACTTCTGCATTTCATTTAGTTGCTCGGGGACGAGCAAGGTTTAAGTATAGGGGGTTGATGAATCTGTGATTCATCACTTCAAAAGTCAAAAATAGAGCCTTGTTCCCAAGTAAATAGAGGCATATTTCCCTTTATAATGCATAAATAGCACTCATGCATACATACATAATACATTCATTTTAGCAGTCCATTTGCATTCAAATAAGAAGCCAAAAATCCCTTGTAAAATACCTATTCCTAAAATAACCTCTTCTTTATAATATATACTCCTTAGTTAATAATATAGGGAAGAAGGCCAAAAATTCTCCCTTGTAATTTAGCCAATAAAGCCTCAGAACCCCTGTACACTAAAATGCACATAAAGCCCTCATACAAACTCCGAAATAGGTTTACTTACTCTTAGAATACTCCACATTAAAAGACCTTTAAAATAAGACTAATTTCATCCAATTTGGAGCTCGTATGAGAAAGTTGGGTTTTTGGGCCACTTTGTATACTACATATATGTATATTTGTATCTTTGTATTTATATATCATATTTGACCTCATCTCCGTCTTTGGTCAACATGAAACTTGTAGATCTCATCGAGATCTACAACTTTCATGTTTTGAGTTTTTCCAAATTCGGTCCCCTTCTCTTTCTACACTCAATTCTCTGTCCAACCAATCACAGCAGGCCACGTGGCGCCTTCTGGTTGCGCCACGTAGCCCGCTACCCTTGGCCTCATCCGCCCGCAGCCACAGCCGTTGGATTACCCACTTAGATCCAATGGCTTAGCTGCCTCCACGTACGCCTCGATTTTTAGCCATCCGATCATCTCCATCTTCGATCCTAACCGCCCGTTAGCGCCCTCACCAGAGCTTGCCGCGTGGCGGCATGTACACCGCTAGATCACATCCCTGATCTTCCATCACAGCCACTTCTTCCTATGGCGCCCCTCAGCCCTTCGATCAACCACAGCTTTCCATCACCGCCCTCCGTTTGCGCCGCAAGCTGAGCACGCCACGTGGCGCTTTGAGAACCGCCCGATCACGCCCTCGATCCCTTCATCCAAACCGCTCGATCTACTCTTTCTTCCCACCGTCAGATCATTACCCAGCCTTTCATCTGCACCATCCATTCCCGCCTTATTCCCCTCGCACCACGTGGCGCAATCACAACCCTTGATCGATTCGCCTGCGATCTAATCCTACCCGACCATTATCGCTTCGATCACCACCGTTGGATCACAAGATCCAACGGTGGAGACTTCGTCTCCTACCTCGAGTACCCCTCTCTCCCACGTTCTCTGCCTTGCGGGAGGGGCGCCCCCTTCCTATTCTTGGCAGCGCCTCGACCACCGCAGACGATCACCACCACCTCCACGATGAGCTCCACTCATCCCTTATCCTCGCCGGCTACTCCATCACCCACGTCGACCTCCAGCTCGCTCCCACGAACTCCGTTAACCTCGCTCCATCAACAGCATGGCCGAGACCTTCAACCTATAAATCCCCCCTCTCCGGCCACTGTCGCCGCTATCCGCCATTCCAGAGAGCTTCCCTGAGCTCCGATCTTCCGATTGGTGACAACGATTTGACGAATCGTTGAGCGAAGAAGGGTTTTCTTCTCCGGCGAGATCCACGGCATCTCCGCCGTGTCGCAGCTGCCCTCCGCGACGCTGCACGAGCTCAGGGACCCACCGGCCCTTCGAGCGACGACCTGGAACCTCCAGAGGAGTTCCAATCCCCAGATGATACCTCCATCCCTCTCCAACTTGATCTTCATTTTTCTTCAATTTTCCTCCTTGATTTTCGCCGCCTCCGGTCATCCTCTCGCCTCGCTCTCACCTCGCCGAGCTCCGCGACGGAGCTCTCCTCCTCGCGACACCCTTCACGCAATCAGACACTCCACTTCACACGCCACCAGTTCCAGCTCCGCCACTTGGACGGAGCACCATCGTCGGAGCATCTTCCCTTCGCTCTAGGCCTCGCCACCCCACCTTCACCTCTCTACTTGCACGCACGAGCTTCGGCTATACTTCTAACACTCGCAGGTCCCTCCTCATTCACTGATCGGAAGTCCGCCGGAGCCCCTTTGGAGCTTCGCCGCCACAACGCTCTGACGCCCTTCTCCAGTTCCTGAGACCACCAGCATCATCGCCGCACTTCCGGGCTCCTTCTGGGACATCTTCGAACCGTCGACGAGCTTCACCGACATCTGTAGAGACGGGTGGAGCAAAGGCCTCATCGCCGGAGCCCCGCCATCTCCTCCGCAGGCGGCGGAGGACCATTGAGGGAGAAGGGCCCGCATCCGTTCGATCATCCTGATCGAACGGTTGAGAGTCATCCACGACGCCATCCGTCCGTAGCTACAGTCAACCGTTGGATCCTTCCAGATCCGACGGAGCTTAGTCCGCCACGTCACCGACATCTGGAGCCTTATGGGAGCCGTTGGATCTTTCCAGATCTGACGGTCTCTGATCTCGCCACGCGTCTTCACCGGCATCCTTTGGATCCATCGTGATCCAAGGGTCTTCATCACGCCACGTCGACGAAGACCAAGCATCAACTCCGACCCTAGGTTCGGACTACCCGAGGCTACGCCGAGCCTCACTCCAGACCTCCAAGAGCTCCCGAGCCAAGTCTCGAGCCTCCGAGCCACCCGAGCCTAGGCCGACCCACGTGAGGAGCACGTGCGGCCTGGGTATTTTGCACAGAGGCCCTGGAACTTTTCATAATTGCAGAAAGGTCCCGGTGAAGCGCAGCCCACGTGAGGAGCACGTGCCTTGTGGAGAAATTGCACTCGAGTCCCCATCATAATAGGTAATTGCATTTACATCCCTGTCAGCATATTTACTTTATGTATTTTTGATTTTCCTGTATTGCATTTACACCCCTGTGTTTGCACGCATCCCTAGGTTGCATATTACATCATTTTTCAATTCTAAAAGTTGTATTTTGTTGAGAAACTTGTCCTCTGTCTATTGAGCCACGTGTCACATTTTTGTAATTTCAGTGGAATTATTAATGAATTAATTGGTATATTTTTGGAATATTTTGCCCAGTGACACCTTTAATTTTTAGTTAATTCTCTGTGGTTCCAAAAATCCTCAAAAATTCACAGTAGCTTAAGGATAGTAGTCTCAACATGCCATAAAAATTTCATGTCATTTGCACACATATCGAGGCCTAAATAAATTGTTGAGTGATTTTCTTATTCTAATTTTAATTAATTCATTTCACAGTGAAATTAAGATCTGTCAATTTTCCTGGATTCCTTATCATGAGGGATATCTAGGAAAATTTTATCTCTTGAAGAAATTGTGATTTGATATTTATTAAAAATAAAATAGTGAAAATCACCCTGTCTGCATATTTAATTCACAGTAAATTCATTTAACGTCTAAAAATTACAAAAAAATTAGGGTAGATCATTTTCATCATAATTAATCATCTAGCCAATTTTTAGAATTTTTGGACTTTATTTGATATCTTAATTGAATTAATTGTTATCTTGGCCTGCGGGTTGCATGTGTCTGCATAGAAAATAGAAAAAGACCAAAAATATATTCCCCGAAAATCTCACACCTGGATTTTGCTAAAATTTGACCTAAGGAGACAGTTGCCTCCCTGAGTTCGACCTTGGACTTCACCAAGTAAAAAAATTTGCCGCTTGAAATTAACTCGAATCTAATTAAAGTGGTTTTTGATTAGCCCTCTCGTATCCGACTGCAACGAACGACTTTAACTTAATTTGGACAATTAATTTGCTCGAATTAACTAAGGGTGCGGGAGCGGTTATCAAAATGACGCCGTTGCCGGGGAGGCACGGCTTAGGTTAATTTTTTGGTGAAATTCTGATTGCTTGAGTTTCTTTCCCCGGGTAGTCTGACCCCCGGTTTTTCTTGTGACTATTTCTCTGTCTTTTAAATTTTTGCATTTTTGTGTCGTTCTTTATCTGACCTCAACTGGTTTTTGTGCGAGGGACACCGGAGTCGAAGACGCTTCGAGGAACACGCATTCGAATTTGTTTGAGTGAGTTGAGAGAACCTGTAATTTCATTTATTTCCACATTTTTTGCATCATTTCCAGCGGTTCCCGTTCGGGTTCTCGCGTGTGTAAAAATAGTGGAATCGTGTCCCCGTGTGCTGTGTGGTTGAATTGTAACTTAGCTTGCACTAGCGGCTCCCCGAGCCAATCCAGGAATTGTTTGTGCTCGTAATCATTAGGACCACACAAATCACTTAAAAGACGCACTTAGACCGCAGTACGTAGCCAAATTAAACTGTTCTTCACGCTAATAGAACTACCTGTCTAGGAGCGACTTTCATCGCCTGCATTTGCATTTAGATAAAATTTCAATTCTGTTCTGCATCCTGCATAAAAAGCGAAAGGATCACTGTAAGTCTCCTGAACTCAGCATAACATCATTGTTTTATCTTGCATCGGCTTTTTCTCGATTTCTCCCTCTGATTTTCACATTTAATTAAACGGAAATTGGGACTGTCCAATAGGCGTGCTGTGTGGTGGACTTAATCAATGATAACTTAACTTAAAATCGGGACTGCTAAACAGTATTGACCAAAAAAAAGAGAATAAAATTTGAAAAATTGTTTGGGGGAGATTAATCCCCGACCCTGTTTTCAGGCTGAGTGAGGGTAATTGAGTGTGATACTTTTAAGCTCATTGACAAGTACCAAGTAGCCTCCGCCTTCGCAGGTAGATAGGGGCGAACCAGCGGTACTCTGCGAAAAGGCCTAGCTTTGTCAGCCTCCGCCTGCTTGCAGGTAGATAGGGGCATGTCATTGACGACTAGATTATACTTTTGAAAATAGAGATCAGGTAGTTGAGGGAAGGTCAGGCTTGACTTTGACCTGGACACTTCATACTTCGTCTCACCTCCAGCATCGTGGAAGGTCTAGAGCTCTACAAGACAGGACAATCACATGCAGTACTCGCTTACTCTTCCCCTATAGTTAGGCAATGGGAAATAATGGACCAAATTCTAAACAGATTAATCTTGTTGAGAGATTACCTAAAGGAAAAAGGTGACTTCCAAATCAAATATAATAAATATGTGGAAACCAGATAAAATTGTTATCCCGAGTTGGGTCAAGTGAGGTGGGACTTGACAAATGATCTGGATAGAGAGTAGATTATTTGGCATGTTTTACAGATGAATTTCTAGCATTCAGGACATGAATGATTCAACCAATAGTTGTGGAGCAGCATCATATTGACATAGGAAGGCTTCCACTTCCCCAACTGTACAGTGAGGCCATTTAAATTGAGAGGTAGCGCAAATTAAGCGAGAGTTCTGGGATCCAGCTCTCGATGTATAGTTGTGGGAGAGATGAGGAAAGTGACAACACACATTTACAGAATGTAAGTGATGGGGAAGGGGCTGATCTATAGTAGGCAATTTGCCTAAGAAATTGTGTCTAGTGTGTGATTGCTAGTGAACATTGCTTTACAGGATAGAAGTTCATTGCATCACAAGTATGTGGTGAATTTAACACGTATTGTTAAAATGTGAATACTATTAAATATCTTTCTAGTTCAGTTGCATCTAAGTGCAAATTTAGTTAGTTAGTTGGTTAAAGTGGAGAGGAGCCTCTAATGTTCTCTGTAATAAGAAAATTCCTTTGAAAATCAAAAGAAAGTTTTACAAAGCAGTCGTGAGACCTGCTATGCTCTATGGATCTGATTGTTGGCATGTGAACCATAGACATGTGCAGAGAATGATAGTAACAGACATGAAAATTCTAAGGTGTATGTGTGGACACATACACACACACGTAAATATTGGATTAGGAATGATACAATCAGAAGGAAAGTTGGTGTAGCTCCGATTGAGGATAAGATGCAATAAAATCGCTTAAGGTAGTTTGACCATGTGCAAAGGAGGTCAGTTGATGCATCAATTAGGAGATGCGAGTTTTGGGATGTTGAACCAATTGCCAAAGAAGTGTTGGAATGAGACTATACGGAGGAATTTTAGTTTTTTGGACCTAAGCCCGAGATTGGCTCAAGATAGATCTGAATGGAGGCAAAAGGTCCATGTAGCCGACCCTACTTAATGTGGGAAAATGCTTTGTTGTTGTGTTGTTTTGTATCTATTGGAGTAGGCGTCGGCCGCATCATGTGTAGGTGGGTAATTGGATCCCTCCAGGGTCCAATTACCTTACCCACTTATGTTTAGTCCCACATCTACTATTCGTGGAACTTGGAGAGTCAGCGGGGGCTATATAAGAAGCCCTACACCACCTGTATCAGATGAGAAAGTTCAATAGTAACATCAACCTTTTGAGGCGTTCTCCAGTGGTTTCGTCTCGCTCCTTAGGGAGTAGGTTTTCATGTAAAAATCCCAGTGTTCTTTTATCATTCTTATTCTTTATCTCTGATATCACACTTTCGCATTTTCATTTTCTAACATGATATCATAGCGGGTTCGATTCTTGAGGAGTTATTTTTATCATTTGTTCGAGATTCAGTCCATGGTTTTCTGAAACCCTAATGTTGCATGATTTGATCTTGGTGATTTATTCTTGAAAACTATTATTGTATGATCAAGATCAGTTAAAAAATTCTTCCCTCGATTCACGCGTAAGTTGCTGAAGATCTCATCGATGATGTTGGATTTCTTATGAAACCCTAAATCCGAGATTAGGTTTCTATCTAAATTCGAGGACACATGGTTTCCTGGGCACAGATTTTTTATGTTCCTTGAAGATGTTTATTCGTGAAAATATTGTTGGGTTTCTCTCGTGAAACCCTAGTTGGTTATGAGAGTAAGAAACTTGTTCCCTTGCGCGAATTCCTCCAAGTGCATGTCCGATCTCCAATGCTGCAATCCAGACGGTGGCAACAATGCTCCTCAATCTCCATATGCAGGCAGTAACATGTTGGCAACGCATGATCAATGGAGGCACATACAAAAGCAATAAGAAGGACGAGCAAGATGGGTTCTTCCCACATGGGGAACCCTAGATTCTAAGCAGATGACCTCCACCGAACAACTACCTGGGTGGACAACAGCACCTCCGCCTAGGCAGAGCTCTTCCGCCTGCGCCAGCGGTGCATCTTCCTCGCAGAAGTAGTCCACCGACCATGAAACTCCTCCTATATCCCTAGGCGGCCCTCCCTTCTAGCGGTGCACTTGACCTCCCAGCATCGGACTCTACCGACCGCATCCGCCACGATCCAAGTCTAGGGCGGCGACGAGCCCCATCGCACGTAGCACACCTCTCCAAGTCCCAGGACAGTGGCGTCAGTGACAATGTTAGCATTTTCCTAGTGAGCCCTCTCCAACCTCCAGTCCCTGTGAGTCTCCCTTGCGCGTCGACTTCGGAGATGACAATCAGACAAGAAGCCCCGATCATGGGGGTGGTACCCTTGTGAGGGGTTCCCAATCGGGGAACCCTAAATAGGAGTGGGTCCAAGTGGGCCTAAGGTTTTAAAAAAATATGAATGAAAAAAAAGAAAGGCCAATTGTTTAAAAAAGGGGGCTGACTAAAAAAAGGAGAAGAGATGTCCATAGAAAAAAAGAGGGATGGGGCGTTTGACGATTCCGAAAATACCGAGTTAAGGAGTTGTTTTTATTTGTCGTGAGTGAAAATAATATTGTGACGTTAGTTGTAGGCGACGATCAGAATCAGTCAAGAAATAACCACAAAATAATAATCAATTTCAAATAAGTGGTTTTATGTTTATTTTACTTGGGCAAGTCCCAAGGTAGATCACAAGGAGGCAAAGGAACAACCTACAATTATGTCTATCCAATTTCGTGTTCGGTTTTCGATGCGGTTTATTTTTGGAATTTTTCAATGCAATAAGGGATGCAAAACGCAAATGCGGCCTATTTTAGGGACTAAAATATCAATTACGATCAAACAATGTCCGAAAAATACGAAAATTGGCTACACTGTAAATGATGATGAAATGAATGCACTATATTTTTTTTGGAATTTTTGGATGGAATATGAATTTTTTTATGGATTTTTAAATGCAAACAGGATGATTTTAAATATTTAATTATAATAAATATTAAACCTACTTATTTTCAAGATATAAAATTATCTAAGATCTATCACTAGGTGATGGATCTCAGAAAAATCCTAAACCTAAAAATGTGGGGTTTAATACCTATTAAAAATTAAATACTAAAATATGCAAAATGATTTTTTACAGGACAAGGTATGCATGCAAATGCAATTCTTTTTGGGCATACTGTTAATCAAAAATAACTCTACAATATGTGATTTCTCGAGGATTTTTAGGGCAACGGTTAATCAAATAAAAATTCAAGAGCACAAATTGGGCAAAGTTTGCAAATTTCCACAAAATAATTAATTATTAATTAACCGTCAATCGCAAAAATGTCCACAATGTGTCAGATTGTAGAGAATTGAGTGTAGAACAAAATGCTAATTTTTAATAAATAAGATAATGTAAAAAAAGAGGTTCAAAACAGAGGGGGAACACAGGGATATATATGCAATAAATATAAAAATAAAGATGCAGAGTTGGACCTAGATGAAATTACCGACTACTGGGGGAGCGAGAGCGCAAAATTTCCAGAGGGGCACGTGCGTGGCACGTGCCCTCTTGAGGAGGGGCTGCTGCGCGAATCAGGGGAAATCCAGGGGAGCGTCGTGTAATTTACCCAAGAGGTACGTGCTCCGCACGTGACCCCTGGACTGATTCTTGCTGAGGAAGTTGTTCCCTCCCGTCACGTGCGGTGCACGCGGGAGGGCCTCTGGCTCGCCGCCCGGTGGCTTCAGCGGCGGAAGGGGCGAAGTAGGGCCGGCCAAGGCGGAGTGGAGGTCGGAACGACTGAAGTCGAAGGAGAGCTCCGATGAGGTTCTTCACGGCGGAGAAGGGTCGGCGATTGGCTGATGGAGCAGGGCAACTCCTGGCGATGGATGAACTTCTGGAGGCGCGCGAAGATGGCGAAGAGAGGCTGCGGTGTTGCTGGTTGTCGATGATGACGCTGGAGTTGGAGGGGCGGAGACGTTGTGGGCGGAGGCGGCGTTGGTTGCTGTCGGCGGTAGTCGATGAAGAAGGCGGAGTAGCATCGTTGGAGGTGGAAGACAGTGGCGTAGCTTCTGGCGGCGTGCGAAGTCGGAGATAGTCGGTGAAGATAGCGATGGCGGAGGCGTTGAACGTGGAGACGTTGGA